>CM042413.1:25339420-25351920 GCA_023634145.1 Thymallus thymallus
TGTCAGTCTGTAAGAAAACAAACGTGAATACACTCACACAGAAACAATATTTTTTCACTATACAGATGCCGTATCTTAATTTGAACATCCAGGAAATGCAAACTTGCTGTGTATTTGTGGTTTAAAAAGGCTTCTAAAGTTTGTAATTTCCACTTTAAAGTTTTCCGACTTGATTTGAAAAATGTATCAAACCCTACAAAAAAAATCCATTAATTATAATACACATAATAATCCTTTTTTTTTTGCTGCAGGACAATCAATTTTCTTGCTGTAGAAAACTGGCTCAAATTAAGATCCTGCATCTGTAACTAGGTGTATTGCTGTTCCACTGGCTGTCCCCTAGGTTGTGTCAGGGTGATAAGTGTTGAGTGGTGGTGTGTGTGTTAATATGTCAGAGTGTGTCTGAGCTCCTTCCCATCAAGCAGGGGAAATCCATAAGTCCTTCATTAGTGCTTTGTGTGTACGTGTGTGTGTGTGTGTGTGTGTGTGTGTGTGTGTGTGTGTGTGTGTGTGTGTGTGTGTGTGAGTGAGAGAGAGAGAAACCGTTTGTGTACTATGTCCTTGAAGGATGTCACGTCAGAACATGGTAATCCTTATCTCTCTGTCTCTATTCCTCCATCGAGAGAGAGAGAGTGAAAGAGTTAGAAGGAGATATAACGAGAGGGTGGGAGAAAGAAAGCAATGGAGATCTTATTAAGATTTCAGAAAGGTGTGTGCATGTGACATCCCATGGGGTGGTGTGTGTTATGGTACTCTGTTCATGTCAGGGTCATGACCCTGGTCCTTATGTTAAAGGCATCTAATCAGAGATAACAGGTCACTCATTGGGGATCATCTAGTGATACCCACCAGAGATGTCCTGGTCAAATATGAGGTGGCTAAACTCAGAACGCATGTCCAGATGACACTTGATGAAATGCCCAATGCAATCAGTGCTAAATAAGCATATACAGTGCCTTCGGAAAGTATTCAGACCCCTTGACTTAAGCACACAGCCAAGACAATTCAGGAGTGAATCTTTGAGTGGCCCAGCCAGAGGCCGGACTTGAACCCGATCAAACATCTCTGGAGATACATGAAAGTAGCTGTGCAGCAACGCTCCCCATCCAACCTGACAGAGCTTGAGAGGATCTGCAGAGAGGAATAGGATAAACTCTCAAAATATAGGTGTGCCAAGCTTGTAGCGTCATACCCAAGAAGACTCAAGGCTGTAATCACTGAGGGCCTCGGGTAGGTCTTTTGATCTTTGAATGATGTGTTACCACACACCCATATGGTTAAGACCAAACCAGACCAATTTTCTTATCTTTATGGAAGGCTGGAGCCTCCTAAATTTCTCTCTAATGTTTTTATTATCATTTGTACTTGTTTTGGAACACCTAATTCTAATGTTATGTGATGGTAAAGGTAGGGGTGTAATAACTTTCTCCCCATAAGGAAAAGGCATTTTTGTTTATTTTAATTGCATAACATTTTCATAAAAAAAATGTTGGTTGGTGATTTGTTAAATTGGGTAACCTTTATCTGCCAATAATGTTGAAGTGAAGATTACATATCCATCTGTCCAAATAAAAAAGATGTACTTACTTTTTCACATGACTGTATGTGTGTGTGTGTGTGTGTCCGTATCCATGTCCGTGTCCGTGTGTGTGTGTGTGTGTGTG
This sequence comes from Thymallus thymallus, assembly GCA_023634145.1. Classification (NCBI taxonomy): domain Eukaryota; kingdom Metazoa; phylum Chordata; class Actinopteri; order Salmoniformes; family Salmonidae; genus Thymallus; species Thymallus thymallus. Next base: position 25,341,085 of record CM042413.1, read on the forward strand.
TGAGTGACGTGTTTTTTTGCTGCAGTGCAGAGGCCTGCATCGCCTCTCTCACAACTTTCTACTGGTTTCCCAGGCAACCAGGGTGTCTGCACATGGAGAGCAACTTCGCCAGACGGATCTTTGTCAGTGCAGTCACGATCTGAGAGAGAGAGAGAGAGAGAGAGAGAGAGAGAGAGAGAGAGAGAGAGAGAGAGAGAGAGAGAGAGAGAGAGAGAGAGAGAGAATGGATGTGACTGCAGGTGAATGTGTCGTAAGTGTCAGAGTTACAATCTTTTGAAAAGTGGATTTTTTTATAATTTTTTTTTATTTGGGGAGCATGCGTGTCTGCATGTCTGCAAGCCTCTGTTCTGTGTTGTTCATAACTTACCCCAACAGCCCTGATAATTTCACAGCAGGTTAGGGTTATGCTAGCACCCAAATGTTTGGAGATGGAAAACCAAAATGGAACTCTGTTAGGGACAAGGTATTTGGTACTTACCTTTTCCGCGCGCAAACTTTTACTGTACCCAGGTCAATATACACTGAATGTACAAAACATTAGGAACAAATATATTGTGTTGCACCCCCTTTTGCCCTCAGAACAGCCTAAATCCGTCGAAGCACGGACTCTACAAAGTGTCGAAAGCATTCCTCAGGGATGCTGGCCCATGTTGACTCCAATGCTTCCCACAGTTGTGTCATGTTGGCTGGATGTTCTTTGGGTGGTGGACTATTCTTGATACACACAGGAAACTGTTGAGCATGAAAAACCCAGCAGCGTTGCAGTTCTTGACACACTCAAACCGGTGCGCCTAGCACCTACTACCATAGCCTGTTCAAACGCACTTAAATCTTTTGTCTTGCCCATTCACCCTCTGAATGGCACACATACAATCCATGTCTCAATTGTCTCAAGGCTTAAAAATCCCTCTTTAACCTGTCTCCTCCCTTCATCTATCCTGATTGAAGTTGATTTAACAAGTGATATCAATAGGGGATCATAGCTTTCACCTGGATTCACCTGGTCAGTTAATAACCACGTTTCCATACACAGTTTTTATGCTAGAAAAGGCATACCTTATAAAACAAATCATGATAGCTGTGATGGAAACAGGTACTTTCAGTACAATTTTATAAATGCAGACAGATCATTTATTCGTTCCACAAATATTGATATAATAACCATCATATGGAAGTTAACTTCAGAGTCACTCAGTGATATGGTGTGTGGTCCTCCCACTATGACTCAGGAAACCATGCATTTTATTAGGCTACAGTTGAAATAAGTTATGATGAACTTCACAGGGTGCTTAAAGTTCACAGTGATGTTGACGCTTGTTTTCAATAAATATCAAGGGTCTGGTAAACAGCCAACCCACATTGTATCTCGGAGCTGTTGGACAGAGTGCACATGCCATGACGTAGTAAGCACATCTGCAATTTAATCCAGCAGTTTCTGTGAGAAAACTATTGGTAGAGTTTAAAATGTTATGGCACACATTGTACATTTTGTGTGCACTGTGTCATTTCACACTGACTTTTATCCCAAAGTCCATTTGGTGGAAACACCTTGGTGGGAAAATTCACATATTTTATGGAAACCTACCAATGTCATGGAAAGAGCAGGTGTTCCTAATGTTTTGTACACTCAGTGTTGTCTACCAGTCTATCCACCAATACTTGTGACAACAGAGGTAGGTGGATTGTTTGTCCAGATTTGCAATAGGTTAACTTGCATTCATACCACACATAAAAGCATTCAAAGCTGCATAAAATGTAAATATGAATCCACAAGAACAAATAGGAATAGCTGATAGGCAGTGGAGAGGCCAGGTGCATTGCGCACAAAAGCACAGTGAAGACATGAGACAGCACCTCAAAAAGCTCCCCTGCTGATCTGGTTCAGGGACAATACAATTATCCTACCTAGACTAGCCTACAAGACCACAATGCAATAGATAGATAGATAGATAGATAGATAGATAGATAGATAGATAGATAGATAGATAGATAGATAGATAGATAGATAGATAGATAGATAGATAGATAGATAGATAGATAGATAGATAGATAGATAGATAGATAGATAGATAGATAGATAGATAGATAGATAGATAGATAGATAGATAGATAGATAGATAGATAGATAGATAGATAGTGTAGTATAAAAAACTCTTCCTCTTAAAAACGAAGGCACTTCTGGAGTTTGTAGAAGCAAGATAGACTTTATTGCAAAAAGACAATGAAGCCGAGTGACCTGCAGGAAACCACTCCCCTGCAGGAACCACTCCCGTACATCTCTAAGTTTTTGGCTTATGTACAAGTTGTTAAATGTTTATTCATTAGACACAGTTATCACAGCTCCACCCATTCTATTTTCCTCCAACCTGGTCTCAAAACTCCTGATGCTATTTCTTGTTTTCTCCTTATTTGGAGATAACATTGGCACAGAATACATGTCTAGTTGTAAGCCAGAAAAATGGGAGGTACACAGGAAGCCTTTACCCCTGGGGGAGTCTCCTGACTCTGGTGACATTCCTCTGGTCAAAGTTCAACCTGCTGAGTGGTAGAGGGTTGCCTACACCCTACTCTCATCTGCTGAGGACAAAGAGATCTTGTCTCTGCTTTAAAACATACCAAGCTAAGTATATTCAGGGAGCTATAAGGAATTGGAAATTATACAATAACTATAAAGAATTGGAATTTACACAATAATAGATAGATAGATAGATAGATAGATAGATAGATAGATAGATAGATAGATAGATAGATAGATAGATAGATAGATAGATAGATAGATAGATAGATAGATAGATAGATAGATAGATAGATAGATAGATAGATAGATAGATAGATAGATAGATAGATAGATAGATAGATAGATAGATAGATAGATAGATAGATAGATAGATAGATAGATAGATAGATAGGTACTTTATTGATCCCCTGGGGAGGAAATTTCCTTGCGTTATTGCGTTATTGTTTTCAAGTTAGTACAAAATTCTACTCTAGGCTGCAGTGAAAATGTAATTTAAATACCATCGCAAAAGCCCTGTGATTTGAATGTTTAATTCCATTTGTATCAGTCGTCGGTCAACTCTTGACAGACGAAAACCCATTTAACTATTTTATTCGGTACATGGGAATTTACCCGCAACAATTATTTGTATGTGCACTACGTATTTATGCAAATACTTTTATCCACAACAAGTCAATTTTATGGAAACACAAAATGCACATATTGTTTTTAAGCAGATTTTTTAATATTCGCATTAAAATCTGTCACCAATTGGATGGAAACTTAGCTATAGACAGCCCCAAATATCAAAAGAAAAAGCTACTGACCAGCCAAAAAAAGCTTGTAAGAAACGTACTTAAACTCCCCCTCACACTCATCTGGAAGTTCATACTTTTTTTGTCTGTATCTCTGTAATGTGTCTGTATCTATTTAATTGTACAGTATATGTGTTAATGTAAAAAAAGGGACCACAATGGAAATAACTCCCTGACTTTATTGTGCAATCCCGGTCACTTTAAAAAATCTTTGTACTGTGTATATATAGACTGTATATATACACTACCATTCAAAAGTTTGGGGTCACTTTGAAATGTCCTTGTAATTGAAAGAAAAGCATATTTTCTGTCCATTAAAATAACATCAAATTGATCAGAAATACAGTGTAGACATTGTTAATGTTGTAAATGACAATTGTGTCTGTTCTCCACAATGCATTGTGAACTTTCTGTAACCCCAGGACCCATCTAGTTAGGCTGAAAGGGGTTTATGTGACAGAACAGTTCATTGACCATGTAATTTTAACCTAGTTAGTGTAATGATGATATAGCTGTTGTCCAGGCAGTCTGTCCAGGGGGTTGATGACTGTATTTGTATTCATAAGGCATTAGGTCATTTAGTTATGTAATATATCTTCTCTGCCTCCACTCATTACTGAAGCTCATACTTCTTCATTATGGATAACAAGTAGGGTAGACCTGGTGTGTGCGTTTGTGCGTATCTTCCTCTCCTCTCCTCTCCTCTCCTCTCCTCTCCTCTCCTCTCCTCTCCTCTCCTCTCCTCTCCTCTCCTCTCCTCTCCTCTCCTCTCCTCTCCTCTCCTCTCCTCTCCTCTCCTCTCTTCTTCTTTCTTCTTATCTCCTCTCCTGGTGTTAGCTCATGTAAATAAGCTGAATTGTGCCAATAAAGGCTTTTTAGAATAAAGTCAAAAATCTCTTTTCCTTCCTGGTTGAGGAGTAGAGACTATGTATAGTACAGTACTGTAATGCTGACAGGCAGAATGAGAGCAGGAGATAGAGAGAGGGAAAGAGGGAGAGAAAGAAATAGGGAGAGGAAGCTGGGCCACTGCTGTTAATCAGAACCTAAACCCTATGATTAGAGAGAGAAAGATGGAGAGAGGGAGGGAGGGAGAGATGGAGTGAGAGCGATGGAGAGAGGAGGCTGTGGCACTACTGTTGGTCAGAACCTATACCGTGTGATTAGAGAAGAAGAGGGAAAGAAATAGAGTTATGTTTTCCTTTAGCTTGTGTACATATACAGTGGGGAGAACAAGTATTTGATACACTGCCGATTTTGCAGGTTTTCCTACTTACAAAGCATGTAGAAGTCTGTAATTTTGATCATAGGTACTCTTCAACTGTGAGAGACGGAATCTAAAACAAACAACAAATCCAGAAAATCACATTGTATGATTTTTAAGTAAGCAATTTGCATTTTATTGCATGACATAAGTATTTGATACAACAGAAAAGCAGAACTTAATATTTGGCACAGAAACCTTTGTTTGCAATTACAGAGATCATACGTTTCCTGTAGTTCTTGACCAGGTTTGCACACACTGCAGCAGGGATTTTGGCCCACTCCTCCATACAGATCCTTCAGGTTTCGGGGCTGTCGCTGGGCAATACGGACTTTCAGCTCCCTCCAAAGATTTTCTATTGGGTTCAGGTCTGGAGACTGGCTAGGCCACTCCAGGACCTTGAGATGCTTCTTACGGAGCCACTCCTTAGTTGCCCTGGCTGTGTGTTTCGGGTCGTTGTCATGCTGGAAGACCCAGCCACGACCCATCTTCAATGCTCTTAATGAGGGAAGGAGGTTGTTGGCCAAGATCTCACGATACATGGCCCCATCCATCCTCCCCTCAATACGGTGCAGTCGTCCTGTCCCCTTTGCAGAAAAGCATCCCCAAAGAATAATGTTTCCAACTCCATGCTTCACGGTTGGGATGGTGTTCTTGGGGTTGTACTCATCCTTCTTCTTCCTCCAAACACGGCAAGTGGAGTTTAGACCAAAAAAGCTCTATTTTTGTCTCATCAGACCACATGACCTTCTCCCATTCCTCCTCTGGATCATCCAGATGGTCATTGGCAAACTTCAGACGGGCCTGGACATGCAATGGCTTGAGCAGGGGGACCTTGCGTGCGCTGCAGGATTTTAATCCATGACGGCATAGTGTGTTACTAATGGTTTTCTTTGAGACTATGGTCCCAGCTCTCTTCAGGTCATTGACCAGGTCCTGCCGTGTAGTTCTGGGCTGATCCCTCACCTTCGTCATGATCATTGATGCCCCACGAGGTGAGATCTTGCATGGTGCCCCAGACCGAGGGAGATTGACCGTCATCTTGAACTTCATCCATTTTCTAATAATTGCGCCGACAGTTGTTGCCTTCTCACCAAGCTGCTTGCCTATTGTCCTGTATCCCATCCCAGCCTTGTGCAGGTCTACAATTTTATCCCTGATGTCCTTACACAGCTCTCTGGCCTTGGCCATTGTGGAGAGGTTGGAGTCTGTTTGATTGAGTGTGTGGACAGGTGTCTTTTATACAGGTAACGAGTTCAAACAGGTGCAGTTAATAGAGGTAATGAGTGGAGAACAGGAGGGCTTCTTAAAGAAAAAGGTCTGTGAGAGCGGGAATTCTTACTGGTTGGTAGGTGATCAAATACTTATGTCATGCAATAAAATACAAATTAATTATTTAAAAATCATACAATGTGATTTTCTGGATTTTTGTTTTAGATTCCATCTCTCACAGTTGAAGTGTACCTATGATAAAAATTACAGACCTCTACATGCTTTGTAAGAAGGAAAACCTGCAAAATCGGCATTGTATCAAATACTTGTTCTCCCCACTGTACATTTAGACATGTTATATATAGTATATATAAAAAGTCCACAGGTGGGAAGGTTCTGCCAGACCTACAGTAGTTGAACCTTCCATAGCTATGGTTTTCAACTGTTTCAATATGCATTGTGTTATAGGCATCTTACATTGCCCCACCTTATGAATGAACAAGTCTGTGGTGTGTGTGTGTGTGCGTGTGTGTGTGTGTGTGTGTGTGTGTGTGTGTGCATTAGTGCATTAGTGCATCTCTCTCTCTCTCTCTCTCTCTCTCTCTCTCTCTCTCTCTCTCTCTCTCCTTCTCACACTCTCCCTCTGCGGGTCTTGTGTGAACAGCTCTCCATTCAGGAGCAATGGTAATATATTCAGCTGATATGTTCAACTGTTTCATGGTTCAGTCAAGTGTGTGTATATGTGCACATGTATGCGTGTGTATGTGGATAATGATGTTAGCAATGCTGAGCCACATACAGTATGGGTGTGTGTGAATTATTGATGTTGTGTTTCACAGAGAGTTGCACTGCTGGAGTAGCACACCTGAGGGAGAGATTTCTGAGATGTGCTAAAGTTATGGATTCCTAGTGTAACACACACATACATACATACACACACACACACACACACACACACACGTACAGACGCACACACACACATACACACATACACATATACACATATACTGTATACACATACACAGTAACACTATTGCAGTTTACTGTCTGGGGTTAATACATTCAGATTACACTCTCAATATACGCAGCCAGGTCACCCATGATACAAGTCAGTATTTGACGTCCATCCATGTCTGAGGACGTTAGTAGATCATGTGGAAATAGGCCACTATGGACAAAAGTGAGCGCTGTTACCTTCAACTAGGTTTGGTTTTGCTAGAGTGTTGTGGATGTGGATGTGGATGGGGGATGGGGGATGGGCGTAAGAATCTGCCTCTGATTCCAAAGTTTGCAAGTTTGAATCCAGTGAAAGAGTTAGAGCGGTGAGAAAATTAGGAGAGAGATTTTGTTTTTGAGTGTTCATGAACAATCAACTAACCTAATAAATATTTCCTGTGTGTTGCAAGAAGTGATTGAGGAGTGGGTGTCTCTGGCCTCAGATACTAAGTTCTAGACCAGGGCTCTCCAAACTTTTCCTGGAGAGCTACCATCCAGGGGCAGAATGAAACAATAATTCAGACCGGGAATTTGACTCCAATTTTGTAGGCTAACCCTATTTGTCGATGTAGCGTGTACCAAACTAGTTATACATTTGGCCACAATGTTCATCTGGAAAGAAAGTTATCCACATTACCAAAATACAAACATTTGGGACTGACCAACAAGTAGCCTATCTGAACAGGAACAGGGTTGGAGAGCCCTGCTCTAGACTCAGCCTCAGGCTCCACAACGCTTAAAAGGCGCTATCTTGTAAAGGAAATCACACAAGTTTCCTGAGCCACACACACACGAACACACATGCACACGCACACACACACACACACGCACACATACACACACACACACACACACAGTTGTCCTCCAGGCCAGGTTTAAATTGAATTGGGTCTTAAAACTGATCATGGCACTTTAGATCACCACTGATGCTATTGAGAGGTCTAACCTGCTTATGACGGTCAAACACACACACACAGACACACACAAGCATGCACAGACGCAAGCACACACACACATATGCCGGCAAATCCAAATCTGTGCTATCTCTCACCCTACCTGAGTCTGCCCACACACACACACACATACAGTACCAGTCAAAAGTTTGGACACACCTACTCATTCAAGGGTTTTTCTTTATTTTTACTATTTTCTACATTGTAGAATAATAGTTAAGATATCAAAACTATGAAATAACACATATGGAATCATGTGTGTTATAATAAAAAGTGTTAAACAGATTCTTCAAAGTAGCCACCCTTTGCCTTGATGACCGTTTTGCACACTCTTGGCATTCTCTCAACCAGCTTCACCTGGAATGCTTTTCCAACTGTCTTGAAGGAGTTACCACATTTGTTGAGGACTTGATGGCTGCTTTTCCTTCACTCTGCGGTCCAACTCACTCCAAACCATCTCAATTGGATTGAGGTTGGGTGATGGTGGAGGCCAGGTCATCGGATGCAGCACTCCATCACTCTTCTTTTTGGTCAAATAGTCCTTACACAGTCTGTGTCACCAGCATCAGTGTCATCAGCAAAGCACCCCCACACTATCACACCTCCTCCTCCATGCTTCACGGTGGGAACAACAAATGCAGAGATCATCCGTTCACCTACTCTGCGTCTCACAAAGCCACAGCGGTTGGAACCAAACATATCAAATTTGGACTCATCAGACCAAAGGACAGATTTCCACCGGTCTAACGTCCATTGCCGTGTTTCTTGGCCCAAGCAAGTCTCTTCTTCTTATTGATGTCCTTTAGTAGTGGTTTCTTTGCAGCAATTCGACCATGAAGGCCTGATTCACACAGTTGATGTTGAGATGTGTCTGCTACTTGAACTCTGTAAAGAATTTATTTGGGCTGCAATCTGAGGTGCAGTTAACTCTAATGAACTTTTCTTCTGCAGCAGAGGTAACTTTGGTCTTCCTTTCCTGTGGCGGTCCTCATGAGAGACAGTTTCATCATATCGCTTGATGTTTTTTGCGACTGCACTTCAAGAAACATTCAAAGTTCTTGAAATTGTTCGTAATGACTAACCTTCATGTCTTAAAGTAATGATAGATAGATAGATAGATAGATAGATAGATAGATAGATAGATAGATAGATAGATAGATAGATAGATAGATAGATAGATAGATAGATAGATAGATAGATAGATAGATAGATAGATAGATAGATAGATAGATAGATAGATAGATAGATAGATAGATAGATAGATAGATAGATAGATAGATAGATAGATAGATAGATAGATAGATAGATAGATAGATAGATAGACATACTTTTGGTCATGTAGTGTATATTCAAAGATTTGAAAAAAGAGTGGGTGACGTTATCCATGATGGCGAGCAGTTTGGCCAGGATCCGTCTCTCCACCACCTCCTCTAGAGTGTCAAGGCTAATCCCCAGAACAGAGCTAGCCTTCCTGATCAGCTTATTTACCCGAGAAGCATTACCAGCCTTTATGTTGGCGCCCCAGCACACCACTGCAAAAAAGATGGCACACAGACTGGTAGAAAGTATGCAGTAGTTTACTGCACACGTTGAAGGGCCAGAGCCTCCTCAGAAAGTAGAGTCGGCTGTGGCCCTTTTTGTATAGATACTTTATTGATCCCGAGGGGAAATTTGTTTGGTGGACTGTCGTTTCTCTTTGCTTATTTGAGCGGTTCATAATATGGACTTAGAATTTTACCAAATAGGGCTTGAAGGACTTTACCCCCTACCTTGTCACAATACAACTTATTGGCTCAAACGCATTAAGGAGGAAAGAAATTCCACAAATTAACTTTTGTTAATTGAAATGCATTCCAGGTGACTACCTCATGGAGCTGGTTGAGAGAATGCCAAGAGTGTGCAAAGCTGTCATCAAAGTTAAAGGTGGCTGTTTGAAGAATCTCAAATATAAAATATATGTGGGAACTCCTTCAAGACTGATGGAGAAGCATTCCAGGTGAAGTTGGTTGAGAGAATGCCAAGAGTGTGCAAAGCTGTCATCCGATTCTACTTTGAAGAATCGGTTTAACACTTTTTTTGATAATTCCATATGTGTCATTTCATAGTTTTGATGTCATCACTATTATTCTACAATGTAGAAATTAGTAAAAATAAAGGTGTTCTTAAACTTTTGACCAGTAATGTATATATACAGACCCCTTCCCTTTTTCCACATTTTGTTACGTTTTATTCAAAAATGTATTAAATAAATAATTTTCCTCATCAATTTACACACAATACCCCATAATGACAAAGCGAAAAGAGGTTTTTAGAATGTTTTGCAAACATATTTAAAATTAAAGTATTTAGACTCTTTGCTATGAGACTCGAAATTGAGCTCAGGTGCATCCTGGTTCCATTGATCATCCATGAGATGTTTCTAAAGTCCACCTGTGGTAAATTCAACTGATTGGACATGATTTGGAAAGGCACACACCTGTCTATATAATGTCCCACATTTGACAGTGCATGTCAGAGCATAAACCAAGCCATGAGGTCAAAGGAAATATCCGTAGGGCTCCGAGACAGGATTGTGTAGATGCACAGATCTTGCGAAGTGTACCAAAAGATTTGTACTGAGTAAAGGGCCTGAATACTTTTGTAAATGTGATATTCCAGTTTTGTACTTTTTGTATACATTTGCAAACATTTCTAAAAACCAGTTTTTGCTTTGTCATTATGGGGTATTGTGTGTAGATTTATGATTTTTTAAGTCAACGGGTCTGAATACTTTTCAAATGCACTGAACTTTTTTTTCTTTCTTTTTAAAAAGTGATCCAACATGTTTTCAGCACTAATTTCCCTGACTGATCACTTTCTCATGCTCTGTCTTGTCCCTATGCAGCATAGATACACTGAGTGGACAAGACATTAAGGCCTCTAAACAGCCTCAATTCGTCGGAGCATGGACTTAACAAGGGGTCGAAAGCATTCTACAGTGATGTTGGCTCATGTTGACTCCAATGCTTCCTACAGTTGTGTCAAGTTGGCTGGATGTCCTTTGGGTGGTAGACCATTCTTGATACACACGAGAAACTGTTGAGCGTAAAAAATCCAGCAGCA
>CM042413.1:25354420-25366920 GCA_023634145.1 Thymallus thymallus
GATGGTGAGTGTTCCTGTGTGCTCTGGGTGGCACAAGCATGTTTTTCACTGAGATATTGAAGCAAATAGAAATACCTTAATACTTTGGTACTGTAGGCTCCGATATACAGAAGTATATTGCAATGATTTGACTGCAAGGTCTTCTTCAGACTTGTCTTTGACTTTCCCTGCACCTGGAATATTGTTGGATGTGCATGAATCACTTTTGAAATGTCTTGGATCTGCCTTGTTCTGTGTTGGTCACATTTGCAGATATTTCTATGTCTATCACATATTCAGCAAACCAGCTGTAGCATGTCGCTGTAGCAGAGATCTTTGGTCTATGGTTAATCACAAATATGAGAACAACACACACACACACACACACACACACACACACACACACACACACACACACACACACACACACACACACACACACACACACACACACACACACACACACACACACACACACACACACACACACACACACACACACACACACACACACACACTACCACCACCACCAGCACCAGCACCAGTCAAAATGTGCAGCCTCCACCTCCTATTCCAAGCAGGAGAGTTCACTATGCGAGGGGGATCAGGAGTGAACTGGTGATAGATAGGAGAGGAGTTCTGGGTGAAATTTCAGAGAAGGCTAAAGGTCTTTACACTCAAAGACAAGTATAGTTTTTTCATTACATGAAATTAGACAGATTACAGTATTGATATTCATGCAGTAATCCAATATGTTTCACTTCACTTCTATTGTTTCCAATTGTACAGGCACTGCTCCACAAATGTGTGTGTGTGTGTGTGTGTGTGTGCACGTGTGCATGTGCAAGTGCATGTGAATGTGGAGTGTGTGTGTATCTCTCCCATTGATCTACTGTGAAGTGTTTGTTATGTTGTATTGCTGTGACCCGGGACAAAGGACAGGGCTCACGGATACACACACAAAGCACATGGTGCTGTTGTCACACTTTGATTCTACAGGATTACAGTCTTTGAAAAACAAGATGTTCATCTTCTGTCACATATTTCCTTTGCTGTTATGAAAGAACAATAACAGCGGCCTGTTTTCAAAAACGGATTATTAGTCTTTGTACATATATCTAAAGAAAATTAGATTTAAATATTCCAGTTGAATAATGCAGTCTTCTGGAGCATGTGCAGGCATTTCTATTCCTTTTATATGACTATATACTGTTCCCTGAACGTGGAAAACTACTGGAAGTCTTTACTATCATTTTGATGGGAAACATGCTATAGTTAATCAACCATAAAACCAACACACACAGAGAGAGAGAGAGAGAGAGAGAGAGAGAGAGAGAGAGAGAGAGAGAGAGAGAGATAGATAGATAGATAGATAGATAGATAGATAGATAGATAGATAGATAGATAGATAGATAGATAGATAGATAGATAGATAGATAGATAGATAGATAGATAGATAGATAGATAGATAGATAGATAGATAGATAGATAGATAGATAGATAGATAGATAGATAGATAGATAGATAGATAGATAGATAGATAGATAGATAGATAGATAGATAGATAGATAGATAGATAGATAGATAGATAGATAGAGAGTTTGATCTAGGGCTGACTGGATGAGTAGTCTGGATTTAAGTCAATTAGCTTCAGACAAAGATGATTGGAGAGAGGGAGAGGGACTGATAACAGTTATGACAAGGCATCTTCATAGCTCATTTGGCAACAAGGCAACATGCAGGCACAGTCTGAATGCATGACAGACTGCACTGCTACTGATAAGACAGAGGAGCTGTCTCATATTAGCACTACTGATGTTTTCACAGCAAGCCTTTGTTTGGGCTCTTGTGTTTGCAGACAAATTCATAATCACAAATCAACCCTTAACCTGTATAATAGACAAAGACCCTTCAGTAGATATGACATTATATGATGATAGCTCTACCTCTCCCATATTGCTGACGCTTCTTTTCTATGTGGCACTTATTAATCATTGATCATAATTGTGACTGATTGGCCAGAGAGTTCAGTGGCCTGGTGCCCGAAGTCTGAATTAGTCACTGATTGGAGGGAGAAAATAAAAATAAAAAGTGTTTTGTCCCTCCAGGATCATGATTGGATATACCTGGCCTACAACATCTTCATCCCCACATGAAAGGCCTCAGACAGAGCTAATTGTCTCTCAAAGGTAACATATCTTTCACCAACATTTAATAGCAAGAAAAGTGGAGAAAATGTTCCTTTCAACAGAACACATTCAACAAACATACACCCATCACAGAAGCATTCAGATGTGAGGAACGAAAAAGGAGAGTGTCTGACTCTGGTGTAATATGTTCACCCTGCAGAGAGAACGACAGAAAACATCAACTTGACCCAGTAATACATGGGCACATCTGCTCCCACCAGCACACCTGTAGACAGTCCTCTCTCACACACACACACACACACACACACACTGAGGAGCAGATGGGATAGAAAACAGTCAGTAGCACTCTCTAGGAACCAGCTGTCTGTAATGCATTATAAATGTTTCATATGTAGTAGATTTAGGCATTTATAGAGACAAGAGGAAGAGTAGGAAGGGAAGAGGAGGAGGAGTGGGAGGAGGAGGTGATGAAAAAAAGGACAAGGAAGAGGAGGCAGTGTATCGGTACCCTCTGCCTGCTGAGAGAGGATATGTCCAGCTCAGTGATGAGGCCAGTCCGATTGACGCCTGTAGGATTTAAACACAGCCTTTATGTTCCCCTCCAAGACTGGCAGCAGAATGCCTCTGTAATTATTGAATGGCTTAATGCTTACCCCTTTTCTTCTGAAATAGACAGAGAAATGTCTAATTTGGAGCAACTTGAACATTTTCAATGCTTCCATTCCTGCCTTCCTGTTCCCCTCTGGGTCCTGAGTGACATTTGTTTTTTTGCGCTGAGCTGAGGAAACAGTAGCAGTCTGTGTGTCTGCTGAAAGGAGGAGATGGTGACTGAGTGTATCTGAAGGGGCAGCTGAGAGGTCAAAGTGACATTGGACTAGTGACCACAGAACATAAACACTCCTTTCTGATGGTTGACCTTTCAACTGTGTGACGTCATGGTGATTCAGAAGCTTAATCAGTGCAGGACAAGACATGGTGAAACCCTCACACATTATGAATGTACTTTGGAAGCTTATTGCTGGTGATAAATATCAATTACACTGTAGGCTCCTTCTCCCACACAGCGGATGTACAGGTAACTACCAAAATAAAGGAAAGACTTGAGATAATGAGGTATACAAAGTATATTGAAAGCAGGTGCTTCCACACAAGTGTGGTTTTCTGAGTTAATTAATGAATTAACATCCCATCATGCTTAGGGTCATGTATAAACATGCCCAGTTGCCCATTATTTTGGCTACCATGGCTAGAAGAAGATCTCAGCGACTTTGAAAAAGGGGTCTCAAAGAAGCATAGGGCAGGGTTCCCCAACTGGCGGTTTGTTTTGCCCGTAAAAATAAATAAATAAATACATAAATAATATACATACAGTATATATATTTTATTTTTTATTTAATATTTTAACATTTTTATTGTTGGACATAAAAGACTCCAGGAAATCAGCTCTGAGTGATTTTAATTCAAGAAATCTGTTCCCATCTATTCTGACGCATAATAGAGAGACACGTGATCATATACAAATTTAAGCACGATTTGAAATTTTTATGTTTTAGTTAAATATTATATCTGTTTGGGCTTCATGTGATCAATTGGCAGTCTACAAATTATTAGTAATTATGTTCCGTCCCTCCGACCACCCGCTCTAGTTGATGATCTCTAGCATAGGGGGTTTAAAGTGCGTGTGTGTGTATGTGTGTGTGTGAGTGTGTGTGTGTGTGTGTGCAGATCTCAATCCAACTGAACAGATTCTGGAGGAGCGCCTGAGACAGTGTTTTCCACCACCATTAACAAAATACAAAATTATGGAATTTTTCATGGAAGAATGGCGTCACATCCCTCCAATAAAGTTCCAGATACTTACTTGTAGAATCTATGCCAAGGTGTATTGAATCTGTTCTAGTTCGTGGTGGCCCAACACCCTATTAAGACATGTTATTTTGGTGTTTCCTTTATTTTGGCAGTTACCTGTAGTACGGATCCTCTTATTGATAAAAGGAATGGTTCATTTTCATTCAGAAATTCAATTTTGACAATGTAACCATATGCAAACTCCTTCAATTATGTACTATGTATTTCACTGTACCGCTGCGTTTGGAAAGTATTGCCTCTTTAATGCTACGACTTGGGCTGCATCTCAATGATCTAAAGTAGCTTTCTGTCCTTGTCTCCTTCATTTGCACTTATGTGACACTATAGGACAAGAGGAAAGCAAATAGTGGAAGAATACCAAGACTTTTCATTCACCCGTAAAGCCCCCTCACATCAAGGCAAGTAGGAAAATATATAAGTCGAGGTAGCCATGTTAGATTATTGAGATGCACCCAAGCTCTGTTACTGAACCCCAAATTGCCCCCCTAGCAACTATGCAGCCCTGTAGCTCTGAAAGGATTGTATGAGTGTGAGCATAGTGAGCATAGTGAAAATACCACCTAGGGCAAGGTGGCTACTACCATATTGCTTGTATCTATGCTTTTTAAATCTACATGAGTGCCTATGGGGAAGGGGCTAGAGGTTGATTTGGCATTCAACGTGTGTGTGTGTGTCTATCTAACCCCCTCGGCAATGAGAAGCAGCAAAGATCAGAAGGCCCTCTCATAGAGCTCCAGTGTGGGATGGAGGATAATGCACAGCCTCACTTAAGGACTCATTCACTGACAGGGACCAGTGGAAACTAAATGCATAGGAATCACAAGGGAAGAGGATGGTAGAGCATAGATTATCATAGCTAACATAGAAATAGCATGGACCTCCAAATTCTAAATCCACCCTTGGCAATGATGTACTGTACATCTGAAACGATTGGATAGACGTAAGCAATATGACAAAGAATTCTATCAGAAGTCTAGCAGAAGGCAAGGTGAAGCAATTGCCATATTGCTACAGTATATCTGATCCTCTATCCGATTTACAGTAGTGACTAGTGGGTTTGGGGTTAGGGCTCCTTTTAGAATTCAGAATGCGTTCTGTTCAGTGTCTGTGGACTGACATGCTAACAGGCTTACCAGCTAATATCTCCACACTGTCATCAAGAGGGACAAGGAAAAGAATGTCACGTCAAAGTGTCTCCGGGTAGAGAAATACAAACCAAAGGTTTAATTTTTTGTGGCCTCCTTATAGACTGCCCATAAAAATAGTGTTGCTTGAAATAATACCCAAAATAATGAAAAGAAAAAACAATTTCACCGTTTCAATGAAGTCCATAGAGAAACAAGCCCAATGTCCAGACATTCATTTAATTTCAACCCCACTCCGTTTTTTCTTCCAAAAGCGATTGGTCAGCAAACCCCAGTCTCTCTGTAACTGTGAGGGATTACCATTAGAACGAGCCCTTACAGAGAGCAGACAGAGAACTGCTGTAATGCATCACTACATTAACCCTAAACACTACACATGCCATTAAGAAGCATGTCACAACCCAAGAAAAAAAGAAAAAAATTACAATACTTTATGCAACCTAAATCAGCATGAAGTAATCACACCAAATCTCTGTTCATGATAGCCTGTCCTTCATTTTAGCCAAGGAGACTTGGGATAAATCAAATGCAATCGTACTAAACAGGTTTAGATTTAGTAACATAAAGAGCTGGCTTTTAGATAGATGTGTAGTTTAGCTCCGGTAAACAAAGGGTTAAACCTTAGCTGCAGAAATTCACTGCAGTCTAAAAGCATTTGGCTGATAGCTACTGAACAGCAAAATCTACACTCTTCTCTCTACAGCTCTCCCTCGACAAATGACTCTCTGTCTTTCTGTCTAGATTTTGCTTGGATGTGGCTGTTGGTTTTCTTAATCTTCCAGAGTCCTTTATTTTATGTGTAACGTTTGGCACAGTACAAATTGGTGCTTTATAAGCTTAACCTGTGATGAAGGATCTGATGTTAGGGCTTGTTGTTATATAAACTGTTGTGGGTAAAAAGGGGTTTTACTGCATTCTAAATGGTGTAAATAACAAACAGAACAGTCTTCCTCAAGACAGTTCCTCCCTCAATCAATCAAAATATACCATCACAGCATCTCAACATCTCTCGCTTTTAAATAGAACTTACAAGTTATTCGAAAATATTTTAAATTTGACTTTCTTCTTTGATACATAATCCCATCACTGTCCCCATAGTAGATTAATTTATATAGATGTATATTTTTTATATTTCTATATTTATGTATAAGCATGTACAAGAGAGAAAAAACTGTCTCCATTTTGCACTCTGTACAAAAGAAAGTTACCGTCTTATTTGTGCATTCTATTGCATGGACTGGTGAGCATTGAGGAGAGAAGGAGAGGAGGGGTTGGAGTCAGATCCATATAGAAATCCATCCAGTTAGATCCACACAGTTAGATCCACACAGTTAGATCCATAGTAAGGCCAGCATGAGTCCCTTAGATCTGGGTCTCCTGAACCTTCTCCTTGGTGTGAGTGGTCTTAATAACGTAGGGCTCTGCGATGGTGCTGATGAGGCTGTGGTGCTGCTGATGATGCTGGCGGCTGGAGGAGTGGTGCAGGGAGTTTCCCAGGTTGTTATGGGTCCAGTGAGCCCCGTAGGCAGCTCTGTCCCTGTCTCTGTCTCTGTGGGAGGATGATGAGAATGATGAGATGTATCTTGGTTTAAAGACGGTGGGTAGAGCCAGCCCCGTCTCCTCAGATTCACTAGAACCCGACCTGGCCGGTGGAACTTCGGGAACCTCCTCGTCCATCTGGATGATCTCGATGGTCCGTGCCGCCGCCACTGTGCTCCGCTGCTGGTGCCGCTTACGCAGCTTGTAGAAGGCGATCAACATGGCAGCAGCAAGGAGCGTCACGGCAACGAAGCAGCCAATGATGATCTTGGTGGTCTTCACAACCTCGTCCAGGCTGGCTGAGGGGTGGATGGGACCACGGGCCGTGGGGAGAGACACCTGGCGGGGGGTCTGGGTGCTCTGGAGCAGCATGGTGGGTGTGGAGATGAAGACGGGCTGGAACACGGAGGGCGAGGCTGGGACGGTGGGTTTGGGTTTGGGGGTCTCCTCTACGGTGGGCTCTTGCACCTCCACAGTCACTGTAGTGAAATAGGACAGGTTGGAGGTGTTGAGCTCAGCATTGCTGACATTTAGGTAGGCTGAGGCGTTGGAATTACCTGCCATATTAGTCACCATACAGGTGTAGACGCCGGTGTCCAAAGGCAAAACGTTGGAGAAGTTGAGCGTTCCATCATTGAGGACAGAGATCCGAGGGTGAGCCGAGCCATGGGTCAGAACGGTTCCGTTAGGAAGCAGCCATCGGACTGACGACATGGCGGCTGTAAGACACTTGAGCTCAGCCACTCTCTCTGCAGAGATGTTAAGGTCCCTAGGAGCGTCCAGGATGAAGGGAGCAGAGCACTGGAATGTAGTCTGGTCCACCTCCACCAGGTATCGTCCTCTCATGTGGGCAGGGGAGTGGCAGCGGCCACAGCAGGTGGAGTTAGTGGGGATGTACTCCCTTAGCCACCAGGACAGCCACACCACGTCACAGTCACACCTCCAGGGGTTGTGGTGGAGATGGAGCTCCACCAGGTACTGCAGCGGGGCAAAGAGGTCGTGGGGGAGAGACGACAGGTTATTATGGGCTAGATTCAGCTCCACCAGCGCCGTGATGTCATCGAAGGCGTTCCTCTCGATCACTGTGATCCCAGAATTCATAATCCAGAGTTTCTGTAGCGAGCGCAAGCCGCGGAAAGAGCCGGGCTTCATCTCAGGGAAAGTGTTCTCAGACATCTCCAGCTCCTCCAGGCCCGTCAGGGGAGACAGGACAGGCATCTCCCTGAGATTACACATCCCCAGGTTCAGGTACTTGAGGTTCTGCAGGCCCTCAAAGGCACCGTCAGAGATGTACTCCAGCCTCCTGAGCTCCCCAAGGTCTAGCCTCATCAGAGAGGGCACCCTGTTGAAGGCATAGGAGGGGATGCTTTCGATGGGATTGTTCCTCAGCCACAGTTCCCTCAGCTTGGACAGGTACTCAAAAGCCCCGCTGGGGATTCCTGTCAGTCTGTTGTCAAACAGCTCAAGGGTGTTGAGGCTGGTCAGGCCGTTGAAGGCCCCCACCTCGATCTGCCTGATGGCGTTCCTGCCCAGCTGCAGCACCTCCAGATGGTGTAGGTGTCTGAAGGTGTCAGCCTGGATGGTCTCGATGCTGTTCTCCATCAGGTTGAGGTACCTGGTGTTTGTGGGGATCCCAGGGGGAACCCTGACCAGGCCACGGCGCGTACACACCACCTTACCGATCTGGTTGGTGCAGGAGCACACCGCTGGACAGTTCTGGGGGTTGGGGGGAGGACCCAGGCTGGCAGGCTGGCACACACTGAAAGCTGGCACCATGGTGAGGGCTAGCAGGGCGAGCAGGGCTGCGTTCCAGGTGGGCTGCAGAGAAACCCGGCCCACAGCACTCATGTTGCGGAGGGCTCATTATTCAGCATGTTGGGGGGAGACGGACGCTAGAGGAGGACGCACCACCCTCCTACCCTGGCTGGAGCAAGGACAGGATTCGCCACGCCATCGACGGGACTGGGAGATGCTACGTAGAGATAGACAGGGAGAGGATGAGAAAAAATGAGAACGAGAGAGGGAGAGAGGAAGCGAGAAAGAGAGATGGAGAGTGATAGGGGGCGAGAGGAAGAGAGAGAGTGACAGAGGGAAAGAGGGGGAAGAGAGGGAGGGAGAGAGAGATTATGTGAAGGCAGAGCAACAGCAGAGAAAAGGCTTTGCAGTGATCACCTACCTCATTAGTTCTGAAACTGTGATCACCTACCTCATTAGTTCTGAAACAGTGATCACCTACCTCATTAGTTCTGAAACTGTGATCACCAGACCTCATTAGTTCTGAAACAGTGATCACCTACCTCATTAGTTCTGAAACGGTCCCTTTCTTTGCTGTGATCACCTACCTCATTAGTTCTGAAACAGTGATCACCTACCTCATTAGTTCTGAAACAGTGATCACCTATCTCATTTGTTCTGAAACAGTGATCACCTACCTCATTAGTTCTGAAACGGTCCCTTTCTTCTTCCTTTCTGAATATCACAAAAAACAATCACGAACCAGAGTCATGTATAAATCTCTTTCCATGGAAAAACAGAAATGTGAAAAATTGATTTATATTCAGTTCTTCTCATTCCTCTGGAAAGTGGTGGTAATGTCCCTGCGTTAACTAATGGAACAAAATGTCTCCTGTTATCCGGTGGTGAGAGTGGAGCAGAGCAGTGTGTAGAGACTAGAGGCTCGGTGGGAAAGGACAGGCCTTGTGGGTTAAGCTAAGCAGGTGACTGGCGTCCCCCGGCCCTCCTCCTCTCCCCCTCTCCCTGCCTGCAGCCGCAGACACACAGTTGACGAATCACACTGCTCCATCAAGCAGTAAAAGCCAGACACACCGAGCAGAAGGGGAGAAAATGACAGAATAAAAAATACAAAAAATTCACCGGTCTGGCAGGTCCTTGTGCGTGTGTGTGTGTTTCTGTGTTTCTGTCTGTGTGTCGGCTGAGAGCTCTCCGTCTCTGTGACTTTGCCGAAGGCTAGCTGGTGCCTGATTAGCCCCGCTCTGATGGACGGAGAAAGAGAGAGAGAAAAAAACTAAAGGACTCCTGACGCAGTCATCCCCCTCTCCTCTCTTTTTCTCTCTTCTCTTCTGGTCCTCTCCCTGCGTTGGTTTGCCTGTCCGTGGCTATAGCAGCTGCAGCCTGCCGCGTGCAGCACAGTTAGCAATATTCCTCCTGAGGGGGTGGGGGGAGGTGGAGAGATGGTGGTGCTGGTTAGAGAGGAGGGAGGAGGAGGAGAGGGAGCGCAGTGCTGCCGGAGCTACGCTTTAGAGAGAGAGAGAGAGAGAGAGAGAGAGAGAGAGAGAGAGAGAGAGAGAGAGAGAGAGAGAGAGAGAGAGCGGAGAGAGAGAGAGAGAGAGAGAAGCAGAGAAGGAGAGGAACAAGCAGTCGAAGTCCTCTCTTCAGTATCAGCAAGGGAAAAACAGAGAGATAAGTGAGAGAGGGAGAGAGAGAGAGAGAGAGAGAGAGAGAGAGAGATAGAGAGAGAGAGAGAGTGAGAGAGAGAGAGGAGTAGACTCCTGCTGTGTCGATGCGATGCTGGCTGTGTAGGATATCTGTAACCGGTATCCGTAAACAGAGGCAGGTATGGAGGGTTCCTGGCCTGGTGCTCTCTCCCCAGAGGTGTGTGTCTCTCTGTCTGTCCTGGTTGTCTACTAGTTGATCCCCGGGGCTGAGCGCAGGGCTGAAGGCTGTAGGGATGAGGTGAGGTAGCAAGTTGTGGCAGTTAGCTCTGTGTGTGGCTGACAAGCTCCCGACTGGCTGCTGGACTACTGCAGTAACCACGGTGGAGGAGAGAGAGGGGGAGAGAGAGAGCTAGAGAGTGAGAGGGGAGAGAGCAAAATGTAGAGTGAGAGAGCGGAAGAGAGAGAGGCGGCAAAAAAGCATCACACCGTCACAGCAGCATTCCAATCCCCCTCTTCTTCTCTTCTTGTTCTTTAATATACAGTCTTTCTCTTTTTGCTGTATATGTGTGTGGGTATGTGTGTGTGTGAGAGTGTGTGTGTTGCGGGGAGCTAAGACTCTCTATGCCTCCTCGCTTTGTCCTTCAGTGGGAACGTGAATGTAATGCTGACGTACTCCTCTCCCTCTCAGCCACTCGCGCACGCATACAAACACACACACATGCACAAGCACACAAACACATGCACACACACACACACACACACACACATGCGCACACACACACACATGCGCACACACACACACACACACACACAGAGCATTAGTGCAGTGCATTGGTTTGATGCAGTGTTCCTCTGTGATAATACATTCAAAACCCTCCTCTCTCTCTGCTTAAAATGAGATGTCTGTCCTGCATCTCTGAGAGAGAGAGTGCGGCAGGTAGCCAAGTGGTTAGAGTGTTGGGCCTGTAACTGAAAGGTTGATGGATCGAATCCCTGAGCTGTTGTTCTGCCCATGAACAAGGCAGTTAACCCACTGTTCCTTGGCCGTCATTGTAAATAGGATTTTGTTCTTAACTGACTTGCATAGTTAAATGAGAGGTAGAGGGGAAGACAAAAGGTTTAATATCTGTCAACTCTAACCCTCAGAGTATTTCTATGTGTTTCTTCCCCATCTGTTCTCCTTCACAGAGCAATGCACTGTACCAGCCTATTACCACTTCTAATACATTATAGCTGCTAAATATGAATCATATGTACAATATGATATTGTTAATGAGGTCATCTCTGTGTGTTTGTGTGTGTGTGGTGGGAAATCTCTGACATCATTAAGGACAGAGCAGTGCTGACTCGGCTTCTCTCTCTGCTGGACAATCTTCTCTCTCCTCCTCTCCCAGATATAACTAGAGAGGAAGAGGGAGGGACATAGATGAGGGAGGCTAATGCACAACATTCTCAGTGAGAAGGAATGAGGAAAAAGAGAGGGAAGAGATGGAGGGATGAGGGGAGAGCAGAGCTGATAGCGCTGGATTGAGTTTCATTTGAATGCAAGAGGTGGTCTCCACCTCTCTGCCTTTAGTTAATGGTCACCTATCTCTCTCCAACTCTCTCCCTCTCTCTCTCTCCATCTCTCTCTCTCCATCTATCTCTCTTTCTCCATCTCTGCTTTCATTCAGACTAGCTTCTGGGGGTGTAGTATAGAGCTGTTCATTTCACACCAGAGCAGCACTGCTGCCTTGTTTAAGCATACAGTACATATAGCCAATCATATACAACGCTTCGTCAATTCCATTTTAATTCAAGTCCATTTAGGAAATGAATTGGACATGACTTGAATTGAAAATGCCATCATGTGAAGTGGGTATTGTAAAACCCACGCTCCATGTCCAATCAGCTTCCTAAATTGACTAGGTTTTAAATCGAATAGAGCTGGACTGGAAGCAGGGGTATTGAACATTCTAAAGTAGGACACTAACACACTGTGTCGATATGTGGCTGAACACAGCATCGTTGGTATTCTTAAACACTCATTCACTCTCCTCTCATGCAGACACTAATATCAATGTATATTGTAACTCTGTAATGAATAATGGTTTTGCTATTGTAGGCTACTATATAATGGTATTGTAATTATAATACATGCTATAATGTTTTTGTAATTAAAGTATATCAATGATGGTGTTATAATTGTATGATACATTGTGATACATTGTGTATACAAAATGCTGAAGTATGTTAAATCTGTTAGGTACAGGAGAGAGGGGGAGAAGGTGTGATGAAGAGATGGGGAGAGAGAGGGGGGGGGGGGTAGAAAGGGAGAGAGAACAAGAGAAAGAGATAAAGAGAGAGAGAAAGAGAGCTCCTCTGAGGTGAGGCAGTGTTTGTGCACGCAGGCAGGCAGGCAGGCAGGCAGACACGCAGGCAGG
>CM042413.1:25371920-25659420 GCA_023634145.1 Thymallus thymallus
TTTTACAAATACTCATACCTCCCAGGCAGTTTACCTAAACCCTTCTATGGATTGTTCCAGGTTAATTCTGAAATCCATCTACTGTATATAACACCAGACACTGCGATAACCTTCACTCTCCCCACTGCTACACCTCACATAGAGAATTGACTATCAGATACAGAGGTACCATACTCTGGAATTCTTATCTTCACATTGCCAAAACCTCATCATCCTTCAATAACTTCAAGCGAATGCTGGGGGTCAGCTTGATGATCCAAACTACCCAATAATCTAACCGCCTAAAGCTCAGGACCTGAAGCAAGGATATGCATATTCTTGATACTATTTCAAAGGAAACACTTTGAAGTTTGTGGAGATGTGAAATTAATGTAAGAGAATGTAACACAATATATCTGGTAAAAGAAACATGTGTTTTCTATTTTTATTGTTGCGTCATCTTTGAAATGCAAAGGAACGACCAAACATTGAGATACGATCATGTAGATGCTGTCCACAACAGGGCAACAGTGTGTGTGCAAAGTTTCAGATTGATATATTCAAGAATGAGAGAGCTACATAATATTTAATATGAAGTCTCCCAGCTGTCCCTCACGAGTTTGCCCAAATGTACCCAAGTGACCTCCAAGTGGCAGAATTGGTCAATTGATAAATGTTCAAGTACATAACTACAGAGAACGTACAAAAATGCTATGGTAATAAAAAAGCCCTTCAAAGATGAAGGGGGCTGTACTTTTGAGTCCTGTCCAGCTGAGCTCCTGGCTGCCTTTTAGGTCTAAATGTTGGTGGAAGTGGCTCCACATCATCCTCTAGCACAGTGTGCCAACGGTCCTCTCCCTCGGTGGAAGTTGCCGCTGGTGCACTGGCTCTCCTCCGCTTCTGGGCTGGCCTCTTCACACCTCTAGATGGCCAGGCGAGTGTTGAGCCAGAAAAAACAGTTCCTATGTTTGAATGAGTGGGGGATGGAGGATTGAATGTGTTCTCTTTGGAGTTGGCTCCCAGAGGTATTCTCTACCATTATTGAGGATTTTTTAAAAATTATGTTATAACTCAAGTTTACCATTATTTATTTTAATTAACCTTTATTTTAACAGGGGGTGAGCCCTGCATCAATACTTTTACGGATGAGCCCTGCATCAATACATCAAATACACAACATATATCTATAAACATATATTGTACAGTGGGGAGAACAAGTATTTGATACACTGCCGATTTTGCAGGTTTTCCTACTTACAAAGCATGTAGAGGTCTGTAGTTTTTATCATAGGTACACTTCAACTGTGAGAGACGGAATCTAGAACAAAAATCCAGAAAATCACATTGTATGATTTTTAAATAATTAATTTGCATTTTATTGCAAGACATAAGTATTTGATCACCTACCAACCAGTAAGAATTCCAGCTCTCACAGATCTGTTAGTTTTACTTTAAGAAGCCCTCCTGTTCTCCACTCATTACCTGTATTAACTGCACCTGTTTGAACTCGTTACTTGTATAAAAGACACCTGTCCACACACTCAATCAAACAGACTCCAACCTCTCCACAATGGCCAAGACCAGAGAGCTGTGTAAGGACATCAGGGATAAAATTGTAGACCTGCACAAGGCTGGGATGGGCTACAGGACAATAGGCAAGCAGCTTAGTGAGAAGGCAACAACTGTTGGCGCAATTATTAGAAAATGGAAGAAGTTCAAGATGACGGTCAATCTCCCTCGGTCTGGGGAACCTTGCAAGATCTCACCTCGTGGGGCATTAATGATCATGAGGCAGGTGAGGGATCAGCCCAGAACTACACGGCAGGACCTGGTCAATGACCTGAAGAGAGCTGGGAACACAGTCTCAAAGAAAACCATTAGTAACACACTACGCCGTCATGGATTAAAATCCTGCAGCGCACGCAAGGTCCCCCTGCTCAAGCCAGCGCATGTCCAGGCCCGTCTGAAGTTTGTCAATGACCATCTGGATGATCCAGAGGAGGAATGGGAGAAGGTCATGTGGTCTGATGAGACAAAAATAGAGCTTTTTGGTCTAAACTCCACTCGCCGTGTTTGGAGGAAGAAGAAGGATGAGTACAACCCCAAGAACACCATCCCAACCGTGAAGCATGGAGGTGGAAACATCATTCTTTGGGGATGCTTTTCTGCAAAGGGGACAGGACGACTGCACCGTATTGAGGGGAGGATGGATGGGGCCATGTATCGCGAGATCTTGACCAACAACCTCCTTCCCTCAGTAAGAGCATTGAAGATGGGTCGTGGCTGGGTCTTCCAGCATGACAACGACCCGAAACAGACAGCCAGGGCAACTAAGGAGTGGCTCCGTAAGAAGCATCTCAAGGTCCTGGAGTGGCCTAGCCAGTCTCCAGACCTGAACCCGATAGAAAATCTTTGGAGGGAGCTGAAAGTCCATGTTGCCCAGCGACAGCCCCAAAACCTGAAGGATCCGGAGAAGGTCTGTATGGAGGAGTGGGCCAAAATCCCTGCTGCAGTGTGTGCAAACCTGGTCAAGAACTACGGGAAACGTATGATCTCTGTAATTGCAAACTAAGGTTTCTGTACCAAATATTAAGTTCTGCTTTTCTGATGTATCAAATACTTATGTCATGCAATAAAATGCAAATTAATTACTTAAAAATCATACAATGTGATTTTCTGGATTTTTGTTTTAGATTCCGTCACTCACAGTTGAAGAGTACCTATGATAAAAAATACAGACTTCTACATGCTTTGTAAGTGGGAAAACCTGCAAAATCGGCAGTGTATCAAATACTTGTTCTCCCCACTGTATATTATGTAAAGTATGGGGAACACAATCACTATAATGAAATATATGGACCAATAGGCAGTAAGACACTCAAAAACCACAGCCACAGCATGTCATAGCCAACATAACATACACATAGACTATGCTAATACATGTTATGCCTCAGGTCTATAAGCAACTCCAGTGTAGAGGGAGCCAGTGTTTTAGGTTATTGTCCTGCTGAAAGGTTGTCAGGTTCTGACTGTGGCATGTCTCTGGCTCCCTCTAGTGGGGAGTTGGAGGGCCGCGGTTAGAGCTTGGCAGTTCACCGGGTGTCTTTTGTGTTTGTTAAATTCTATCCCCAATTAGAGACAGCTGTCTCATGTTGTCTCTAATTGGGGATTCTATTTAAGTTCCTGTGTTTGTCACCTGGATGTGGGTTCTTGTATGTATATGTTTCACGTCAGTTCACGGTTGTGGTATACTCTCCTTGTTTATTTTTGGTACTTGTTAGGCATACAATTTAAATAAAAAGGAATGTCGCTCCACCAACGCTCTGCTTATCGTCCCGTCTCTTCGAACCGTGACAAAGGTGAATTCATCTCCAAGAATCTGGTGGAAAGCAGACTGAACAAGGTTTCCTCTAGGATCTCCATTCCGTTTATGTTTTTATCCTGAAAAACTCCCCATTCCTTAACGTTTACAAGCATACCCATAACATGATGCTGCCACCACAGTAATGTGTTGTATTGGATTTGCCCCAAACAGAAAACTTTGTATTCAGTACAAAAAGTGAATTGCTTTGCCCTATTTTTGCAGTATCACTTTAGTGCCTTGTTGCAAAGAGGATGCATGTTTTGGAATATTTTTATTCTTTACAGGCTTCCTTCTTTTAACTCTATCAAGTAGGTTACTACTGTGGAGTAACTACAATGTTGTTGATCCACCCCCAATTTTCTCTTATCACAGCCTTTAAACTCTGTGAGTGTTTAAAAGTCACCATTGGCTGGTGAAATCCTTGAGTGGTTTCCTTCCTCTCCGGCAACTGAGTTAGGAAGGACCCCTGTATCTGTGTAGTGACTGGGTGTATTGATACACCATCCAAAGTGTAATTCATAACATCACCATGCTCAAATAAATCTGCTTTTTTTTTTACTCATCTACCAATAGGTGCCATTCTTTTCAAGGCATTGGAAAACCTCCCTGGTCTTTGTGGTTGAATCAGTGTTTGAAATTCACTGCTCAACTGAGGAACCTTACAGATAATTACAGAGATGAGATAGTCATTAAAAAATCATGTTAAACACTATTATTGTCCATGCAACTTATTATGTGACTTGTTAACTAAGCAAGTTTGTACTCCTAAATGTACAGTATGTACGCTAGCCATAACAAAGGGGTTGAAGACATTTCAGATTTTCATTTTGAATTTCTTTGTAAACATTTCGAAAAATATAATTCCCCTTTGACATTATGGGGTATTGTGTGTAGACCAGTGACAAAACAATGTCAATTTAATACATTTTTAATTCAGGCTGTAACTAAAGAAAGTGTGGAAAAAGCCTGAACAGGTATAATTATTTGGGAGCTGGACATTTCATTACTTGGTTTTAGACAATTTTTGATCAGACATATGAAGATGAATATTACAAATCATGTAAGGATATCTATTGAAATTATACATTTTTGTACAAATACGGAAACATAAATGATCAGGTAATGACTACAGATATGATAAATTTTTGAAAATATGTGGATTCATTCATGCCTAATTATAAAGGCTTAGATGTGTCAGCATGTTGACACGTACCCTTTCTGAACTTAGAATAATCTACAAATATGTAAGAGGGTGCACGCTCATCAGATGCGTGTCTTGAACGTATCTCACCCCAGATATCCCCCTGGACTCATACGGTAGCAGGGACATTTCTGATGTCCGGATTGGATGTTTGTAGAAACTGTTCCATTATGTAGAATATCCAAGCTCCGCATATAAAATTAAGGACATGTGTATCTGGAGCATGTCTACTCCTTATATCTAATAAAATGTCAGATGTCCGGAAGCTTATTCAATACCGTCTCAAAATACAACACTGCCCCTTTAAGAAATAAAAAAATATCTTTACCTGACTCACTTTTCAAATATGTCTAGAAATGCACACATTTTGTGCTCTTGTAGGAACCACTCCCCCATTGTTGACTAAAAAAGGTGCTATAACTGGACTAGTAACTCACTAACTAGCAAAGAATATGAACAAATGTGCACCGGTGGCTACATGACCACTCATACTGTACCGCTCATGCTGTAAACACAGTCCAGCTCAAAGTGAATGGCACAGATCCATATATGGCAATGGCTATTTGTAAAAAGGTCTACTGCAGCTCTGATTGGTAATGGCACATCAGTCTTTGTAGAGTAGGGGCCTGAGTTGTGCATGTCAATGCAATACAATCCTACTCCAAAGTGCTCTGCCTAAAAGAAAATCTCTTGCGCAGTTAGTTTTGCATTGGTTGTGGGGCAGCCTCCTCTCCCAAAGGCTGTGAGGAGGTTGTGGGGTTAGCAAGGAATCAGGGTTAGTGAGTGATAACTTAGCGTGCTCAAACCCCAAGCAGGCATTACATAGTGTGTATCCTTGCCTGCTATCATAGCCTCGCATGGACAGGGGTGTGCCGGTGCTGGGGAAGTAGCCCTGCTCGGTTCTCCCTGTGCAGGGGTAGCATGCTCCATGGCTATAAGAATAGTATTCCTTGGAAAAGGGTAAGCTAGTGTTTGCATCGTGGGCTAATAGCCAGAGAAAGCATGTGCTTTCGACAAACAAAGCGTGTCTCTCGACCATCGAGCTGTGAAGCTAGGATGGGCAGTCTAGACAACATGACACAAAAGGACGTGTGTTGAACTAAACGAGAGAGGAGAGCAAGCAATTCTACCATCTGGCCACGGATGAAAAACTAGTTTGGTATAGCTGGCCTTGCAGTGTGAGCTTGCCAAGTCTCAGTAGCCGTGTGACGCTAGCTACCACAGGAGACCTAGTGAGTAGAAAAAGCAACAGAGCTGATTCTACAAGGAGCAAAAACTTTGCTTTCAGTCAGTTGTTCAACACAAAAGACGAGAGCTGAGGCCCTGCGTTCGGCATCATTAACCTGGACTGTTTGCCTGTGAACAGTTAAGCAGGAAGACAGGGATCAAGTCGTGCGGAGGAGAGATTCAAGTTATTGTAGTTTGCAAGGAAGAGAGCGATAATGACCAGCCTGCAGGACAAGTGGCTCTTGTAAAGATAGAGGGGCTCACCTTATTCGCCACTCAACCTGTCTGTCTCCGATGGACCTTGTGTGATTGGCCCTTCCTGTTAGTGATCTGTCTCCAGTGAATCCCATTGTCAGATATCGAAACAAGTATTTGGAAGAGAACAGCAAATCAGAAGGAGGGGAGGGCAACATAAAAATCAACAGAGGAATTAAAACAGTAAAGATTGTTTCTCTTAAACCATATCTGGACTATAACCCTGCTCATATGTTGCTTCTGTTTCAATCCAGGATTACTGAATGGATAAGGACAGCCTGCAAACACACACACAGACACACACATACTCACACTCACAGTCACATAAATTACCCTGCAGACTAGAACAATTAGCATGTATGGAGAGAGGAGGAGTATAACTGCAATTAACCCTGAACTGTATACTGTTCAACAACGATACACTTGACTATATGTACAATAATAATAACCTCACATAAAAAAGGCTTGACTTGTACACTACAGGAAGTGGCATATAGCTCTTGAACATTGTTTTATGGTGATACTGATATGTTTTACCAGTTCGTAAGCTAAAGTGGCTAGAGTATTGCAGAACAGGCAGCAAAGCTCAACAACATGTACTCAGAAATAGAAATACTGTACTGATCATAACCCCTCACACACAGACACAAACAAATGCAAAAAGGGTTCTTTGGCTGTCCCTATAGAGGTCTTGCAGTTGACGTACGACGCCTCCTGGTCGGCCAAGTTGGAAGACCACCGCATGAATTCTTCTGTTAACAACAGCCGAGTGGCTACCCCAAATTGCATGATAATAGTGCCTAAAACTAGTTGATTTATCACCACGGTAATTTTCTGTAGCGTATTTGGCTGCTCTAACAAGACAGGAAAGTCAACAGGAAAAAATATGTTTACAGATTCCCAGCAATCATGAAACCTTTTTGCCCGTCAAGACCTGAACCCAGACAGCTGTCAGTACAGGGTCAGCTACGATCATTTCATCACTTGTAAGTCAAGTCTGATCAATTTTGAGTTTAATTTAGCTGTTATGCTAACCAGGTGTTAACAACAACACTTCCATAAGTTAGCCAAAATTAGTTAGCTAGATAGCTAGTAGTCTTAGCATGTGTCGTGTGAGTTTCACGTTTTGGGGAAGGAATTTTCTGTCTCCATAATTGATCAATAAAAACAACCTGTCTTGAATGCAACCATGTAATCTAGGCCACAAAGGCGTCCTGGCTAAAAGGGATCCAGCTTTTGTCAAATTAAGATCAAAAGTTATTTTTGTACATTTTAGCTAACCCTTACCCTATTCCTAACCTTAACCTAATTCTCCTAATTTGCTAAGAAATGTCAAATATTACATTAATTTGACAAAATCTGGATCCCTTCTAGCCATGACCATAAAAAGGGGAGACGGACGTTGTACGATCCATATAGCCTGGAGGACATTATTGTCCTTAAAACTCCAGTGGTTATAATGTATTTATATAATAACCCAATGATAATTTGTTGAGAACTTTATTCATAAGAGGAGGGAAAATGTATGGACATAGGACAAAGGCCTCAATATTTAATCTGACACAATATGACACAAAACACCTGAATGAATTAAACACAGCCAAACACTTAAGAGCCCTGATGGTATACAGTGGGGAGAACAAGTATTTGATACACTGCCGATTTTGCAGGTTTTCCCACTTACAAAGCATGTAGAAGTCTGTAATTTTTATCATAGGTACTCTTCAACTGTGAGTGACGGAATCTAAAACAAAAATCCAGAAAATCACATTGTATGATTTTTAAGTAATTCATTTGCATTTTATTGCATGACATAAGTATTTGATACATTAGAAAAGCAGAACTTAATATTTGGTACAGAAACCTTTGTTTGCAATTACAGAGATCATACGTTTCCTGTAGTTCTTGACCAGGTTTGCACACACTGCAGCAGGGATTTTGGCCCACTCCTCCATACAGATCCTTCAGGTTTCGGGGCTGTCGCTGGGCAATATGGACTTTCAGCTCCCTCCAAAGATTTTCTATTGGGTTCAGGTCTGGAGACTGGCTAGGCCACTCCAGGACCTTGAGATGCTTCTTACGGAGCCACTCCTTAGTTGCCCTGGCTGTCTGTTTCGGGTCGTTGTCATGCTGGAAGACCCAGCCACGACCCATCTTCAATGCTCTTACTGAGGGAAGGAGGTTGTTGGTCAAGATCTCGCGATACATGGCCCCATCCATCCTCCCCTCAATACGGTGCAGTCGTCCTGTCCCCTTTGCAGAAAAGCATCCCCAAAGAATGATGTTTCCACCTCCATGCTTCACGGTTGGGATGGTGTTCTTGGGGTTGTACTCATCCTTCTTCTTCCTCCAAACACGGCGAGTGGAGTTTAGACCAAAAAGCTCTATTTTTGTCTCATCAGACCACATGACCTTCTCCCATTCCTCCTCTGGATCATCCAGATGGTCATTGGCAAACTTCAGACGGGCCTGGACATGCGCTGGCTTGAGCAGGGGGACCTTGCGTGCGCTGCAGGATTTTAATCAATGACGGCATAGTGTGTTACTAATGGTTTTCTTTGAGACTGTGGTCCCAGCTCTCTTCAGGTCATTGACCAGGTCCTGCCGTGTAGTTCTGGGCTGATCCCTCACCTTCCTCATGATCATTGATGCCTCATGAGGTGAGATCTTGCATGGTGCCCCAGACCGAGGGAGATTGACCATCATCTTGAACTTCTTCCATTTTCTAATAATTGCGCCAACAGTTGTTGCCTTCTCACCAAGCTGCTTGCCTATTGTCCTGTAGCCCATCCCAGCCTTGTGCAGGTCTACAATTTTATCCCTGATGTCCTTACACAGCTCTCTGGCCTTGGCCATTGTGGAGAGGTTGGAGTCTGTTTGATTGAGTGTGTGGACAAGTGTCTTTTATACAGGTAACGAGTTCAAACAGGTGCAGTTAATACAGGTAATGAGTGGAGAACAGGAGGGCTTCTTAAAGAAAAACTAACAGGTCTGTGAGAGCCGGAATTCTTACTGGTTGGTAGGTGATCAAATACTTATGTCATGCAATAAAATACAAATTAATTATTTAAAAATCATACAATGTGATTTTCTGGATTTTTGTTTTAGATTCTGTCTCTCACAGTTGAAGTGTACCTATGATAAAAATTACAGACCTCTACATGCTTTGTAAGTGGGAAAACCTGCAAAATCGGCAGTGTATCAAATACTTGTTCTCCCCACTGTAGGTGACCTGAAGAAGTGATATTCTAACATCAATAGTGCTAGACTTGTCCCAAAGCCTCTCCTGTGTTGTCAAGGCTGTGTGCTTAGTGTTGTTGTCCTGTTGGAAGATAAACTTTCGCTGCAGTCTGATGTCCTGAGCACTCTGGAGCAGGTTTTCATTAAGGATCTCTCCGTTCATCTTTCCCTCGATCCACACTAGTCTCTCAGTCCCTGCCGCTGAAAAATGACTGTAAGAACGCTTGGCATTCAGGCCAAAGAGTTCAATCTTGGTTTCATCAGACCAAATAATCTTGTTTCTCATGGTCTGAGAGTCCTTTAGGTGCCTTTTGGCAAACACATAAGCAGAATGTCATATGCCTTTTACTAAGGAGTGGCTTCCGTCTGGCCACTCTACCATAAAGGCCTGGTTGGTGGAGTGCTGCAGAGACGATTGTCCTTCTGTAAGGTTCTCCCATCTCCACAAAGGAACTCTTGAGCTCTGTCAGAGTGACCATCAGGTTCTTGGCTACCTCCTTGACCAAGGACCTTCTCCCCCGATCGCTCAGTTTAGTTGGGCGGCCAGCTCTAGGAAGAATCTTGGTTGTTCCAAACTTCTTCTATTTAAGAATGATGGACACCACTGTATTCTTGGTGACCTTCAATGCTGAAGACTAGACACAATCCGGTCTCAGAGCTCTACGGACAACTCCTTCGACCTCATGGCTTGGTGTTTGCTCTGACATGCACTGTCAACTGTGGGAACTTACATAGACATGTGTGTGCCTTTCCAAATCATGTCCAATCAATTGAATTTACCACAAGTGGACTCCAATCAAGTTGTTGATTTTTATTTTTTATTTGTATTCATTTAACCTTTATTTAACTAGGCAAGTCAGTTAAGAACAAATTCTTATTTACAATGACGGCCTACACCTACAAACTAGGACGGCGCTATGCCAATTGTGTGCTGCCCTATGGGACTCCCAATCACGGCCAGTTGTGATACAGCCTGGATTCGAACCAGGGTGTCTGCAGTGACGCCTCTAGTACTGGGATGCAGTTCCTTAGACCGCTGCGCACCCAACTTGGGATCAATGGAAACAGGATGCACCTGTGCTCAATTTTGAGCCTCATAGCAAAGGGTCTGTATACTTTTGTAAATAAGGTATTTCTGTTATGTATTTATTATAAATTTGCAAAAATGTCTTAAAACCATTTTTTGCTTTATAGGCTATTATTACTAAAGCATAATTTCAGGTGAACAAAAAAAGTCAATATCATAGGTGGCTAACCTCATCCACTGATCCCTGATCTACGGGGGGAGCAGACTTCTATTCCAATCCTGCAATAGCACACTTGATTATTAACTAATTTAAAGTTAGTGCTGGGCCGGAACAGAAACCTGCACACTGAGCAGGGTTGGCCTTCTCCAGTTGTAATAGTTTTTTTTGTGTGACTTTTAAACTATATTTTTTTGTTCACAAAATGTGCTAACAGATACACTACTGTATAATCCATGGTATACAAGGATGTACCTTTATTCTCGTGGGACATTCATTGGGACCTCTTCATCTACCAACAGGGTTTTATGGCTCTCTGTATCCGAGGACAGAAAATATCACAAAAGAAACAGGCTGCATTATACTCAAATTGCACAGCACGGAATATTATGTTGCTATACAATATCTCTCTGTCCTCAGTTTTTCTCGCTAGGGAATGGAACTGGAGAATATTTTCATAATGTCCCCCCACAAAGCTAATGTACCTGCCCTATCCCGAGTAGCCTACTCTCCCTTCTCTGACAGCTGGAACTGCTAGCTAATTCGTTCATCCTTTTCCATGGCTGCTAACTAGCTACCTAGCTACAAATGCATTTAGAGTCGCAGTACAACGATAAATACATCAAGATAGGTATCTAACAAGATAATATGAAGTTAGCAAGCTGGTGATATTTAATTCACTTAGCTAGCTATAGTATGTAAAGTTCGCTAACTAGAAACATTACGTTTGAACAAGACAGTTAACCCACTGTTCCTAGGCCGTCATTGTAAATAAGAATTTGTTCTTATTGCCTAGTTAAATAAAGGTTAAATAAAATAAATAAATAAAACAATTTGAGTTGTACACTAAGTTTCTGTAGCAAGCTAGCTAGCAAATGTTCTAAGTATATGTACTTACTTGAATAGGTTCTCCCAATGCCTCCATTTTTCTGTGTCCTTAAACTCAGTAATGGGCAATCTTCCCAAAGTTTCCGATGGTAGCAAAAGGCAGCCAGCCATGTGGACGATTGGAGGACTTCCAACAAACTGACTTTGGTCTTCCAACATGGCACCTGGTGTGGTTGCTAGGCGATTTATGATGCAACTGCAAGCCCTCTACAGGAGACCCCCCCCCCCCCTCTCTCTCTCTCTTTCTCTTTCTCTCTCGCTCTCTCAGTGGGCAGTATTGGATGGTGTGAAGTGCCATGTGCTGCTCAGCCTAGTCCAAGGCTGTGGGCCCACACCCGGCAGGTCATTGCTTGATTTACGTCAGAGGAAGAGCTCAGGTCTGCTGTACTGTAGTCAGTATTGTCATCATGTTGGGATGTTATCGTGGTTGTCATCTCTGTTATTCAAAGTAATATTGTAGAAAATAAACTGCGTATAATATTGTATACAGTGCATATGAAAAGTATTCAGACCCCTTGACTTTGTCCACATTTTGTTACGTTACAGCCTTATACTAAAATTGATTAAATAAAATAAAATCCTCATCAATCTACAGCCAATACCCCATAATGAAAACAGGTTTTTATAAAAAAATACAAACATAAATACTTTATTTATATAACTATTCAGACCCTTTGATATGAGACTCAAAATTGATCTTGATATGTTTCTACAACTTGATTGGAGTCCACCTGTCAATTCTACTGATTGGACATGATCTGGAAAGGCACAATCCTGTCTATATAAGGTCCTACAGTTGACAGTGCATGTCAGAGCAAAAACCAAGCCATGAGGTCGAAGGAATTGTCTGTAGAGCTCCGAGACAGGATTGTGTCGAGGCAGAGATCTGGGAAAGTGTATCAAAACATTTCTGCAGAATTGAAGGTCCTATGTGGCCTCCATCATTCTTAAATGGAAGAAGTTTGGAACCACCAAGACTCTTCCTAGAGCTGGTCGACCGACCAAACTGAGTAATTGGGGGAAAAGGGCCTTGGAAGCTGATGGTCACTCAGACAGAGCTCCAGAGTTCCTCTGTGGAGATGGGAGAACATTCCAGAAGGACAACCATCTCTGCAGCACTCCACCAATCAGGCCATTATGGTAGAGTGGCCAGACAGAAGCCACTCCTCAGTAAAAGACACATGATAGCCTGCTTGGAGTTTGCCAAAAATCACCAAAAGGACTCTCAGACCATGAGAAACAAGATTCTCTGATCTATTGTATTCGTTACATGTGACAAATAACATTTGATTTGATTTGATGGACCCAAGATTGAACTCTTTGGCCTGAATGCCAAGTGTCACGTCTGAAGGAAACTTGGCACCATCCCTATGGTAAAGCATGGTGGAGGCAGCATCATGCTGTGAGGATGTTTTTCAGCGGAAGGGACTGGGAGACTTGTCAGGATCGAGGGAAATATGAACGGAGCAAAGTACAGAGAGATCCTTGATGAAAACCTGCTCCAGAGCTCTCAGGGCCTCAGACTGGGCCAAAGGTTCACCTTCCAACAGGACAATGACCCTAAGGACACAGCCAAGACAACACAGGAGTGGCTTCGGCACAAGTCTCTGAATGTCCTTGAGTGGCCCACCCAGAGCCCGGACTTGAACCCGATCGAACATTTATGAAAATAGCTGTGCAGCGACACTTCCCATCCAACCTGACAGAGCTTGAGTGGATCTGTAGAGAGCAATGGTAGAAACTCCCCAAATACAGGTGTGCCAAGCGTGTAGTGTCATACCCAAGAATACTTGAGGCTGTAATTGCTGCCAAAGGTTCTTCAACAAAGTACTGAGTAAAGGGTCAGAATACTTATGTAAATGTGATTTTTAAGTTTTCTTAAAACCTGTTTTTGCTTTGTGATTATGAGGTATTGTGTGTAGATTGATGAAGGGGACATTTTTTTTAATCAGTTTTAGAACATGCTGATGTGGAAAAAGTTGGAATGCTTTCCGAATGCACTGTACGTCCTATTTGCATTAAACACACCTACATATACACACTATAGTATATGTAAATCATAGTATTCAGGGTTGGATAGTAACTGATTACAAAACACACCCAGGGAAAATCTTGTAATCAGATTACAGATACTTTTGAAAAACTAGATGATTACTTATTGGATTCCTTTTAAATTCAGAATGATGTTATTGTAAAAAAAAATACACTATGACAGCTTTCTGTTTTCTCAATGACATTCAATTCAGCATTGAAAAAATTTGCAAGTTTAAGTTTGTTCCACCTGAGCAAATTTGGCCACAAGTCAGAGACCACTATGATGACACACCAAATGTGTTTGATGGATCGTCTTTATCTTCTAATGCCTGTTAAGCAGTAGTGGTGCGTGGGTAAAATCACTGGGGAAGCCAAGCCAGGAAATAAGACAGAAAACAAACAATGTTGTGATAATTGCATTTTTTGTTCTTCAAAACTTAAGTTCATAAACCACTGTGATAAAACTAATTTTTCAACCACTCCACAGATTTCATATTAACAAACAATAGGTTTGGCAAGTCAGTTAGGACATCTACTTTGTGCATGACACAAGTAATTCTTCCAACAATTGTTTACAGACAGATTATTTCGCTTATAATTCACTATACCACAATTCCAGTGGGTCAGAAGTTTACATACACTAAGTTGACTGTGCCTGTAAACAGCTTGGAAAATTCCAGAAAATGATGTCATGGCTTTAGAAGCTTCT
Source organism: Thymallus thymallus (assembly GCA_023634145.1). Classification (NCBI taxonomy): domain Eukaryota; kingdom Metazoa; phylum Chordata; class Actinopteri; order Salmoniformes; family Salmonidae; genus Thymallus; species Thymallus thymallus. Next base: position 25,386,062 of record CM042413.1, read on the forward strand.
GATAGGCTAATTGACATAATTTGAGTCAATTGGAGGTGTACCTGTGGATGTATTTCAAGGCCTACCTTCAAACTCAGAGGCACTTGCTCGACATCATGGGAAAATCAAAAATATATCAGCCAAGACCTCAGAAAATAAAATGTAGACCTCCACAAGTCTGGTTCATCCTTGGGAGCAATTTCCAAAAGCCTGAAGGTACCACGTTCATCTGTACAAACAATAGTACGCAAGTATAAACACCATGGAACCACGCAGCCGCTCGGGAAGGAGACACGTTCTGTCTCCTGGAGATGAACGTACTTTGGTGTGAAAAGTGCAAATCAATCCCAGAACAACAGCAAAGGACCTTGTGAAGCTGCTGGAGGAAACGGAAACAAAAGTATCTATATCCACAGTAAAACGAGTCCTTTATCAACATAACCTGAAAGGACCTTCAGCAAGGAAGAAGCCACTGCTCCAAAACCGCCAAATAAAAGCCTTTTTGGAGAAATGTCCTCTGGTCTGATGAAACAAAAATAGAACTGTTTGGCCATAATGACCGTTGTTATGTTTGGAGGAAAAAGGGGAAAGCTTGCAAGCCAAAGAACACCATCCCAACCGTGAAGCACGGGGGTGGCAGCATCATGTTGTGGGGGTGCATTGCTGCTGGAGGTACTGGTGCACTTCACAAAATAGATTGCATCATGAGGAAAGAAAATGATGTGGAAATATTGAAGCAACATCTCAAGACATCAGGAAGTCAGGAAGTTAAAGCTTGGTCGCAAATGAGTCTTCCAAATGGACAATGACCCAAAGCATACTTCCAAAGTTGTGGCAAAATGGCTTAAGGACAACAAAGTCAAGGTATTGGAGTGGCCATCACAAAGCCCTGATCTCAATCCTATAGAATATTTGTTGGCAGAAATAGAAAAAGCGTGTGCGAGCAAGGAGGCCTACAAACCTGACTCATTTACACAGGTTCTGTCAGGAGGAATGGGCCAAAAAAGCTTGTGGAAGGCTACCTGAAATGTTTGACCCAAGTTGAACAATTTAAAGGCAATGCTACCCATTACTAATTGAGTGTATGTAAACTTCTGACCCACTGGGAATGTGATGAAAGAAATAAAAGCTGAAATAAATCCTTCTCTCTACTATTATTCTGACATTTTAGGGAAGTTTTACTAGGAAATGATGTCAGGAATTGTGAAAAACTGAGTTTAAATGTATTTGGCTAAGGTGTATGTAAACTTCAGACTTCAACTGTATATATGGTGTGAGCAGAACCACCTTCAGCTCAACATCAGAAAAACAAAGGAGATGGTGGTGGATGTGGAAATGGTTGGGTCATACACGTTCCTGGGAGTCCATATGGACAACAGGCTGGAATGGACTAGTAACACCGGGGCTCTGTACAAAAAGGGCCACAGCCGACTCTACTTTCTGAGGAGGCTCTGGCCCTTCAACGTGTGCAGTAAACTACTGCATACTTTCTACCAGTCTGTGTGCCATCTTTTTTGCAGTGGTGTGCTGGGGCGCCAACATAAAGGCTGGTAATGCTTCTCGGGTAAATAAGCTGATCAGGAAGGCTAGCTCTGTTCTGGGGATTAGCCTTGACACTCTAGAGGAGGTGGTGGAGAGACGGATCCTGGCCAAACTGCTCGCCATCATGGATAACGTCACCCACTCTTTTTTCAAATCTTTGAATATACACTACATGACCAAAAGTATGTCTATCTATCTATCTATCTATCTATCTATCTATCTATCTATCTATCTATCTATCTATCTATCTATCTATCTATCTATCTATCTATCTATCTATCTATCTATCTATCTATCTATCTATCTATCTATCTATCTATCTATCAAGAAGACAACAGTCACACGGTGGCAGAATCAATTCATCCACACGTTTGTTTCAGCACATAACCGGAGAGCAACATCTGTCTGCTGAAGTCCACAAAGCATATTAAATGTAACAAACAGTTACATAACCTACAGTATGGTCAAGCAAGTTAACATTTCTGTCATTTTCGGACTAGAACCACAGACTGTTACCGCAAGTCCCGCAAAGAAATCAGAAACTGACTCCACTTTTCCAGCATCATTTAAATTCCAACATTTCAAAATCATCAAATCTCCTCTGCTTAGAGAAAACTTAAAGACAACAATTTAGTGCAATCAACGTAAGCTAAATATCAAGTGGCTGTGCAATAGTACTGATCTGTGCGTGTGTGTGTGTGTGTGTGTGTGTGTGTGTGTGTGTGTGTGTGTGTGTGTGTGTGTGTGTGTGTGTGTGTGTGTGTGTGTGTGTGTGTGTGTGTGTGTGTGTGTGTGTGCGAGTGCGCAAGTAGAAAAAACATGTTGACTCACCCTACTTGTAGAAAAACATCAATGCTATACTCCTCTCTTTCATGTTGCCAGAACAGTCTATGCAGTACACATTTTTAGTTTGTGTTGTCCTAGACCTAGCTACCTGGCTAAAATGAATGCTATCTCGTCTAACTTCCTTTCACGGGCAACGATGAGCCAGCTAGTTAACGTAGCCTACTACTTCTACATCTAGCGACATATTGAACTTTCATCCTCTCAGGCCAGGTGCTCAATGTATGAATTTATAATCATTGGCCGGTTCTGAGAATTAAGTAAAACAACAAGTTCAAATCCCTATCTCCATCCATGGCTAATTTAGGAAAGGGATGGTTTTTGCTAACTAGCTAGCCACCGGAGGACAGCAACACAACAGTTGCATTTTTTTCTGTTGATGACATTTTGCTTTTGATGTGATGTGATTGGTGTGAAGCCAAATCTAAACTGTCTTCCCTTGACACTTGTTTATGGTGCACCAGGACCATTCACAGTTGAGCTCAGTTTAGCTAAATTCTGAGTGGCTATTCCTTTATCATTTTTGGTCAGGTAAGGGTTACATTTAGAAAGTAGCCTACCCAACCCGAACAGTATTATAATGTAGTAAGACACTGTGTGTCTGTTCTGTGAGTGTAGAGCTGTAGGCTGTTGGTTAGCTAGTTAAACACTGTTTCCATCTGAGTAAAGTTATACATTTGATGCTGTCCTCTATAACTGCATCTGTCACCAGAACTCACTGTAGATATCTGGGCTTCTATCGCATGCATGCATAATTTACTACACAAACCTCATTACAGCTCAATAATACTAACCACTCTGTGTGTAGGTGTGTGTGAATGTGTCTCCGGTGTGTCCAGCCCTCATCATATTGTCTCACCCCTGCCAAGCAACAGGCAATGCTTCGTCTTGATGATGGACTAAGATTGACATTGGCTATACTGTATGACACTAGTATGTTACATTCCCACACATTTACAGCAACCCTATCCTGAGCTGTGCAGAAAATGTAACCCTAACTCCAGTGTATGGACAGTGACCATATATGTGTCATGGATGGTACATTCCTTCTACTGTTGCGCGAAAATTATGCTTTATTGATCTGTGCTGTAATCCTATCATGCTATCCAGGTCATTCGGAGAGGTGTGTGTGTGTGTGTGTGTGTGTGTGTGTGTGTGTGTGTGTGTGTGTGTGTGTGTGTGTGTGTGTGTGTGTGTGTGTGTGTGTGTGTGTGTGTGTGTGTTTGTATGTGTGTGTTTGTGTGTTGTCATTCAAAGGGATATTATGCCCCATACAGGCAGAGTAATCTGATCCCCATTGATTGGACTGAAAGCTACTCTCAGGATGAGGGATTGGAGTTATTGCTATTGATTTTAATAACTAGGCTGTTACAGTTAATTCAGTGCAGAGCCAGTCAATTTCAGGGAATATCAGGAGCAGTCAATAGCAGAGAAATGAATGGGAAAATACCATAGGGAGATATTCTCTTGTCTGGTGAAAAGCTCCTCCATGCAGGTCTAGAGAATTATCTAATATGGAGTTTGCTTGAGTTAGTATTTTATGATATAGATCACATTGTAATACACATTGTTATATACATGTATTTAGAATGTATATATGTATCCTTTTTTGTTGTACTGTTTTACTATTGGCCTGGATGAGTCTGTTAAAGACTAATTCATCCGACCATTAGGTTTATCTGTGTTGGGGACTATATAACACATCAGATGTAGGCCAACCAAATCAGGCCATCCAGTATCCAATCACTGATGTCCATACATAACCAGTCCCCAATGCCTGTAGGCCTATTGATCACTAACTAATTATTTGTCAGCTGGACTTTTCCCTGTAGGGTTAGATACAGGCTGGTAATGAGCTGAATCTAGCGTTGTAGTGTAGCGGAGCTGTCCTGGCCAGGATCTCTCCACACGGATATATTATGGCTAACTGCATTGATGACCCATTTGACCCTTACTATGACATATTGTACCATATATGTAATTGCATGCAGATTAAGTCAGTACATTTACTGCATAAACCTCAAAGTGCCTCAGAGGCATTACTGATAAAACATTTGGGGATGGATTAATTTGTATGTTTCTGATGAGTGAGTGTGCAGTGGTTATATCAGTTCTAAGTAGGAATAAATTGGAGGATAATTTGACTGGAGGAAATGATCTCCCCACCATATTTAAAAATCCATTACAATAACAGCCATTGGCAATACCATGCAGGTTCCTTCGACGTGCACATGTGTACCTGTGCTGGTGTGTTTGTGGTTGTATGTTCATGCAGATAATCTCTTAATTTTTTAAAGATTTATATTTAATATACTGATATACAGGGGTCTCATAACTCCTTGAGGTACTTGTGTGTGTGGTTGTGTGTGCATAAGTAAGTGTGCAGGCATCTTTGCGTATGAGTGTGTGTGCATGCATGCATGTCTTCATGCACACTTGTGCCTCTTCAGCACCCATGATGTTTACCCTTTGAGAGTGTATGTCTGCAGGGTCAGCAGTGTGATGTCTTTCTCTTTGTCTCTCTCTCTCTCTCTCACTCTCTCTCTCTCTCTCTCTCTCTCTCTCTCTCTCTCTCTCTCTCTCTCTCTCTCTCTCTCTCTCTCTCTCTCTCTCTCTCTCTCTCTCTCTCTCTCTCTCTCTCTCAGCTGAAGATCACAGAGCCTCTAACTTCCTCCACAGGGTCCTGCGGGGAATGGGGATCATTTTCACAGATCAAAAGGAATTCTATTCATGGTTGGATAAAAGGAAATAATTGACTAAGATTGAGCTTAATGACAGGTCCCATGACGAACGGTGTGGCGGCTTGACATTGTAATGACGGTGTGTATGACGAACATTAGGATGCAACTTTGATAGATTTAGAATGTTGGATACGGTAAGGTGAAAGTGTCAAAACCCAAAGGTATTATCAGTGCAGCAGTGGAGATTTCACTATGCTGGGCCAAGGGAAGGGGTAGGTAGTGAATAGCCACAGTACCCGGGGCAGCATACTGTATTACAATGGCTGGTAGATGATTAGAAATGTTTTTTATTGACATAGTAAATGTGTTTTACACAGGCAGTGAGTTGTCTGGGGATAAAAGATTTACACATGTGATCAAAGTTGCCTGTAGCAGCTTCCCACTATGCAGGGATCTGTGTATGTGTGTGTGTGTGTGTTTGTGTGTGTGTGTGTGTGTGTGTGTGTGTGTGTGTGTGTGTGTGTGTGTGTGTGTGTGTGTGTGTGTGTGTGTGTGTGTGTGTGTGTGTGTGTGTGTGTGTGTGTTTGTGTTTGTGTGTGTGTGTCTACTCTGCACATGTTTGCATCATATAGTAGTTAATTGCTCCCCTGGTGGGCTAGCAGTGAAACTAAACACTGAGCTGAATACATCTCTCTCTCTCTCTCTCTCTCTCTCTCTCTCTCTCTCTCCCCCCTCCTTTTCCTTTTCCTCCCTCTGTTATTACCCTTTTGACAGAGAGAGAAAAACTGAAAGAATGCATCTTATAAATAGTTTTCACATACAAACATTATATGTCCGAACTCCAAAATAACATTGCCACTATGGTACATTTTTGTGGGGGAATGGCAATTTTCTGCATTCATCAAAAGTCCCATCAGCCCGATGTAAACAGGATTATTAGGGAAATCGTTCTTCTTGCAAAGCGTGTAACCGTGTGGATGTAACCGTGCTCTGTGGTGTCCAAGTGTGTCAGTCCAGCAGTGTGCGTGTGTGCGTGCACACTCGTGTGTGTGTGTGTGTCCAAGAAGAGGGTGGTCAGTGTTGAATGAAGTCTCATCAGACGATTGTTTGTCTCTAGACGGATACCAATTACTATCTTAACATCACAATGATCCCACTGCATTTGTAATCTCTACCTGGCCTCAACACCCACACATGCACACACACATTTTAAATACTTCATTTTAATCCACAAATCACATTACAGATGAGAAAGATTACATTTCAAAGGACATGGATATCTGGATACTTATGCATATAGAAAGCAACTTTTTCTCCATACAGCTAGGTTTACCATGACAGCTTATACAGAGCAGTTCTCTCTCTCTCTCTCTCTCTCTCTCTCTATCTCTCTCTCTCTCATGCACACACATACACACACACACACATTGACATGCACATGCACACAAACAGAGACAGACAGTATTTGCAGTGTCAGGTTTCTCTCAGTAATAGGTTGTTATAGTGATCTAGTAGACTCTGTAGGTTTGGTAAATACCTCATTACTTCCCTGTGTAGGTGTGACTGTCCTCACTGTCGGCTTAGAAGGAACTGCTTACCTCTGCACTACACACACACACACACACACACACACACACACCACAACCTTGGTTTTATCTGCAGAAATAACAAATACCACATTTCATAGGATATAAAATCACACAGGGATATCAGACTTTGTTTAAGCATAAATTGTCTAACTTCAATGTTCTGATATGATGTTGTAACAGTGTGTTGTGATGTTACATTTTACTGTAAAATGAATACTAATATCAATGTTCTTTGTTCCATTATGTTCTGACAGAATGATTTGTTTCTACTAATGTAGCAGACTTGAATAAACCAGCAGTTCCTGGAATTACCAGAAGTTGTTCTCATGCTGGAGAATAACACAACACAGCAGGTAGATTTTAATTATATAGGGACAATTTACTCACTCACACACACACACACACACACACACACACACACACACACACACACACACACACACACACACACACACACACACACACACACACACACACACACACACAAACAATCACACACACACACACACACACACACACACAGATATGCCTGTGCACATCATCCAGGTCACCCGTGATACAAGTCAGTATTCGACATCCATACATGTCTGAGGGCGTCGGGAGATGACATAGAAACCGGACACTAGGGGCAACAGTGAGCGCTGTTACCTTCAAGTGGGTTTCGGTTTTGCTTGGGCATTGTGTATGGGGATAGTGTATAGACATAAACATCTGCCTTCGAATACAGTGATAGAAAGTTGTTTTTTTAGATTTTAGATGTAAGCCTATACCAAACCTTAACCCTTACCTTAACCATTCAGAGTTCATGCCTAAACTTAACCCTAACATTAAAAATGCTGAGTTGATACCTAAACTTAACCTTAAACACTTTGAAATTTGACATTTTGAACAACTTCGAAATTTGACGTTTGAGAAAAATTTATAAACGTCTAATTCTGACGCGAGACCGTGAGAGCTTGTTGGTGAGAGCTGTACATAATCAGATACTTTCGCAGAAACATAAACACACCTTACAGATACTTCACATAAACACAGAGCTTACTCCTTTTCTCAACATGTCTGTGGTGTTTGTGTTGTTAGTGGATTAGAACATCATCACTATACAGCTGATATTATATGGCAATATTTTAATGTTTCTTCTTTGAAGAGAATTGACAAATAAAGTGTTTCCCATGAGTGTGTTTTTCTAGGAAGTTGATATTCCTGGAAACAAACAATAATACAGTAAGATTGATCAGGCGACTGTCACAGTGACTGTCATTGTGATGGAGGAGGAGAAACCCAGTAACGACAAACGTTCCCATAACTTAAGAAAATGTTCCCTTAAGAGTCCCATTAGGTAATTAACTAACGTTTTCATAGGAATGTTCCAGTGATATGCAAGGAATGTTTCCAAGAGACCATTCCCTTAATGTAAAAGAAAAACGTACCCAGAACGTGGTTACCATGCTCTCAGAACTTAATATATTAATGTTCTAGACACGTTGAATGTGTCCAGTTTTCTGTGGGCTAGGAGAATATTCCATCAATGTCCCACCAAACAACATATATAGAACGTAGTTGCCATGTTCTCAGAACATAAGAAGAAGTCTTCAGACCACTTGATTTTTTCCACATTTTGTTACGTTAGTCTTATTCTAAAATGGATTAAATATTTTTTTCCTCATCAATCTACACACAATACCACATAACGAAAAAGCAATAACAGATTTTTAGACATTTTTGCATATTTATTAAAAATCAAAAACAGAAATAACTTATTTACATAAGTATTCAGACCCTTTGCTATGAGACTCGAAATTGCTCAGGTGCATTGATCGTCCTTGAGATGTTTGACTATATAAGGTCCCAAAGTTGACAGTGAATGTCAGAGCAAAAACCAAGCGATGAAGTCAAAGGAATTGTCCGTAGAGCTCCGATACAGGATTGTGTCGAGCCACAGATCTTTGAAAGGGTATCAAAAAATGTCTGTAGCATTGAAGGTCCCCAAGAACACAATAGCCTCAATCATTCTTAAATGGAAGAAGTTTGGAACCACCAAGATTCTCCCTAGAGCTGGCCACCCTGCCAAACTGACCAATCGGGGGAGAAGGGCCTTGGTCAGGGAGAACCAGATGGTCATTCTTACAGAGCTCCAGAGTTCCTCTGTGGAGATGGGAGAACCTTCCAGAAGGACAACCATCTCTGTAGCACTCCACCAATCAGGCCTTTATGGTAGATTCGCCAGACAGACTCCACTCCTTTTTAAAAGGCACATGACAGCCCGCTTGGAGTTTGACAAAAGGCACCTAAAGGAATCTCACACCATGAGAAAAACAGGATTCTCTGGTCTGATGAAACCAATAATGAATTTGGCCTGAATGCCAAGCGTCACATTTGGAGGAAGCCTGGCACAAACCGGTGAAGCATGGTGGTGGCAGCATCATGCTGTGGCGATGTTTTTCAGCAGCAGGGACTGAGAGACTAGTTAGGATCGAGGGAAAGATGAACAGAGCAAAAGGACAGAGATATCCTTGATGAAAACCTGCTCCAGAGTGCTCAGGACTGGGGTGAAGGTTCACCTTCCAACAGCACAACGGCCTTAAACACACAGTCAAGACAACACAGATAGATAGATAGATAGATAGATAGATAGATAGATAGATAGATAGATAGATAGATAGATAGATAGATAGATAGATAGATAGATAGATAGATAGATAGATAGATAGATAGATAGATAGATAGATCAAAAAAATAATTATTCAATATGTACGTAAGTACAGTGTGTGTAAGTATGTATGTGCATATATGTGGCTGAAATTGTCTGTGGTGACAAAACAAACAAGCGTCATACCCAAGAAGACTTGAGGCTGTAATCGCTGCCAAAGGTGCTTCAACAAAGTACTGAGGGTCTGAATACTTATGTAAATGTAATATTTCAGTTTTACATTTTTAATACATTTGCAACAATTTCTAAAAACCTATTTTTATTTTGTCATGATGGGGTATTGTGTGTATATTGATGAGGGGGAAAAACTATTTAATCCATTTCAGAATAAGCCTGTAATATTAGTTTCTAAAAGGTCAATACTTCCCGAATACACTGTATGTTAATCTAATTATCTAATTAAATGTTTATCTAATTAAATTGAGTTTTCAATGACAAGTGTGTTCTATATGTGGTGTAGATTTAAAAAAGACAATAGGTTTCTCTTTGAGAGGCTCAGCTACAGTCATGTGAAAAAGTAAGTACACCCCCTATTGTACATATTTGGACAGATGCATATGTAATCTTCACTTCAACACTATTGACAGATAAAGGTTACCTAATTTAACAAATCACACACAAAAAAAACTTGAAAATGTTATGCAATTAAAATAAACAAAATTACCTTTTCCTTATGGGGAAAAAGTTAGTACACCCCTACCTTAACCATCTAAAATGTGAATTAGGTGTACCAAAACAAGTGCAAATGATTTGAAAACAGAGAGAAATGTAGGTAAATTGGTCTGGTTTGGTCTTAACCATATGGGTGTGTGGTAACACATCATTCAAAGATCAAAAGACCTACCCAAGGCCCTCAGAAGAAAGATTATTGATGCCCATGAGTCTGGGAGGGGTTAAAAATCAATTTCCAAGCAATTCGAAGTACATAATTCCATTTCCAAGCAATTTGAAGTACATAATTCCACTGTCCGACGAAAATTCCAGACCACTGGCAAACTACCTAGGACAGGTCGTCCCACCAAAGTCAGCCCAAGAGCTGACCGAAAGATGCTCATAGAAGTCTCTAAGAACCCTATAGTAACATCAAGGGATCTACAGGCCTCTCTTGCTACAATCAACGTCGAATTGCATGGGTACACTGTCAGAAAGAGACTGCAAAAACTTGGCCTACATGGGAGGTCAGGAAGGAAGAAGCCTCAACTCTCAAAAAAGAATATCAAGACACAACTGACTTTACCCAGGTGTTGTCTGGCAAAAGTCAGTTGTGTCTTGATGTTCTTTTTTGAGAGCAGAGGCTTCTTCCTTCCTGACCTCCCATGTAGGCCAAGTGCTCAAGGGGTAATCCTGCAGATTCCCATCTTTCAAAGAGAAACTCATTTTAATTAGATCAGATAGGTGTGTCGTAACTGTTGCTAAATAATGACATTAACATATTTTATTAAGAATGTGAAGGTGGGGATATTCCCTTAGCAGGTCGCCCTAAAGACTGTTTCCAATAAGGGATATCTCAAGGACTTGTGCTTATTGGGCCCTCTGTACTATCCAGAAGAAACCTTACCCCTCCTCCCTAGGCACTTTTGTAAATCTGAAACAACTTGATAGGTGTAAGGCTGTAAGCAATAGGATGAATGCACTTTGAAGTACATCTCAGCTCTGTTAAAAGGACACTCAAGAAACACTTTTATTGATCATAGTGATTCAGGAGTATCATTAAAACCTTTTAGACGTAAAGTCCCCTATTTAGGGAACCTGCAAGGCTCTGGTACCGGTTCTGACTGACATTTCCGCTTATAAACCGTTCTGTGGACACCGTAGATCGAAATGACTTAGATAGGTACTTTATTGATCCCCGAGAGGAAATTTCTTTGTCAAGCAGCTACGAAAAAACACAGGGCAGGTGCAACATGCCAGAACAAAAATACACAAAAGACAGACACACGATACATGATACATAGAGCGGCAGTATGAAAAAGTATAAAAATACAAGAAGTCTGGAGTGCTAAAAAAGCTATAAAAAGACATTGCATAGTATGGGTGGATGGCTGAATATGTACACTATACATTGTTACAGAGTGTTAGGTGAAAAAATTAAATAAATAAAATAAATAAAGATACAAATATTGCAAGTTGATATAGATAAATAAGGAGTATTTGCATGGTTAACTATATTATACAGGTCGATGGCAGAGAAATACTTAAATAGCTAAAAGTGCATATGATATAAGTGAGGGTAATAATAATTTACTTAATATACAGACTGGTTAAATGAACAGGTAAGTGAATATTTGCATGGTTATATTAACTGTACAGGTAAATGACAGGAAGAGATACTTAAATAGCTAAATGTGGGTATGATATAATTTAGGGTAATAATAGTAATTCCCTTAAAATACAGTCCTTAGTACGCAGGGTTTAATTACAGATAAATGCATGTATTGCACATTAGATATACTAAAAGCAATGAAAAAAGATACAACTGACAGTATACTAATATGCATTCCTGAGTGAATGACTACGTAAATTCAATACCATTCAGTACCATTCAATACCATTCAGCCCCTGTTACTGGGTGAGAAGATGAGGAGGATGAAAGTGGAAGCACCCTTAGTCTCCTGGGTCACGGACTACCTGAACGGTAGGCCACAATTTGTGCGACAACAGAGCTGTGTGTCAGAGCGGGCAGTTAGCAACACAGGGGCCCCCCAGGGAACGGTCCTGTCCCCCTTCCTGTTCACCCTCTACACCTCAGACTTCAGATATAACTCTGAAACATGCCACCTACAGAAGTTCTGGGATGACTCTGCTATTGTAGGGTGCATCAGGGGTGGGCAGGAGGAGGAGTACAGGAGCACAATCAGTGACTTTGTGTTGTGGTGTGAGCAGAACCACCTTCAGCTCAACATCAGCAAAACAAAGGAGATGGTGGTGGACTTCAGGAGAACCAAGGCACAACTGACTGCAGTCCCTATACAGGTGATGGATGTGGAAATGGTTGGGTCATACAAGTTCCTATGAGTCCATATGGACAACAGGCTGGAATGGGCTGGTAACACCGGGGCCCTGTATAAAAATGGCCAGAGCCGACTCTACTTTCTGAGGAGGCTCAGGTCCTTCAACGTGTGCAGTAAACTACTGCATACCTTCTACAAGTCTGTGGTGGCCAGTGACATCTTTTTTGCAGTGGTGTGCTGGGGAGCAAACATCAAAGCGGGTGAGGCTTCTCGGGTAAATAAGCTGATCAGGAAGGCTAGCTCTGTCCTGGGGATGAGCCTTGACACTCTAGAGGAGGTGGCGGAGAGACGGATCCTGGCCAAACTGCTGGCCGTCATGGACAACGTCACCCACCCTTTGCACGCTATGGTTATGACGCAGAGGAGCACTTTCAGTCACAGACTGATCCCACCACGGTGTGCCAGAGAGCGCTACAGGAGGTTCTTCCTGCCGGCGGCTATTAGACTATATAATGCCTCACCGGGGTGCCGTGCCGTCGGCAACATAGATCTGGAACTGTTGGGGTGCTAGGACCTAGTTTAACAATTATGCATCCATCCGTGAGTAACTCTGGTCCGTCAGCACTCATTCACTCAGGACCTACTTATTCATGCAGGTCTGTATATACATACTCATGTACAGTTGTTATATCATATCACGTGCAATATTGCAAGTAATTCTTGGACCTAACTTACGTAGGCATTCACTCAGGAATGCATATTAGTATCCTGTCAGTTGCACCTTTTCTCATTGCTTTTAGTATATCGAATGTGCAATACGTGCAGTTGTCTGTAATTAAACCCTGCGTACTAAGGAATGTACTTTAAGGGAATTACAATTATTACCCCAAATTATATCATACACACATTTAGCTATTAAAGTATCTCTTCCTGTCATTTACCTGTACAGTTTGTGTAACCATGCAAGTATTCACTTATCTGTAAATATAACTGTATACTTACCTGTACAGCTAATTTACCTGTTCATTTAGCCAGTCTGTCTATTAAGTAAACTATTATTACCCTCGCTCATATCATACGCATTTTTAGCTACTGAAGTATTTCTCTGCCACCGACCTGTATAGTATAGTTAACCATCCAACATCCACCAATGTATAGTGCATATATTCAGCCAACCACCCATACTATGCAATGTCTTTTTATAGCTTTTATTTTTTTTGCACTCCAGATATCTTGTATTTCTATACTTTTTCAAACTGCCGCTCTAGGTATCATGTACCGTGTTTCTGTCTTTTGTGTACTTTCTGTCTGTCTATCTATCTTACAATATTGCACGTGATATGATATAACAACTGTACACGAATATGTATATACAGACCTGAATGAATAAATAAATAAGTCCTGAGTGAATGAGTGATTACAGACCAGAGTTACTCACGGATGGATGCATAATTGGATGCACAGCACCCCGGTGAGGTATTAAATAGTCTAATAGCCGCCGGCAGGAAGGACCTCCTGTAGCGCTCTCTGGCACACCATGGTGGGATCAGTCTGTGACTGAAGGTGCTCCTCTGCATCATAACCATGACATGCAGAGGGTGGGTGACGTTGTCCATGATGGCCAGCAGTTTGGCCAGGATCCGTCTCTCCACCACATCCTCTAGAGTGTCAAGGCTAATCCCCAGAACAGAGCTAGCCTTCCTGATCAGCTTATTTACCCGATATGCATCACTGGATTTTATGTTGGCGCCCCAGCACACCACTGCAAAAAAGATTGCACTGGTCACCACAGACTGGTAGAAGGTATGCAGTAGTTTACTGCACACGTTGAAGGACCTGAGCCTCCTCAGAAAGTAGAGTCGGCTCTGGCCCTTTTTGTACAGAGCCCCGGTGTTACCAGCCCATTCCAGCCTGTTGTCCATATGAACTCCCAGGATCTTGTATGACCCAACCATTTCCACATCCATCCCCTGTATAGGGACTGTAGTTGGTCGGGCCTTCGTTCTCCTGAAGTTCACCACCATCTCCTTTGTTTTGCTGATGTTGAGCTGAAGGTGGTTCTGCTCACACCACAACACAAAGTCATTGATTGTGCTCCTGTACTCCTCCTCCTGCCCACCACTGATGCACCCTACAATTGCGGAGTCATCCGAGAACTTCTGTAGATGGCATGTTTCAGAGTTATATCTGAAGTCCGAGGTTTGGAGGGTGAAAAGGAAGGGGGACAGGACCGTTCCCTGGGGGGCCCCTGTGTTGCTCACTGCCCGTTCTGACACACAGCTCTGTAGTCACACAATTGTGGCCTCCCGTTCAGGTAGTCCGTGACCCAGGAGACTAAGGGTGCTTCCACTTTCATCCTCTTCATCTTCTCACCCAGTAGCAGGGGCTGAATGGTATTGAAGGCACTGGCGAAGTCAAAAAACATAACCCTCAAAGTGCAACCTGCATTGTCCAGGTGAGAGTAGGCCCTCTGCAGAAGGTAGATGATTGCATCATCCACCCCGATGTTGCGCTGATATGCGAACTGCAGGGGGTCCAGTGATGTACACACCAGGGGTTTGAGGTGAGCGAAGACTAACCGTTCCAGGGTCATCATGATGTGGGATGTTAGTGCTACAGGTCTGAAGTCATTCAGGACAGTGGGTTGTGCCTTCTTGGGCACTGGGACGAGGCAGGATGTGTCCCACAGCACAGGGACCCTTTCCAGGCTCAGGCTAAGGTTGAAGCGTCGCTGGAGTATTCCACACAGTTGGTCAGCACAGACCCTAAGCACCCTTGGGCTGATGCCATCAGGGCCCACCGCTTTCCACTGATGTAGTCTCTCCAGCTCTCTCTTCACTTGGTTGGTGGTGAAAGCCAGCCCAGGTGGGGAGGTGGGGGGAAGGGTGTTGAGGATCAGTCCAGAGGGAGCAGGGGCGGAGGTGGGGGGGGGTCACTGATTGTCTCAACAGAGGTGTTGTGAACAAAGTGGGGTTGGGACAGCCGTATGTAGCCTGGGGAGCTGGAGGGAAGGTAGACAGGGCCAGTATCGAACCTGTTAAAAAATTGGTTCAACTCATTGACTCTGTCCTGGGTCCCCTCCATCTGCCCACTGTTTGACTTTTTGAAGCCAGTGATATTTCTCATACCCTTCCACACCTCTCTCACCTGGCTCTGCCTCAGCTTGTCCTCCATCTTCACCTTATACACTCTCAAACTTCAGCTCCCTCTGGACACATTTCAATTTGTCCTTGTCCCCCTCCTTGAGATGGTCTCCGGAGGCGAATGAGGCCCTACAGGACTGCTTTGAAACCACGGACTGGGATGTGCTCTGTGAGGCTCATTGGGATGACACTGATGGACTTACTGACTACATAACAGACTATATACATTTTTGTGTAGACAACACTGTATCCACCAGGAAGGTACGCAGTTTTCCAAATAATAAACCCTGGGTCACCAGCGACCTGAAGGCCCTCTTCTTCTCATTCAGCAAGGCCTTCAGGTCGCTGGTGACCCAGGGTTTATTATTTGCAAAACAGCGTACCTTCCTGGTGGGTACAGTGTTGTCTACTAATGGTCCTAGTGGTCGCTGGCTGCTGTTGGACCATAGGTCTGTAGGGTGGGGTGAGGTGGACAAGGTTGTGATCCGATCTACCTAAGGGAGGGAGTGCAGTGGAGTTGTATGCATCCTTCACATTAGCTTATAACAAGTCCAGAGTTTTATTATTCCTGGTTGGGCACTTCAAACTGTTTGAACGCGGGCAGCATTGAAGAGAGAGATGCATGGTTAAAATCCCCCGAAATGGCAAAGAAAGCACTGGGATGCGCTGTCTGTAACCTCGCGATAACAGAGTGGATGACGTCACACGCTGTGTTTGCGTCCGCGGAGGGCGGGATGTAAACAATAACAGTAATGGCCGACGTGAATTCCCTCTGCAAATAGTAGGGTCTCAGGCTAACGGCTAACAGCTCAATGTCCGGGCTACAAAAATGTTCCTTAAGAGTAATATGTTACCCTTAACGGAAGAAACGCTATCCCTGTCCGCTCTGATCGTCCGGAAACCGCCAGATGTTGTCTATGGGGATGTTATCATTCTGCCATGTCTCAGTAAAACACAATAGGCTAGCTTCCCGGTATTCTCTTTGTCCAAGGGCCAGACCCTCAAGCTCGTCCATCTTGTTATGTAGCGATCTCACATTGCCCATAATGACGGTATAGCTGGCTTGTATTTCCTAAGCTTTGCTTTACACTTCAATCGTGTTTGATTTTGTACGTTTGACGTTTGTTCGATCGTGTCCGTTTTTGTATAGTTCGTTCATTTGGCGTTTTATTTACATAGTATACAATAAAACACAATGTCGAACTACTATCCCTGCGCTGCGTCTTGGTCATTCCCACACCCACATCGTGACACCCGCCCTGCATCCTTTTCAACTCGTCCGGAATATCAAACTTTTTCCTGGGGTGCAGCAGCGTTGCGTGTGCTAAATCCAGGAGCTGGGCTCGGTTGTAAATAATTGAGGACTCGCATATACGTTCGGCTCTGAGAAAAATAAAAAGTGGCTCAGTGATAAAAAGGTAAAACCGCTAAAACCTTCGTAAAACAGTAGCACTCCATAATCCTGAACTATTATAGTTCAACTGTTGCAAAAAAACACACGAAAAACTGACGAAAAACATACTAAGACAACAATTAACAAACAAACAATGGGAGCTGCTTAACAGGCGACCACACAGGGTGCCGCCAATCTATTGCATTGAGCGGTAGCCCTGATTCTCACAGACACAGCAGTATATCTCTTCTGCTTGTTTGAAGCAGGATGTGAAATCTGACACCACTTGAAGGTGGGATGTCCCTCCTACCATTTCATTCGCTCTTCCAACTGTCCATCAACTCCTGGCTGAACCATATGTCACTTTACTATTTTATATTCTGAGAACATGGCAACCATGTTAACATTTTACATTTTAGTCATTTAGCAGACACTCTTATCCAGAACAACTTACAGTTAGTGCACTCATCTTAAGATAGCTAGGTGGGACAACCACATATTTCAGTCATAGTAATTACATTTTTTTCAATAAAGTAGCTACAGCATCAGCAAAGTCAGAGCTTGTAAGGGGGAAGAAAGTAAAGTGAGAGTGTTAGATAACAAAATGCATTTTTTTCTTCCATATTTCCAAGTTCAATTCTTGAAGATCAAGGGGTATAACATTTATTGGAATGACTGGAATTTTAAGATATATCTTTACATTAAATACTAATTGAATCGTATTATAACCTACATAACCAACTTATAAAGTAAAATGTAACATCCATATATGGTCAGTAAACTTTAACATTGATTTATCCTGCAATAGATGTCGTTCAATTTGTAACATACCTTTTTCTAATGCCTCTTACGGGGAAAGTAATCTAAAAGTAACGGAATGTAATCAGATTACGTTACTGAGTTTGGGTAATCCAAAAGTTACATTAATGATTACAATTTTGGACAGGTAACTTTTAACTGTAATGGATTACATTTAGAAAGTAACCTATCCAACCCTGCTGGGAAGGGAGGAGAAATGGTGCTGAGGTGTTGAGGCAAATGTGGTTTTTAGTCTCAGTGACTTCCCTCTTACACAATACATCTCAGGAGATCCTGACAAGAGACTGTGTGTGTGTGTGTGTGTGTGTTAGCTGTGTATGATGTATTGTAGTAGTGATGTAAGGAGACATTATCCTGTATTTATTATTAAGCAGTAATTTTCCACATACACACAAATCTATTATTAAGCAGTCATTTTCCACACACACACACACACACACACACACACATGCACATACACTATCGTTCAAAAGTTTGGGGTCACTTAGAAATGTCCTTGTTTTTGAATGAAAAGCAATTTTTTTTATATTAAAATAACATCAAATTGATCACAAATACAGTGTAGATATTGTTAATGTTGACTAATGTAGCTGGAAACGGCTGATTTCTTATGGAATATCTACATAGGCTTACAGAGGCCCATTATCAGCAACTATCACTCCTGTATTCCAATGGCACGTTGTGTTAGCTAATCCAAGTTTATCCTTTTGAAAGGCTAATTGATCATTAGAAAACCCTTTTGCAATTATGTTAGCTCAGCTGAAAACTGTTGAATAAAGAAGTAATAAAACTGGCATTTAGACTAGTTGAGTATCTGGAGCATCAGCATTTGTGGGTCGATTACAGGCTCAAAATGGCCAAAAACAAAGGACTTTCTTCTGAAACTCGTCAGTCTATTCTTGTTCTGAGAAATGAAGGCTATTCCATGTGAGAAACGCGTTGTACTACTCCCTTCACAGAACAGCGCAAACTGGCTCTAACCAGAATAGAAAGAGGAGTGGGAGGCCCCGGTGCACAACTGAGCAAGAGGACGGTCTCTGACAAACTCTCTCATTATCTCTCTCCGAACAATCTTCTTGACCCTAACCAGTCAGGCTTCAAGACAGGTCAATCAACCGAGACTGCTCTCCTTTGTATCACGGAGGCTCTCGACACTGCCAAAGCTGACTCTCTCTCCTCTGTTCTCATCCTCCTAGATATATCTGCAGCCTTTGACACAGCAAATCATCAGATCCTTCTCTCCACCCTCTCAGGGATGGGCATTGAGGTTGAGGTGGTGGGCCGATAGCCAAGCTGAGATATCTGCCAGGCACACAGAGATGCGTTTAGCCACCTGGGTGTGAGAAGGTGGGAATGAGAAAAGTAGTTGAGTGTCATCTGCATAGCAATGATAGGAGAGACCATGAGAGGATATAACAGAGCCGAGTGTCTTGGTGCATAAAGAAAAGAGGGGAGGGCCTAGAACCGAGCCCTGGGAGCACGTGGTGCAGACACAGATCCTCTTCACGCCACATGGTAGGAGCGACCTGCCAGGTAGGATGCAATACATGAGTGTGCAGAGCCTGAGACGCCCATCCCTGAAAGGGTGGAGAGGAGGATCTGATGGTTTACAGTGTCTCAGGCAGCGGATACATCTAAGAGGATGAGAATAGAGGCGAGTGCCATTTATGGTAGAGCGGAGAGCTTCCGTGACACAAAGATGAGCAGTTTAAGTTGAGTGACCCATCTTGAAGCCTGACCCCTTAGGGTCAAGAAGATCGTTCTGAGAGAGATCACGAGAGACTACACTGAAATGTTTTGGAGAGTGTTGGTTTCTTGAGAGGAGCGACTCTGGTCATCTTGAAGTCAGATGGGTCAGGGATAGGTTGATGAGGGAAGTGAGGAATGGGAGAAAGTCTCAAAAAAGAATCTGGAGAAGGTAGGAGGGAATGGGGTCGAGTGGGCAGATTGTCGGGCGGCTGGACATCACTAGTCACAGGATTTCATCTGGAAATAGAGGGGAGAAAGAGGTTAAGGTTTTGGGTAGTTCTATGTGGGTGGAACCAGTGGACTAAGTAGGCTGAGTGAATGAGGAGCAGATGTCATCAACCTTTTTTTGATGACAAAGTCATCTACAGAGAGGGAGGATGGAGGAGAGAGGAGGTGGAGGATTAAGGAGGGAGGAGATGGTGGAAAAGAGTTGACCAGGGTTGGAAGCAGCTTGGAATTTTGAGTGATAGAAAGCAGTGGATACAGAAGAAGAGAAGGTAGAGAGGCAGGAGTGGAAGGATGATAGATACTCCGGAAGTTTCGTTATCCTCAGTTTTTCGCTCAGCTGCCTGTTCTGTGAGCACCCAGTGAGTCACTCAGCCACAAAGCATGAGGGAAGGGTCGAGCCAGAAAGGGGACAGTGGGAGTCAAAGGAGGCGGAAAGGGAGGAGAGTAGGGTTGAAGTGGCAGAGCCAGGAGACAGGAGGGAGAAGGATTTAGCAGAAGAAAGAGAGGATAGAATGGAAGAGGAGAGAGCAGTGGAAGACAGAAGGCGAAGATTGCGATGGCACAAGACCATCTGGGTAGGGGCTGAGTAGGTAGGGTTGGAGGAGAGAGGGAGAATTGTTTTTACAGAATGATCAGAGACTTAATGGGGGGGGGGGTTGCAGTGAGAGTAGTAGGTGAACAGCCTCTAGTAAAGATGAGGTCAAGCGTATTGCCTGCCTTGTGAGTGGGAGGGAACTGGGAAAGGGTGAGGTCAAAAGAGGCAAGGAGGGGAAAGAAAAAGGTGGAAAGAAATTAGTCGAAGTCAAGCGTCGAGAGGTTGATGACGCCCAGTACGATAAGTGGTGAGCCATCGTCGGGAAATTAGCTTATCAAGGTGCAAGCTCATTGAGTATATTTGGAGATTGGGGCACCTGGTGGGCGATAGATGACAATAATATTAAGCTTGAGTGGACAAGTGACAGTAACAGCATGGAATTCAAATCAGGAGATGAACATGTGATAGAGGGGGAAAAGAGAATCTCTATTTAGGAGGAATGAGTAGCCCTGTGACACCACCGTGATGACCAGATGCTCTCAGACTATGAGAGAACATATAGTCAGATGACAAGAGAGCAGCTGGAGTAGCAATGTTCTGGGTAATCCATGTCTCCGTCAGCCTTGTTGACTGCCGATTGGCACTTGCAAAGGCTGCCGGAGCCTTGGAATTCCTAATGGATTGTGCGTGCAATGTACACTAGATTAGAAGGTTTGCAGCCACGGGGTGGTGAGCGTCTGTAAAACCTACAGGGATAGAAATCACTTACTTGATTAAACTACAAAATAGTACAATTAGATAATCTAAAAATAACTATTTAAGATACTAAAGTGAGAGTGGTGTGAATCCTTCCTCTCTTTTCTTCCTGGAACAACTCCGCAGAACTACTCCACAGAACTACTCCGCAGAACTACTCTACAGAACTACTCCACAGAACTTATTTGTTTCGGCAACAGTCTTCGTTTTGAGCGACACTAATGAACAACACTAACTGCTGATTGCCTAGCAGAGGTGAAGGACACACCTCTCAGCACTGATTGATGATTGCCAAGCAGAGGTTAATAAAAATAAAACTCCAACAGACACCCCCTCCCCCCCAATTATCAGAAAGCTATCACAAATTGACCTGAATCCAGTCCAAGTCCACTTCACGTAGAGCATTCAGCAGTTCAAAGCAATGATTAAATAGGCTACTACGTAGAGAGACAGCACTTAACTAGAATTGCCCTAGCCAGACTATACCAACCACAACAACAAATATACTTAGGCTACTCTTGCAGAGATTAGTTGTTTTCCCAGGCGATAGATGAGCGCTCTCTTTCTTTCGCTCTCCCTTCCTCTCTCTTTATATCTATCTATATCTATTGAGAGTTTGAGATGTTTAACCGTGTGATTCATATTGGGAGACTGCCCACTGTGAATAAAACCTCATCAATCCACTTTGCCTGTGGCACACACACACACACGTATGTACGCACACACACACACACACACACACTGTCAGACGTATATATATTACTGACAAGCTATATTTAGACCTGCTGCTGGGTTACACTAAATCCTCTACACCTCTCTCCCTTCCCTCTCTTTCTCTATCTCCTTATGCCTAGCTCTTTCCCTACAGTAGTATCTGCAGTATTGCAGAAGTGTAAGTCCTGTAGTTATATGTTAGGACTGCCTGTCCTTCATTGAGAACCAGCCTGGTTTCATGGACTAGACGTAACATAGTAGACGTAACACATTAATGTAAATCTGGGACACTCAAATTAGTATGATTCGGTATGGTTACATGAGACAGAAAGTCACTTAAGGCGTAAGGGTGGTTGGTTGGACTTATAACACGAATGTCTAGCAACCCAAAGGTTGCGTGTTCTAATCTAATTATGGACAACTTTAGGGGGGCAGGAGGAGCAGGTAGCTGCCTAGTGATGGCTATTCAGCTTTTGGCCAGTCTGACAGTTTTTGCCATGATGCTCCTACACTGCCCACTTCTGAGTGATGGAAGCGGGGAGAACAGGCCGTGGCTCAGTTGGATGAGGTCCTTTGATGATCTTCTTGGCCTTCCTGTGACACCTGGTGTTGTAGGTGTCCTGGAGGGCAGGCGGTGTGCAGCCAATGGTGTGTTCGGCTGAGCGTACCACCCTCTGTAGAGCCTTGCGGTCAGCGGCAGTGGGGTTGCCGTACCAGGCTGTAATGCAGCCCGACAGTATGCTCTTGATGGTGCTCCTGTAGAACACTTTGAGGGCCCTCGGACAAATTTCTTCAGACTCCTGAGGTTGAGGAATCGCTGTTGTGCCTTCTTCACTACGTTATCCATGTGGTTTGACCATTTCAGCTCCTCGAAAATGTGTACGGCGGGAAACTTTTTGACTGCCTTTAGCGGTGTGATGAAGATGGGGATGTGCCCATCCTGGTTCCTCCTAAAGTCCACAATCAGCTCCTTTGTTTTGCTGATATTGAGAGAGAGGTTGTTTACGCTAACCCCTAGCCTAGTTAACGTTAGCCAGCTAGCTAACGTTAGCATTAGCCACCTAGCTAACATTAGCCACAACAAATTGCAATTTGTAACAAATCATACAAATTATAATTTGTTAAATGGATGATGGAAATCCACAAATTAATACATATCATACGAAATGTAACATACTGTACTAATTTAAGTATTTACGTTTACTATGTTACGTCTACCCCTGAGTCCAGGTTTGAAAAACAGTATCCTAGCAGCTTCTGTTATACAGTACATGTACAAGGCTGTAGAAAAGGGAATTGATTTTCTGTTCTGGTTCAAAGGTTCATAATGAGATGTTGACAGGGGATGGAAATGGTAATCCAATGCAATCTGGCTTTACCCTACTGCATTTACCCTTCAGCTCCAATAAGGTGAAACACACCCACCCTCAGTGTGTGTGTGTCATCATCAGAGAGCCATTTTTTCTAAGGGTCAATAGATTTGGTCATCATGTGATCAATCATGGAAGGCTTACAACTTACAGCCCTGCACCTCTATGTACTGTACGTCATCCACACACACGCCAGACACATGCTCACACACAGTCTTGCATAACTAACCTTGAGGGGACACACAATTCAGTCACATTTAAAATCCTATTTTCCTTAAACCTTAACCCAAACCCTAACCTTAACTCCAAAACCTATCCTCAACTCTAAACCTAACCTTAGCTCGTCACTCTAAAACTTTGTGGGGACTAACGAAATGTCCCCAGTTGGTCAAATGTTTGTTTGTTTACTATTCTTGTGGGGACTTCTGTTAATATAGTTAAACACTTCCAAACACACACACACACACACCATGTTTGATGTGTGAGCATGTACAGTTGAAGTCGGAGGTTTACATATATTATAGCCAAATATATTTCAGCTTGTATTTCTTACATCACATTCCCAGTGGGTCAGAAGTTTACATACACTCAATTAGTATTTGGTTACATTGCCTTTAAATTGTTTAACTTGGGTCAAACGTTTCAGGTAGCCTTCCACAAGCTTCCCACAATAAGTTGGGTGAATTTTGGCCCATTCCTCCTGACAGAACTGGTGTAACTGAGTCAGGTTTGTAGGCCTCCTTGCTCGCACACACTTTTTCAGATCTGACCACACATTTTTTATAGGATTGAGGTCAGGGCTTTGTGATGGCCACTCCAATACCTTAACTGTGTTGTCCTTAAGCCATTTTGCCACAACTTTGCAAGTATGCTTGGGGTCATTGTTAATTTGGAAGACCCATTTGCGACCAAGCTTCCTGACTGATGTCATGAGATGTTGCTTCAATATATCCACATAATTTTCCTTCCTCATGATGCCATCTATTTTGTGAATAGAATAGCAGCAAAGCACCCCCACAACATGATTCTGCCAACCCCGTGCTTCACGGTTTGGATGGTGTTCTTCGGCTTGCAAGCGTCCCCCTTTTTCTCCTCCAAACATAACGATGGCCATTATGGCCAAACAGTTCTATTTTTGTTTCATCAGACCAGAGGACATTTCTCCAAAAGTTACCTTTGTCCCCATGTGCAGTTGAAAATCGTAGTCTGGCATTTTTATGGCGGTTTTGGAGCAGTGGCTTCTTCCTTGCTGAGAGGCCTTTCAAGTTATGTCGATATAGGACTCGTTTTACTGTGGATATAGATACTTTTGTACATGTTTCCTCCAGCATCTTCACAAGGTCCTTTGCTGTCATTTTGGGATTGATTTTCACTTTTTACACCAAAGTACGTTCATCTCTAGGAGACAGAACACATCTCCTTCCTGAGCGTTATGACGGCTGTGTGGTCCCATGGTGTTTATACTTTCGTGCTCTTGTTTGTACAGATGAACGTGGTACCGTCAGGCGTTTGGAAATTGCTCCCAAGGATGAACCAGACTTGTGGAGGTCCAAAAAAGCTGATTTATTTAGATTTTCCCATGATGTCGAGCAAAGAGGCACTGAGTTTGAAGGTAGAACTTGAAATACATACACAAGTACACCTCCAATTGACTCAAATGATGTCAATTAGCCTATCAGAAGCTTCTAAAGCCATGACATCAGTTTCTGGAATTTTCCAAGCTGTTTAAAGGCACAGTCAACTTAGTGTATGTAAACTTCTGACCCACTGGAATTGTGATATAGTGAATTATAAGTGAAATAATCTGTCTGTAAACAATTACTTGTCATGCACAAAGTAGATGTCCTAACCGACTAGCCAAAACTATAGTTTGTGAACATGAAATCTGTGGAGTGGAGACCTGTATCGGTTTTGACTGACAGCCATTACTTGAGCACCTTGTGCAACAAGTTGTCCTCATCCCTCCTGATAATTGTGCAACTTTGTTGTCTGAGTGAGGGAAATGCTGTCAACTCATATCAACATAATATCAACATTATTTGTTAATCTTTTGCAACTGGGGACTCCTTCCGGACCATCGCATTCAACTACCGTGTGGGTTGGTCTACAGTGCAGAACATTGTGTACACAGTGAAGAGCATTGTGTCTACGGTGGCCACAGTGAAGAGCATTGTGTCTACGGTGGCCACAGTGAGGAGCATTGTGTCTCTAGTTCAGGAGTACATGCCTGTTCCCAAGGAGGAAGCATGGAAGGCCATTGCGGAAGAGTTCAAGGATAAGTGGAACTTTTGCTGCCTTGGATCAATCAATAGAAAAGCACATGGATATACAGGCACCACCGTGCTCTGGGTCCCAGTTTTTACAACTACAAGGGGACCTATTGCAACATGCACTTGGCAGTGATGCAAACTACTGATTCAGAGTCATTGACGTCAGTGCCTACGGCAGGGCAAGTGATGGAGTGGCTTTCAGGGAGTCTGCCTTCGGCTGAGCTCTCCAAGATGGCACTCTGGGGATCCCACCACCAGCTACACTCCCAGGTGCAGACCACTTGGGACCAGTCCCTTATGTATTTTTAGGAGAGGAGGCTTTCCCCCTGAAGACTAATCTCATGAGGCCCTGTGCAGGACCCCAGGAGCCAGGGAGTCCTCAAACTACCGGCTGTATTGGGCCAGGTTGGTGGTGGAGTGCACCTTCAGCACCCTCTATGCCCGATGACGGATGTACCGGCAGGCGCTTGCACTGAAGCCAGATAATGTTGAGGTCTGCGTGAAGGCTACCTTCGTCCTCCAAAACTTCCTCAGAACATCCCAGGGGTCCCTGAGGTCCCAGCGATCGACACAGTGGGCGTTCCAAATGGCGGATTGCAAGAGGTCACTCGTGCTGGAGCCAACACTGCCACCAGGAAAGTAAATCGAGTGAGGGAGACCCTGACCACCTACCTCTTCTCTCCAGCTGGTGCAGTCAGTCCCATGGCAGCACGTAGTGGTGTTATCCATCCATGACCATCATCTTCCTCCTCCACAGTGCCACCCAAAAGGCTCTTTTAACAGCTATCCACAGCGATCACAAAATTAGCAAAAATATTCCGTTAAAGTAATCTGTGTTTGTGTCAGTTAGTCATAATTTGCTTTTATAGTACACTTAATACCAAAACATACATTGGTATAGCTTGTCGCTGCTGCACCTACAATACGCTATACAATACACTGTGTGCATAGATTTATTTACATAGTAAAAATGATTCACCACATAACTTACTTCAGAACAATCTATTTTTTAATGACTTACAATAACACTGCAATGAAAGGAAATCGAGATTAGACTGTATGGCAGTGCTTCCCAACCCTCTCCTTGGTTCCACCAGACGTTTCACATATTTGTTGTATAACTGAACTGGCACACCTGATTCAATTAGTCAAGGGATTGGTGATCGCTGACTAATTGAATCAGGTGTGCCAGTTTATGGCTGCAACAAATATGTGAAACACCTGGTGGTCCAAATAAGCACTTCATCACACAGCATTTATTCATCACCTGTTATGGTGATAGTTATGTTGGCGCCCCACGTATACAGTGTTTTAATTCACGAATAAACAGAGTGATGATTTCACTACAAATACCTGAGTGCTGACCTTTTTAATAACATTTCAAACAAAAACCAACAAACCATTGATGCTTACATGCTGATCACACCGCTCGCTGACCACACACGGCTCGCACTGATAAATAAATGTACAGGTTATTCAATAATTTAATCTAAACTGCTCGAGAGCGTCAACGTAGCCATGCGCTAAAATAGAACTTGGTTCTATTTTTGACGCTTGATGTGCTGCAAGTCCGACCTCTTCCATCTCTTCACTGGTTTTTATGAGCATATACCCACGTGGGTGATTGAAAGATGAACTGAGGTCCAGATCCAGAAAAAAATTATCTTGTGCGTTTCAGGTAAAATAACAACCAAATGTTTATATACCAAGACAAATGACCTAGCAACAGCAACCTAGCTAGCTAAATGTCTATGAATGTTTCATGTGTTTCAACCTTCCCCCAAATTAATATAGTTGGTTCAGAGTTCCTTTTGATATTTCAACCTGCGTGTCTTGGATCGCGTCTGGAGTGGATGTACGAAATCAACATGCCCGGTCTAGACAGCATGTTTGTGATGACGTTTAGTGAGAGGACATACAGTGGGGAGAACAAGTATTTGATACACTGCCGATTTTGCAGGTTTTCCCACTTACAAAGCATGTAGAAGTCTGTAATTTTTATCATAGGTACTCTTCAACTGTTAGTGACGGAATCTAAAACAAAAATCCAGAAAATCACATTGTATGATTTTTAAGTAATTAATTTGCATTTTATTGCATGACATAAGTATTTGATACATCAGAAAAGCAGAACTTAATATTTGGCACAGAAACCTTTGTTTGCAATTACAGAGATCATATGTTTCCTGTAGTTCTTGACCAGGTTTGCACACACTGCAGCAGGGATTTTGGCCCATTCCTCCATACAGATCCTTCAGGTTTCGGGGCTGTCGCTGGGCAATACGGACTTTCAGCTCCCTCCAAAGATTTTCTATTGGGTTCAGGTCTGGAGACTGGCTAGGCCACTCCAGGACCTTGAGATGCTTCTTACGGAGCCACTCCTTAGTTGCCCTGGCTGTGTGTTTCGGGTCGTTGTCATGCTGGAAGACCCAGCCACGACCCATCTTCAATGCTCTTACTGAGGGAAGGAGGTTGTTGGCCAAGATCTCGCGATACATGGCCCCATCCATCCTCCCCTAAATACGGTGCAGTCATCCTGTCCCCTTTGCAGAAAAGCATCCCCAAAGAATGATGTTTCCACCTCCATGCTTCACGGTTGGGATGGTGTTCTTGGGGTTGTACTCATCCTTCTTCTTCCTCCAAACACGGCGAGTGGAGTTTAGACCAAAAAGCTCTATTTTTGTCTCATCAGACCACATGACCTTCTCCCATTCCTCCTCTGGATCATCCAGATGGTCGTTGGCAAACTTCAGACGGGCCTGGACATGTGCTGGCTTGAGCAGGGGGACCTTGCGTGCGCTGCAGGATTTTAATACATGACGCCGTAGTGTGTTACTAATGGTTTTCTTTGAGACTGTGGTCCCAGCTCTCTTCAGGTCATTGGCCAGGTCCTGCCGTGTAGTTCTGGGCTGATCTCTCACCTTCCTCATGATCATTGATGCCCCACGAGGTGAGATCTTGCATGGTGCCCCAGACCGAGGGAGATTGACCGTCATCTTGAACTTCTTCCATTTTCTAATAATTGCGCCAACAGATGTTGCATTCTCACCAAGCTGCTTGCCTATTGTCCTGTAGCCCATCCCAGTCTTGTGCAGGTCTACAATTTTATCCCTGATATCCTTACACAGCTCTCTGGTCTTGGCCGTTGTGGAGAGGTTGGAGTCTGTTTGATTGAGTGTGTGGACAGGTGTCTTTTATACAGGTAACGAGTTCAAACAGGTGCAGTTAATACAGGTAATGAGTGGAGAACAGGAGGGCTTCTTAAAGAAATACTAACAGGTCTGTGAGAGCCGGAATTCTTACTGGTTGGTAGGTGATCAAATACTTATGTCATGCAATAAAATGCAAATTAATTATTTAAAAATCATACAATGTGATTTTCTGGATTTTTGTTTTAGATTCCGTCTCTCACAGTTGAAGTGTACCTATGATAAAAATTACAGACCTCTACATGCTTTGTAAGTGGGAAAACCTGCAAAATCGGCAGTGTATCAAATACTTGTTCTCCCCACTGTATATTTAAATCATATAAAACAAATGAAACAAAATCATCAGTTTAAACGTTTAATAGAGTAGAGCAGGGCTCTCCAACCCTGTTCCTGGAGAGCTACCATCCTGTAGGTTTTCGCTCCAACCCTAATCTAGCGCACCTGATTCTAATAATTACCTGGTTGTTAAGCACTCAAGCCCAGGTGTGTCCGATTTCGCTGACGACCCTCCCGGCTCCGCCCACCGACATCATATTAAGGAAAACAAGAGCAGAGAGAAAGAATACGGCAGACAGAGTGGGAGGGTCGTCACAGAGGCACAAATAAGTGAGCATAATAATTTGCATGTTTTTTTTAAACTGGACTGATGGCCTGCATGTGATGGTCAGGCTGAGGGGAGGGAGGGAGCAGTGGTTAGGCTACCTCTCACCCGACTCACCCTACCTCCTTCCCTCCACTGAGAAAAGCGAACACAGTCTTCTAGCTGATCGCGAATCTGAAGTCACACTGCATTATTTCTGCCTCATGCACAAATTCATGTTGTTACTCCTATGACCAGAGAAGTGAAATATTAGCACACAAGCTGCTAATAATAACAACACAAGCTTATCGGAACACTTTGCTAGAGAATGGTGCCGGAGGGATTGACTGCCGTTTACAGGCTCCTAACCAATTGTGCTATTTCTTTTTTTTGCATTGTTCGTAACTTATTTTGTATATAATGCTGATGCTACAGTCTCTTATGACTGAAAAGAGCTTCTGGATATCAGAACAGCGATTACTCACCTCGAACTGGACAAAGATTTTTTCTTTAATGAGTCGGACACAAAGGACATAATGTTGCTCCCAGACAAGGCCCAAATCCCTGTCATTCACATGAAAAAATAAGGAAATACAGGGGGCGGAGATCAGGGTGCCTTGTTAGAATTTGTCGGTGAGTGTGTAACCCGCCTCTACCATCAGTACAGGAGCAACCAACGTGCAATCGCTGGAGAATAAACTGGATGAGCTCCGTTCGAGACTATCCTATCAATGGGACATTAAAAATTTTATTATTTTGTTTCACCAAGACGTGGCTGAACGACGACACGGATAATATACAGTTGGCTGGGTTTTCCATGCATCGGCAGGACAGAACAGCTATGTCCGGTAAGACAAGGGGTGGGGGTGTGTGCCTATTTGTCAATAAAAGCTGGTGCGCAATGTCTAATATTAAGGTACAACGAGCTGCAATAAACACTCAAACTGGACAGTTTTATCTCAATCTCTTCATTCAAAGACTCAATCATGAACACTCTTACTGACAGTTGTGGCTGCTTTGCGTGATGCATTGTTGTCTCTACCTTCTTGCCCTTTGTGCTATTGTCTGTGCCCAATAATGTTTGTACCCTGTTTTGTACTGCTACCATGTTGTGTTCCTACCATGTTATTGTCATGTTGTGTTGCTACCATGCTGTGTTGTCATGTGTTGCTGCCATGTTGTTGTCTTAGGTCTCTCTTTATGTAGTGTTGTGTTGTCTCTCTTGTCGTGATGTATGTTTAGGCACCATCCCTACGGTGAAGCATGGTGGTGGCAGAATCAGTTTTTTCTGCGGCAGGGACTGGGAGACTAGGCAAATATGAAAGGAGCAAATTACAGAGAGATCCTTGATGAACCTGTTCCAGAGCTCTCAGGACCTCAGACTGGGGCAAAGGTTCACCTTCCAAAAGGACAACGACCCTAAGCACGCAGCCAAGACAACGCAGGAGTGGCTTCGGGACAGGTCTCTGAATGTCCTTGAGCGGCTCAGCTGGAGCCCTGACTTAAACCTGATCGAACATCTCTGGAGAGACCTGAAAATAGCTGTGCAGCAACACTCCCCATCCAATATGACAGAGCTTGAGAGGATCTGCAGAGAAGAATCTGAGAAAATCCCCAAATACAGGTGTACCAAGCTTGTAGCGTCATACCCAAGAAGACAGGGGCCCCACAAGGGTGCGTCCTCAGTCCCCTACTGTATTCCCTGTATACCTACAACTACATGTTCTCACACAGATCCAACTCCATCAAGTTCACTGACGACACGACAGTAATAGGCCTGATTACCAACAACGACGAGACAGCCTACAGGGAGGAGGTAGGCACTCTGACGGCGTGGTGCCAGGTAAACAACCGCTCCCTCAACTTTAGCAAAACAAAGGAGCTGATTGTGGACTTCAGGCTGGACATGCCCCCATCCTCATTAATGAGGCCGTCATGGAGACGGTCAATAACTTCAAATTCCTCTGCGTACACATCTCAGAGAAGCTGAAATGGTCTAACCACACAAACACCGTGGTTAAGAAGGCACGACAGTGACTCTTCAACCTCAGGATGCTGAAGAAATTTAGCCTGTGTTCTATGAGCACAATCGAAAGCATACTGAATGGCTGCATTACAGTCTGGTATGACAACTCCACCGCCACGGACCGCAAAGGGATTCAGAGGGTGAAGCCGAACACATCCTTTGGTGCACACTGCCTACCATCCAAGCCATCGTAAAGGTGCATTGAAATTACTTAGGAATTGTGCACACTTTGGAGAGGTGTATGGCCACTTGGAGACACCAGTTAGTCCTCTCACTCAAACCCTTGTCATGTTTTTGTCTTATGTTGCACCTACCCCAAATTTTGCAGAGCATTTTCAGATTTCGTTATCAACAAATGCGGCGAAGGCCTCCCGAATGGCGCAGCGGTCTAAGGCACTGCATCATAGAGCTAGCTGTGTCACTACACATCCTGGTTCGATTCCAGGCTGTGTTGCAGCCGGCCGCGACCGGGAGACCCATGAGACGGCGCATAATTGGCCCAGCTTCGTCCGGGTTAGGGAGGGTTTGGCCGGCCCAGGATGTCCTTGTCCCATCGCGCTCTAGCAACTCCTGTGGCGGGCCGGGCGCATACACGCTGACACGGTCGTCAGGTGTTTCCTACAACACATTAGTGCGGCTGGCTTCCGGGTTAAGCGGGCATTATGTCAAGAAGCAGTGTGGCTTGGCGGGTTTGGGAGGACGCACGGCCCTCGAGTCAATATGGGAGTTGCAGTGATGGGACAAGGCTGTAGCTACTAATTGGATATCACGAAAATGAAAAAATATATTATAATAAATAAATGCGGCAGTACAGAATGTAAAATTTACATTATACTGTATATATATACTTCTTTTTTTTACCTTTATTTATCTAGGCAAGTCAGTTAAGAACAAATTCTTATTCACAATGATGGCCTACCTACAGGGTCAGCCCCTGGAGCAAATTAGGGTTAAGTGCCCTGCTCAAGGACACATCAACAGGTTTTTCACCTTAAATAAACAGTGTAACGTTTCGATTCAGTCTTGTGACAGGTGAACTGTTGTGTCCTCAACTTTGGTCTACTAATTATTCCCATGAGTGTAAAGATTAAAGGAAATTAATAACATAGCCTACAGTTTCCCCTGCTCTGCTTCAGTTCAGTCATTCTCAACATAGGTGATATCAGGTCAATATTATAATATTAAATATTTATCAGATGTGACTTCAGCTGAAGTTGTTGTGTTATAAGTGTTGATGGAAAACGCATTTCTTTGAGAGAGTGTGTTAGTGTGTTTGTAATGCATGTTATGTGGCTAGTGACACACACACACACACACACACACACACACACACACACACACACACACACTGACCATGCTCGGTAGCAGACACTAAAACATAGCATTAAATATAAAGGAGGTATTTCTGTCCCTGTTTCTGTTCTCCATCAATAATGAATGTTGAAGATTATGTTTCTGTGGTCCTGTACTCTCTGTGGTTGTCTGGAAATGTGTGTGTGCTACAAGCTCTCACAGTCTCACTGCAGAATTAAAGGTTTTTGCACTTTTCTCCAAATGTCAAATTTCGAATTTAAACATTAACATTAATGTTTGGAATAGGGTTAAAAGAAAAAAACGAGTGTCCAACACTGGGATTAAACACGCAACCTTCATATCCAGAACCACCACCCCAATCCACAACACGCTACCAAAACCCAAGCCTACTTGATTGAAAATAGCGCTCACTGTTGCCCCTAGTGGCCGGTTTTGAACGTATTTCATGTCCTCAGGACATGGACAGACTTACAATTTCGAAGTCAATCTTGAGCTATCAGGCTGGTGTGTTTGTGTGTGTGTGTGTGTGTGCGTGCGTGTGAGTAAATATCTCCATCAACTCAGTAGTGCAACACAGAGGGCAGCCAAGCCTATCGAATATTTACCTCAACACACGTTTTGTGTCTGTGCATTACTCTGGCATCTGTGATATTTGTGTGACATGTCCCTGCATGGGCTCTGCCTGGCCCGTGAATCTGTATGTCTTGAGTGAACTGAGATGAACACAGCTGTCTGTGTCATGCGTCATTCTGCTTGTCTCAGACTCTCCCTATTGTATCTGTCGGACTGGATGCGTAGGTGTGTGTGCTTGGGTGCGCATGTGTGTGTGCAAGTGTGTGTGTGTGGGGGCACCAGGCTAGCTGATGGAGTGTGTTCAAACCGGAGTGACAGTACAGTATGACCATCCTAATATGGAACTGAAAGCTGAAGGAGTTCACTGAATAGCATGGTAGACTTTAGCAGAATGTACAGTGTGTGACTTCAAAAACACACACCAAACACTTGAACACAACGTGGTTGGGCCTTCAGATGAACATTCACAACCCCAAAGGGGGCTGGAGACAGCTGACTGAGTGTGGACATTCTGAAAGCCAGTTGAGACATGCATAGTGCTAACATTATAACCCTTCTAACAGGCTAACATTATAACCCTTCTAACAGGCTAACATTATAACCCTTCTAACAGGCTAACATTATAACCCTTCTAATCTAGTTTAGACCTGCTGCTGGGTTACACTAAATCCTCTACACCTCTCTCCCTTCCCTCTCTTTCTCTATCTCCTTATGCTTAGCTCTTTCCCTACAGTAGTATCTGCAGTATTGAAGAAGTGTAAGTCCTGCCTGTCCTTCATAGATATGTATTAGAGCTGAGAAACAGCCTCTTCTGTTATACAGTACATGTACAGTTGAAGTTGGAAGTTTACATACAAAATAAATTTAAACTCAGTTTCTTTACAATTCCTAGTAGAACTTTGCTGTCTTAGGTCAGTTAGGATCACCACTTTATTTTAAGAATGTGAAATGTCAAAATAATAGTAGAGAGAATGATTTATTTCAGCTTTTATTTCTTTCATCACATTCCCAGTGGGTCAGAAGTTTACATACATTCAATTAGTATTTGGTAGCATTGCCTTTAAATTGTTTAACTTGGGTCAAATGTTTTGAGTAGCCTTCCACAAGTTTCCCACAATAAGTTGGGTGAATTTTGTCCCATTCCTCCTGACAAAACTGGTGTAAGTGAGTCAGGTTTGTATGCCTCCTTGCTCGCACACGCTTTTTCAGTTCTGCCCACAAATGTTCTATAGCATTGAGGTCAGGGCTTTGTGATGGCCACTCCAATACATTGACTTTGTTGTCCTTAAGCCATTTTTCCACAACTTTGGAAGTGTAAGGCAAAGCTGAGGAAGTACAAGCC
Source organism: Thymallus thymallus (assembly GCA_023634145.1). Lineage (NCBI taxonomy): Eukaryota > Metazoa > Chordata > Actinopteri > Salmoniformes > Salmonidae > Thymallus > Thymallus thymallus. The sequence goes on from CM042413.1 coordinate 25,420,378, forward strand.
GGCTATAGCGTCTATCATTATGGGCAATGTGAGATAGCTGTATAACAAGATGGACGAACTTGAGGGTCTTGTCCGTGGGCAAAGGGACTATCGGGAAGCGAGCCTAATGTTTTTTACTGAGACTTGGCTGAACGATAACATCCCCATAGAGAACGTCACTATGAACATCCGGACCATCAGAGCAGACAGGGATAGCGTTTCTTCTGGTAAGAGCAAGGGTGGGGGGCTGGCTTTATTAGTTAACAACAGATGGTGTAATCCGAGCCATATTACTCTTAAGGAAGAGATTTGTGGCCCGAACATTGAGCTGTTAGCCGTTAGCCTGAGACCCTATTATTTGCCAAGGGAATTCACGGCGGCCATTGCTGTTATTGTTTACATCCCGCCATCCGCTGACGCAAACACAGCGTGTGATGTCATCCACTCTGTTATTGCGAGGTTACAGACAGCGCATCCCAGTGCTTTCTTTGCCATTTCGGGGGATTTTAACCATGCATCTCTCTCTTCAACGCTGCCCACGTTCAAACAGTTCGTGAAGTGCCCAACCAGGAATAATAAAACTCTGGACTTGTTATATGCTAATGTGAAGGACGCATACAACTCCACTGCACTCCCTCCCCTCGGTAGATCGGATCACAACCTTGTCCACCTCACTCCACTCTACAGGCCTTTGGTCCAACAGCAGCCTGCGACCACTAGGACCATTAGGAGATGTTCCCTGGAGGCGAATGAGGCCCTACAGGACTGCTTTGAAACAACAGACTGGGATGTGCTCTGTGAGGCTCATGGGGAGGACATCGATGGACTTACTGACTGCATAACGGACTCTATCATTTTTTGTGTAGACAACACTGTACCCACCAGGAAGGTACGCTGTTTTCCAAATAATAAACCCTGGGTCACCAGCGACCTGAAGGCCCTGCTGAATGAGAAGAAGAGGGCCTTCAAGGAGAGGGACAAGGACAAATTGAAATGCGTCCAGAGGGAGCTGAAGTTGCGGATTGCTGAGGGGAAGAGAGGGTATAAGGAGAAGATGGAGGACAAGCTGAGGCAGAGCCAGGTGAGAGAGGTGTGGAAGGGTATGAGAAATATCACTGGCCAAACTACTGGCCATCATGGACAACGTCACCCACCCTCTGCATTCCATGGTTATGACGCAGAGGAGCACCTTCAGTCACAGACTGATCCCACCACGGTGTGCCAAAGAGCGCTACAGGAGGTCCTTCCTGCCGGCAGCTATTAGACTATTTAATGCCTCACCGGGGTGCCGTGCCGTCGGCAACACAGACCTGGAACTGTTGGGGTGTTAGGACCTAGCTTAACAATTGTGCATCCATCCGTGAGTAACTCTGGTCTGTAATCACTCATTCACTCAGGACTTATTTATTCATTCAGGTCTGTATATACTTACTCATGTACAGTTGTTATATCATATCACGTGCAATATTGCAAGTAATTATTGGACTTAACTTACCTAGTCATTCACTCAGGAATGCATTTTAGTATCCTGTCAGTTATACAGTTAATGTAACCATGCAAATATTCACTTACCTGTAAATGTAACTGTATATTTACCTGTACAGTTAATTTAACCATGCTACATTTTCTCATACCTGTTCATTTAACCAGTATGTCTATTAAGTAAACTATTACTACCCTCACTCATATCATACGCATTTTTAGCTATTGAAGTATTTCTCTGCCATCGACCTGTATAGTATAGTTAACCATGCACCATCCGCCAATGTATAGTGTACATATTCAGCCAACCACCCAAGTCAAGTCAAGTCTTTATTTTGCCAAAATGACACAAGTCGCCTGGAATTCATTTTGGTGATTTGGCTCACACAAGACAATACAAGACAGTATTGGACAAGAATAACAACACATCTTCAGACATGACATATACAATAAAAACAGAAAATCTAAAATAAGAAAACAGATACTTGGGTTGCTACGAATGAATGAATATAATAAATAATCAAACAGATCAGATAAAGTGCTAGTGCTTTTAGTGACCCTGAGGAGAAGGACATAGCTGTGTAAGCAGAACAGATAAGGATTATTGGTGTGAATTGAGGGCCCTGACAGCCTGCGGGTAAGTGCTATTTGAAAAATGGGTGGTTCTGGATCTGATACTTCCTAGCCTTCTGACTGATGGTAAAGGATTGAAAAGGGAATTAGCAGGGTGCGATGAATCTTTGAGTATTTTCAGTCCAGTTTTGAGTAGACGAGTGTTATAAATGTCACAGATCTTAGGGAGGTCCAGCCCAATTATTCTTGACGCTGTCCTAACTACCCTATTCAATGCAGACTTATCATCCGCTGAGCAGTTACCCCACCATACAGTGATGGAAAAAGTAAGAGTGCTCTCTATCACAGCCCTGTTGTCTTAAAAAGAATAGTTGCTGCTGAGCTTTTTTAACAATCTGGCTGACGTTGATGTTCCATTTAAGACTGGAGGATATAATGGTCCCAAGGAACCTGAAACTTTCCACCCAATCTACATTTTTGTCCTTGATGGCCAAGGGCTGGAGCGACTTACTATTTTTGCTTCTAAAATCGACAACCATCTCCTTGGTTTTGGAGATGTTGAGGGACAAGTTGTTGATTGAGCACCACTCAGCCAGCCAAGACACTTCTGTTTTGTAAGCCGATTCATCATCATTGGTGATGAGGCCCACCACAGTGGTATTATCTGCAAATTTAAAAATCTTGACTGAATCGTGGTGAGAAAAACAGTCATTGGTATAAAATGAGTACAAGAGGGGAGACAAAACACACCCCTGGGGGGCGCCAATGCTGGTGGACATTGATTTTGACAAGAGGTTATTAACCCTAACCACTTGAGATCTATCAGTTAAAAAGTCAAGGATCCACTTACATATGGACTCCTTAACACCCAACCCCAGGAGTTTGTCACACAATCTCTTTGGTGTAATATTATTAAAAGCAGAACTAAAATCAATAAACAGTACCCGTGCATATGTAGCTGACCCTTCCAAATGTTGAAGAATGTTATGGGTGCAAAGAGAAACAGCATCTTCAACAGACCTGTTCTCCCTATATGCAAATTGGAAAGGATCAAGTGACGTAGTTGTGAGATGATTGGCCACTAATCGCTAAAAAACTTTAATGATAACAGAGGTTAGAGCCACTGGTCTGTAGTCATTCAAGCAACTCACATTCGACTTCATGGGCACAGGAATGATTATGGCTGATTTAAAACACGCTGGGACTTTACATAGTCTAAGGGACCAGTTAAAAATGTCAGTGAAGACATACGACAGCTCATTGGCACACCATTTAATAGTGGAAGCAGAGACCTGGTCGGGGCCTGCTGCCTTCCCATACTATGCAATGTCTTTTTATAGCTTTTTTTAGCACTCCAGACTTGTATGTCTATACTTTTTCATACTGATGCTCTATGTAACATGTATCGTGTATCTGTCTTTTGTGTATTTTCGTTCTGGCATTTTGCACCTGCCCTATGTTTTGTTGTAGCTGCTTGACAAAGAAATTTCTCCCCGGGGATCAATAAAGTATCTATCTATCTATCTATCTAAAGGAAAAAATCTACAGACGTCATTTTTTATGTGTGACTATATATACAGTATATCTGCAGTAGCTTTCTCAAACTATGGCCCTTGGATGGGAGAGAGAGAGTTTGTAATGCTTTTTAAGTGGCTAGTGACACACACACATGCATACACACACTGATGGTACTATGTAGCATTAAATATAAAGGTGTTTCTGTCCTCCATCAATAATTAATGTTGAATATGATGTTTCTGAGGTCCTGTCCTCTCTGGTTGTCTGTACCTGTGTGTGTGCATGTATGTGTGTGCGTGTTTGTGCTCCAAATGTAACATTTGTAAATTAAGGTTTAAGGTTTTGGATCATTATGTTAAAACATTATGTTTAGGCATTCATTCCAAATGAATTAATTCCTAAGTTAAGGGTTAAGTTTTGGGATAGGGTAAAAAAAAAAAGTGTCTATCACTGGGATTGACCTTCAGCACCGTAGTCATGTGATTAAGGTTAAGGGTTAAGGTTTTGGATAGGATTAAAACATTATGTTTAGGCATTCATTCTAAATGGTTAAGTTAAGGGTTAAGGTTTGGGATAGGGTTAATTAAAAATATTTTTAAAACAATGGGATTGAACACACAACCTTCGGATCCAGAATCATGGTATTAAGGTTGGGTGGAAGGTAGCCTAACCTTATCATAGCTGCCGTTTGGTCTTGACGATGCATAGAAAAAACAGCTAGATGTATATTATCCATGTCCTTGTTCAGCCACGACTCCGAGAAGCATAGGATATTACAGTTCTTCAGGTCCCGTTGATAGAATAGTCTCGAACGGAGCTTCTCCAATTTGTTCACTAGTGATTGTAAATTCGGCAATATAAGGCACTTTATTTACTCGTCGATGTAGTCTCGTCAGGGAGCCCGCTCGCTTTCCTCTCTTGCGCCGTCTCTTCCTCTTTCGAGTCCCTGGGTTTAGGGCCTGGTCCGAGATGAGCAGTACATACACATCTGCCGACTCATTGAAGTAAACATTTTCATCAAAATCAAACCTGCACTGTTCACAGTGATCGCTGTTCTGATGTCCAGAAGCTGTTTTCGTTCATAGGAAATGATGGCAGAAATATTATGTACAGAAAAAGTTAATCAGCGTAAAATAAATCACAAAATAGCAGAATTGGTCAAGTGCCCATAAGACCGCATGCTATCAATCTCCGCAGCGCCATCAGTCGTAGAGTTGAGTTGAAGGCTGACAGAAAATACTTTACTATTATTCAGACTGTACTCCACTATGTCATGTGTTGAAATGGCTTGGAAATTCACACATTTCACGACATTGCAACATTCAGCAGTGCAGGTTTGATTGAATTCCAACCACCTACTTGGCAGAGAGGGCTGAGATGAGACAACTAGGAGGCAGCAGAGCAGTGTGTCTCTTTTTATGTATGGCATGCAGGTGTGTCTGTGTGTGTTTCTGATTACATTCCTGATGAAAGTATTCCATTGTGCGATCAGATGGATCAGTTATTAGCTCTGTCTGTCTGTCTGTAATAATGTCCACTCCATTCCACTCTACTCCACTGCTCTCCTCGCTTCTCTTCTCATCACACACACACAAACACACACTGCTCCCTGTGACCTGTATACAGTAGGCATTGACATGCTGTCTCATATGATCCGAGAGAGAGAGAAAGACCTCACACTTCCTGTAATCTGTGAATGAATGGGAAAGGGAGGGGAACGAAGAGAGATGGAGAGGAAGAGAAAGGAGGGAGAGATGGAATGAGAAGGAGAGAGAGGGAGCTGCAGAATATAACATATGTTCTCATTGTGGGACATCAGCATTGATCCACTAGCAGTACAGAGACCCCTGCCTGTGGACTGTACGCGCTAAGAATTTCATAACAATTTAACAGACTAATGCAGCTCTGTAAACTATCAATTAATCTTTACAGTGTAATATCTTGTGTGTCTCATTCTGTTAAAAGGTGTTCCAGAGTAACAGCTGTGTGTCTGGTGGCTGTTATTGAAGACGTCCCTGCTTTTGGCCTTGAGCTCTAATGCTGAGGCTGACACTGATAGAGCTGAGACTGGTGTTGTGCTGCTGTAGAGAGGGGAGGATGGAGAGGATGGGCATTCCCTGTGGTGAGTTAGGCTGTCTGACTACATCTCATCATCCTTTCATTCATATGATGGCAGCTGATTAACCTTTTACTGCAGTAGGCTAAATCAGGGTCATAGAGAGTGGTTCTTGGTAGTCTTAAATAAATCTACTTTGAAACAAAAGTATACAACTCACACACAAAATAAAAAATAAGACATCTGTACCATGTCCGAAATTACATCCCAATATTACACTTAAACACACTGTACATTACAGAAGATGTAGAGAAATATAACAAAACCGATTGACGTAGAAAAGGTGTATAAATAGAGTTGATGTCCGCAGAAATTGAATTAGCATAATAAAATCCCCATAAAAATCTGTCAATTTAAGCTAGAGATATCTAGCATTTGATGTGTCTCAATCCACTGCATCCGCCGATGTCGCACTTCCGCATCTGCGGTGAAATGTGACAGAGCTAGAGTGGTGTTTGGCAGACCATGATACATCCCGAAAATCGATGGAAAGCTGAGACTCTCATGAACACGATGGTGTTCTCCTGTTTGCTCTACGATCTTGTCTGAATTCAGTACAGCCAAACTGCATCCGAACACTAATATGAGCCCTCTGTAGAAAGGTGAGTGTCACGAGTGGGTGTCGAGAGAGACCAAGGAGCAGCGGAGTGATAGTTCGACATTGTTTTATTAAATAATAAAACACCAAATGCAACGAACTATAATAACAAGAGGCAATGAAATGAAAATGAACAAGAAACAACACTTACTGTGACTTGAGGAACAATACACCTAACAATGACCCACACACAGGTGGCTGAGAGTGGTGCCTAAATGCAATCCCCAATCAGAGACAACCCTGTACAGCTGTCTCTGATTGAGGATTATTACCAACCCTAGTTAGGGTGTGAGGGCTCGACTGTGGTTCTACCACTCCCCTTATTGGGAGTAAGTTCTAACCACAGCCAAACCCTCACAGTAATCCCCCCCTCTCAAAAAAAATTATAAACTAAACTAGGGGGAAAAGGGCGGAGTACTGGGGCAGTTGCTGGTGGAGGCTCCGGACCCGGCCTCGGACGTGACGTAGGCAGTGAAGGCTGCTCCCTTCCTACCTCAGCGTTGCACGCCCGTTCCGGTCCGGACCCCAGCGCGGTGATTTTCCCCTCCGTTCTCCCGCGAAGCACCAAGTCCTGTCTGGACCCTGGTGTGGAAGCCCCCGACCCTGGAGCGGTACAAACAACTGGACCCGGACTGGGCACCGGTGTGGCAGGTCGCTCCGGCACTGGAGCTGGGCAGATGACCGGCCCCAGACTGGGCACCGGTGGAGCGGACTGCTCCGGCACTGGTGCTGGGCAGACGACCGGCCCCGGACTGGGCACCGGTGGAGCGGACTGCTCCGGCACTGGAGCTGGGCAGACGACCGGCCCCGGACTGTGCACCGGTGGAGCGGACTGCTCCGGCACTGGAGCTGGGCAGATGACCGGCCCCGGACTGGGCACCGGTGGAGCGGACTGCTCCGGGACTGGAGCTGGGCAGACGACCGGCCCCGGACTGGGCACCGGTGGAGCGGACTGCTCCGGCACTGGAGCTGGGCAGATGACCGGCCCCGGACTGGGCACCGGTGGAGCGGACTGCTCCGGGACTGGAGCTGGGCAGACGACCGGCCCCGGACTGGGCACCGGTGGAGCGGACTGCTCCGGCACTGGAGCTGGGCAGACGACCGGCCCCGGACTGGGCACCGGTGGAGGAGGCTCCAGGCCTTGAGCTGTGGCTGGAGACTCCGGGCTGCTGACCTTGGCTGGAGGCTCAGGGCTGATGACCTTGGCTGGAGGCTCAGGGCTGCTGACCTTGGCTGGAGGCTCAGGGCTGCTGACCTTGGCTGGAGGCTCAGGGCTGCTGACCTTGGCTGGAGGCTCAGGGCTGTCTCTATCTCTATTAGCAGCGGGTCCGTCTGCTGCTCCAATGGAAGAGCAACCCAGGCTCTCCACCACCTTGTCTGTTCCTCCCTCGGGTATTCATAAAACCCCTTGGGTTTTTCTCGATCTTGGATCGTTGGCAGACGAAGTGGTGGGCGATCCTCTTCCTCCAGCCTCTCCGTGCTTTGGCTGCGCACTGATGGTGTGGTGCGCAAAGTCGGCACGGACCGTGCCGGGCTGTGGGCCAGCGCTGGAGGCACCGGGTTGGGAACTGGCGTTGGAGGGCTGCTACTGCCCCGATCTTCTTCTCTCCATCGCCAATCCCCTTCCTGTGAGGACTCCTCCGGGAGCCCCCACGAGTGAGGGAACAAAGGCACATAGTCGTCGTCTCCCTCCGACTCCTCTTCGTACCTCTGCTCCCATGGCTGTAGGGGCTCCTCCAGGATCCCCCACGAGTGCAGTGGCCGGGGCTCTTCACCGTCAACCCCCGACCACCCCCATAGCCCCCCCCCCAAAAACTGTTTGGGGTTTCTGGGCTCCAGGCTGTTTTCTTGTCCGTCACTTGTTCTTTCCGCTGCGTCTCTTGGTCTCGTTTTGGTGAGTGAGACTCTCACGAACACGTACATGTCATTTTTAATCAACTAGATCAGCTTTAATGTTGCATAAAGATTGTGTCTTCCATCAATGGAATTGTCTGCATCATTTACAATCACCCATGTATTTTTGGGGAAATATGTATATACTGTGTATACATACATACATACATACATACATACATACATACATACATACATACATACATACATACATACATACATACATACATACATACATACATACATACATACAGCGGGTGAAATAAGTATTGAACACGTCACCATTTTTCTCAGTAAATATATTTCCAAAGGTGCTATTGACATTTTCACCAGATGTTGGTAACAACCCAAGTAATCCATACATACAAAGAAACCAAAACAAATACGTTCAGAAATTAAGTTATGTGTAATAATGTGAAATGACACAGGGAAAAAGTATTGAACACATGAAGAAAGGGAGGTGCAAAAAGGCATGGAAAGCCAAGACAACAGCAGTGCAAATTAATATCAGCTGGTTCAGTCCCAACTGATGGCCTACAAAAAGGTCTCATTGCCAAGGTGTCACACAAGACACATCTCATGATGGGTAAAAGCAAAGAGCTGTCTCAAGACCTTCGCAACCTAATTGTTGCAAAACATAATGATGGCATTGGTTATAGGCGCATTTCTAAGCTTCTGAATGTTCCAGTGAGCACTGTTGGGGCCATAATACAGAAGTGGAAAGACGACAATCATTTCACCATAAATTTGCCTCGACCAGGTGCTCCTTGCAAGATTTCTGACAGAGGAGTGAAAAGAATAATCAGAAGAGTTGTCCAAGAGCCAAGGACCACTTGTGGAGAGCTTCAAAAAGACATGCAATTAGCAGGTACTGTTGTCTCAAAGAAAACAGTAAGTAATGCATTCCACCGCCATGGCCTCACCACTTAAGACTCCATTGCTGAAAAAAAAGCATGTTAAAGCTCGTTTAAAGTTTGCTGCACAACATTTGGAAAAGCCAGTGAAATACTGGGAGAATATAGTGTGGTCAGATGAGAGCAAAATTGAACTGTTTGGATGTCATAATACACACCATGTTTGGAGGAGAAATGGCACTGCACATCACCCTAAAAACACCATACCAACAGTGAAGTTTGGAGGTGGGAACATCATGGTGTGGGGCTGCTTTTCAGCAAATGGTACTGGCAAACTTCACATAATTGAAGGAAGGATGAATGGGCAAATTTACCGAGACATTCTTGACAAAAATCTGCTGCCATCTACCAGGATGATGAAGATGAAACGAGGGTGGACATTTCAGCAAGACAATGATCCCAAACACACAGCCAAGGAAACTCTCAATTGGTTTCAAAGAAAGAAAAGCTGCTAGAATGGCCCAGCCAATCACCTGACTTAAATCCCATTGAAAATCTATGGAAAGAACTGAAGATCAAGATTCATAGAAGAGGCCCACGGAACCTTCAAGATTTGTTTGTGTGGAAGAATGGGCCAAAATCACACCAGAGCAATGCATGCGACTAGTTTCTCCATACAGGAGGCGTCTTGAAGCTGTCATTAGCAACAAAGGCTTTTGTACAAAGTATTAAATGAATATCAGTAAGTGTGTTCAATACTTTTTCCCTGTGTCATTTCATATTATTACACATAACTTAATTTCTGAACTTATTTGTTTTGGATTCTTTGTATGTATGGATTACTTGGGTTGTTACCAACATCTGGTGAAAATGTAATGTCAATAGCACCTTTGGAAATATATTTACTGACAAAAATGGTGATGTGTTCAATACTTATTTCACCCGCTGTACATGTGTGTATATACAGTGGGGAGAACAAGTATTTGATACACTGCCGATTTTGCAGGTTTTCCTACTTACAAAGCATGTAGAAGTCTGTAATTTTTATCATAGGTACTCTTCAACTGTGAGAGACGGAATCTAAAACAAAAAAAATCCAGAAAATCACATTGTATGATTTTTAAATAATTAATTTGCATTTTATTGCATGACATAAGTATTTGATCACCTACCAACCAGTAAGAATTCCGTCTCTCACAGACCTGTTAGTTTATCTTTAAGAAGCCCTCCTGTTCTCCACTCATTACCTGTATTAACTGCACCTGTTTGAACTCGTTACCTGTATAAAAGACACCTGTCCACACACTCAATCAAACAGACTCCAACCTCTCCACAATGGCCAAGACCAGAGAGCTGTGTAAGGACATCAGGGATAAAATTGTAGACCTGCACAAGGCTGGGATGGGCTACAGGAGAATAGGCAAGCAGCTTGGTGAGAAGGCAACAACTGTTGGCGCAATTATTAGAAAATGGAAGAAGTTCAATATGACGGTCAATCTCCCTCGGTCTGGGGCACCATGCAAGATCTCACCTCGTGGGGCATCAATGATCATGAGGAAGGTGAGGGATCAGACCAGAACTACACGGCAGGACCTGGTTAATGACCTGAAGAGAGCTGGGACCACAGTCTCAAAGAAAACCATTAGTAACACACTATGCCGTCATGGATTAAAATCCTGCAGCGCAGGCAAGGTCCCCCTGCTCAAGCCAGCGCATGTCCAGGCCCGTCTGAAGTTTGCCAATGACCATCTGGATGATCCAGAGGAGGAATGGGAGAAGGTCATGTGGTCTGATGAGACAAAAATAGAGCTTTTTGGTCTAAACTCCACTCACCGTGTTTGGAGGAAGAAGAAGGATGAGTACAACCCCAAGAACACCATCCCAACCGTGAAGCATGGAGGTGGAAACATCATTCTTTGGGGATGCTTTTCTGCAAAGGGGACAGGACGACTGCACCGTATTGAGGGGAGGATGGATGGGGCCATGTATCGCGAGATCTTGGCCAACAACCTCCTTCCCTCAGTAAGAGCATTGAAGATGGGTCGTGGCTGGGTCTTCCAGCATGACAACGACCCGAAACACACAGCCAGGGCAACTAAGGAGTGGCTCCGTAAGAAGCATCTCAAGGTCCTGGAGTGGCCTAGCCAGTCTCCAGACCTTATCCCAATAGAAAATCTTTGGAGGGAGCTGAAAGTCCATATTGCCCAGCGACAGCCCCGAAACCTGAAGGATCTGGAGAAGGTCTGTATGGAGGAGTGGGCCAAAATCCCTGCTGCAGTGTGTGCAAACCTGGTCAAGAACTACAGGAAACGTATGATCTCTGTAATTGCAAACAAAGATTTCTGTACCAAATATTAAGTTCGGCTTTTCTGATGTATCAAATACTTATGTCATGCAATAAAATGCAAATTAATTACTTAAAAATCATACAATGTGATTTTCTGGATTTTTGTTTTAGATTCCGTCTCTCACTGTTGAAGAGTACATATGAAAAAAATTACAGACTTCTACATGCTTTGTAAGTAGGAAAACCTGCAAAATTGGCAGTGTATCAAGTACTTGTTCTCCCCACTGTATATATATACACACACACACACACACACATACAGTGCTTCCGGAAAAATTCAGACCTCTTGACTTATTTAAAAATTGATTAAATAAAAATATTCAGACCATTTGCTATGAGACTCGAAATTGAGTTTCCATTGAGCATGCTTGAGATGTTTCTACAACTTGATTGGAGTCCACCTGTGGTCAATTCTATTGATTGGACATTATTTGGAAAGGCCTGCATCTGTCTATATAAGGTCCCAGAGCAAAAACCAAGCCATGAGGTCGAAGGAATTGTCCGTAGAGCTCCGAGACAGGATTGTGTTGAGGCACAGATCTGGGGAAGGGTACCAACAAATGTCTACAGCATTGAAGGTCCCCAAGAACACCATTACCTCCATCATTCTTAAATGGAAGAAGTTTTGAATCACCAAGATTATTTCTTTAGCTAGCCGCCTTGTCAAACTGAGCAATTTTGTGAGAAAGGCCTTGGTCAGGGAGGTGACCAAAAACCAGATGGTCACTCTGACAGAGTTCCTCTGTGGAGATGGGAGAACCTTCCAGCAGGACAACCATCTCTGCAGCACTCCACCATTCAAGTGTTTATTGTAGAGTAGCCAGACAGAAGCCACTCCTCAGTAAAAGGGATATGACAGCCATTTGAATTTTGCTAAAAGGCACCAAAGGAAACAAGATTCTCTGTACTCTTTGTCCTGAATGCCAAGCGTCACATTTGTAGGAAACCTGACACCATCCCTACGGTGAAGCATGGTGGTGGCAGCTTCATGCAGTGGGGATATTCTTCAGCGGCAGGAATTGGGAGACTAGTCAGTATCGCGGGAAAGATGAATGGAGCAAAGTATAGAGAGATCCTTGATGAAAGCCTTCTCCAGAGCACTCAGGACCTAAGACTGGGGCGACGGTTCACCTTCAAACAGGACAACGACCCTAAACAAACAGCCAAGACAACGCAAGAGTGGATTCGGGACAGGTCTCAATGTCCTTGAGTGGCCCAGCCAGAACCCAGACTTAAACCCAATCGAACATCTCTGGAGAGACCTGAAAATAGCTGTGCAGCGATGCTCAACATCCAACCTGACAATGCTTGAGAGGATCTGCATGGGAGAAACTCCCCAAGCTGGCAGCGTCATACCCAAGAAGAAGACTTGAGGCTGTAATCGCTGCCAAAAGGTGCTAATTACTGAGTAAAGGGTCTGAATACTTAGGTAAATGTGATATTTTTGCAATAATTTCTAAAAACCTGTTTTTGTCATTATGGGATATTTTGTGTAGATCGATGAGGGGAAAAAAACTATTTAATCAATTTTAGAATAGGGCTGTAATGTAACAAAATGTGGAAAAAGTGTGTGTGTGTGTATACATACATACATACATACATACATACATACATACATACATACATACATACACACACATCTTTTTAAAATATATATTCCTTCATTATGTTCCACTAACCCTACCTCCTCTCTCCTAATTTGAGTAAACTAATGAACAACAACACTAAGTTCTGAACTACGGATACAGTGTATTTTAAATTAGTTATCTTATTGTTATCAGTCCTACCCTTCAGCTCCAATCAACCCAGATGGCAGGGCCTGACCATAGAGAAGCCTCAGGTTTCTTTATGGTTGTCTGGGTCAGGGCCTGACAGGGGTTATCTATTAAAGTCTATGGTGGTTTTGTGTTGGTCCTCAATTAGAGGCAGCTGCTTTGCGTTGTCTCTAATTGGGGACCCTATTTAGTTTGTTTGAATGCATTGGTGTTTGTTGTTCATTGTAGTGTTAAGTTCTGTTTTGAGCTATACTCTAGTCAAGTTAGTGTGTATTTAGTCATTTTGGTATTTTGTGTGTTCTCAGTTAGCACACACTCTAGTTGCGGTCGTGTACCTTTGTTCCTTTCTTGTTTTGTGAAAGTTAGCTTGTATTAAATATGTCGAACTACAACTGCGCTGCGCCTTGGTCATTTCCACAACACCGTCGTGACACCAGAAGGCCCCCCCGGGAAGTTTAAAAAAATTAATGTAAGTATATATAGAGACCGTTTAGTGCCAAAAATAAGGGGTTAAATACATAGCAAATGTTTCCTTATATCTATCTATCTCCTGAGTGGCGCAGCGGTCTAAGGCACTGCATCTCAGTGCAAGATGCGTCACTACAGTCCCTGGTTTGAATCCAGGCTGTGTCACATCCGGCCGTGATTTGAATTTGTTCTTAACTGACTTGCCTAGTTAAACAAAGGTTAAATAAAAAATTATAATAATCTAAAGATTTTACTTTCCTTATAACTGCAAAATAAATATTTGTATGTTTAGTGTTAGAGAAAATGTTCATACTTTCTAAAGGTCTCTCTTGATCAAAACATCTGCCCCCACCACTGTGAACGTCACACAGAGTTCTAGCTCATTAGGAACCTACCTTTCATCGCATACTAAACTTGTCCATCAATGACAAACAAAAAGTGTTTTTTGTTTAAAATGAATTATTTTAGATGAATGGCTATAAATCAATGTCTGAATTGGCTATCTCCTGCTTCGCTGCGATGTAAGGATTGCAAGCATGTGCTTTGTCATTAGCTGTGATGTAAGGTTCAGCCAGGAGTTGATGAACAGTCGGAAGAGTGAATGAAATGGTAGGAGGGACATCCCAGCTTCAAGTGCTTTCAGATTTAATATCCTACTTCACACAGGTGGACAAAATATACTACTGTGTCTGTAGGAACCAGGGCTATCGCCATTTCGATCGACGGTGTCCACAGATCGATTTATAAGCGAAAATGTTGGTCGGAACCGGTACCAGAACCGCGCAGGTCCCCTAAACATGGGAATTGACATCAACAGGGTGGTCCTTGAACATCCAATCAGTACTAACTGTAGTCCATCTTAAACAATGGATTACCCTTTATTGTAGTTTGACTTATGTAAGGTCACCGTATGTAGTCTGTTCAGAGGGAGCTCTCAAGATCCAATGCGAAATTAGACATGCGTCCAGGTAAACAGGACGTCAGGAGATTACGTCAAAGCCAGCCGCTAAGGGAAACGATGAGCACAATTATCATCAAGTAGGCTTAGGTTTTGCTCAGGCACTGTGGTCGGGTATGGCGGACGTAAACTGTGAGCTCCTGCTCCAAGGGTCACCTGTTCAATCCCAGTGCTAGACACCTATATTTTACCTTTTACAAGGGTTTGGATGTCTGATTCTTATACACTCTAACAAGAACATCAAAGATTTCTAACAAGCTGAAAGTGGCCAAACTAAGTTAATATTTTTCAGGCAATGGGCACAGCCATCTTTGACTTTGACTTAGCTTATTTGTGTTTTATAGAGAATGGTATACTGGGATTAGGGAGTTTCATAAAGAATATAGCTGTTAGCTTAGCTGACATGCATTTAATTTCTAAACAATATTACATTTCTCCCTTGTGCTCACCAGAGATGTGGTACATTGTAAACAAGTCTAGTTTGGTAACTTATGTTTGTTTTTTTGTCAGTGCAACCTATTATGTAGACTAGTTTATGGAATGAGTTTGCTGTGGATGTGTCCAAGTGATTCTTGGATGAAGTTTGCATTTATCTTTATAAATAAAAGGTGATATTTACAAATAAAGTTGTGAAGACCTTTTATTTCCCATCAATACAAAACAATGTTTAGATACTTTTCAGACAACAATGCTGTTTAGATGCGTTTGTTGCTACTGTTCCAATCACATATTTGCGATGGTCCGCTGCAGGGACCACTCAACAATGATCACAAATATGTGATCGTATGCGCCAAAGGGTTAAAAATTCAGAGTTAATACCTAAACTCATCTTCTAAATTTGACGTTTACAATAACTTCTAAATTTGACATTTGAGAAACATGGATAAACGTCTAATTTTGACATGAGACTGTAAGATCTAGTTGTTACATACACCCTAAAATCCTTCAGTCCTCTCTAAATATGGAATCTCATTTGTCTTCAGGAGCAGTGTCAGGGGAGCATCTCCTCCTTCTCTCCCCTGCTCCATGTTTAATTAACCAGCTGTTATTACTGGGAGGGGGAGGAGGATACAGTATATGAGAGCAGAGGGTGGAAAGAGGAGGGGGAGTCATGGGAGGGAGGAGAGGAGGGTTGCAGTTTATTCTCAGGTATGTCTTTGTAATGCATTTCTAGAGTAGGCTACAGGGAACTCATGTAGGATGTTAAACTAGAGGGTTTCCAGCTTCACATAGATCTTTGACTGCACTGTCAGTATTGTCAGCACACGTTGCAGAACTTGGGGTTTACCACTGCTCACCAGGTATTGTGTGTGTGTGTGTGTGTGTGTGTGCTCCCTTTTCACTGCTAACAATACTACACAGCTCCATCCCTCCAGAATGGGGTCTGGTCACTTGGAGCTGTTCTAACTAGAGGGAACAGGCTGCTAGCTAACACACCACACTGCTAGCTCCTCACTACACACCACAACCACACTGCTAATTAGTAACAGTGTTTTGGTACATAGACGGATTAGCTGACAACATCAAATGGGGCAGAAGGCTGCAAGCTGGGGGCTCCTCCTCCAGTTGTTAACCAGGTGAGGTTGGTTCCAGAGCCCCCATGGACCCCAACTATGGGTCTGTAGACATGGGGTTGGCAACCACTTGCTTCCGGGCGGCACAGGCGACGGTCTGTCCCGCTCTCATCTGGGCTCGGGGGGAAGCTTCTGCTACAAACCTCAAGTCGTGGACCAGTTGTGCCTGACGGGCCAGGCTGTACCCGTAGTGGCTGAGTACCTCCCTCTTGAGACAGTCGTGGTTAGCCGCCTGTTCGGTGTTGAGGTCATAGAGCACACGTTGAGACCTGGCAAGTCCAGCAGACTTGTGGAATGTTTCATGAGGTCAGAAAATATTTCCTCTGGCAAATTTAACAGCTGTGGCATATTTAACAGGTCTAGACTGTTAGAGAGACAAAGCTGTTCATTACCACTTGACCATAGACCAGGGGTGGTCAATCCTAAGAGATACTGGACTATGGAACACACCTGACAGCTAAAAGCCTGCATGCATGCATACCCAATGGTTCACAGTAACTTGGAAGTTTCCATTTCTGTATACCTTGTTTTTATAATCTCTCTATATCCATTTCTCTCTCTCTCTCTCCATCTCATTCATTATGCCCAGCACACCCAATTACTGGCCACACATCTTTATTCTCTGCGATGTCTCTGTTCATTCCCTTTCTTCTCTCCATCCCTCCTTCCTCCCCTCTCTTTCTGGTTTGTCAGTTCAGATGCGCTTAGAGGCTACTAGTGTGGTCATCTCTCTCTCTCTGTGTGTGTGTGTGTGTGTGTGTGTATATTTGGATGGCACACGGAGAGGAGTGGGTGAATAAACGGTAGGAAGTACAGAAGAAGGGAGGGACGGAGAGATGAATGGAGGGAGATAAATAGAATAGAGCGAAAAACAATACGATTTTGTGTCCAAGATTCGCCTACTGCTTAGTGTGGGTGTGTGTGTGCGTGGTCAACTATGTCTTGTCTGAAGTGTTACTGTGATGGCTGACTTATACAATATATCTCTCGCTCTTTATTCAACCTGTGGGAGGGAACACTATCAGATCTTCAAGGTCTCTGCTTTTCTTTCTCTCAATTTGTTCATTCCTTTTCACCCTCCCTCTCTTCCTCCCTCTCTCTCTCTCTCACTTGTTTAAGTCAAGCAGTTTCTCAGCAACTGACTCTTTATTTGCCAGCAATCCATCTCTTCTCTCTTTTCTTTTGGAGATGAGTGGGTGAATAAACAGAAGGAAGGACAGAAGAACAGAAGGAGGGAAGAGAGCAAAAAACAATGAGATATTGTGTCCAAGATTCACCTAGTGCTGAGAGTTTGTGTCAATGTGTTTGTGTGAATGTAAGTGTATGCTTGTGTGTGTGTGTCCGACATGTCCCTACTGCAGGCATAGGCTCTTATATCCCTCTCTGTCAGATTGGTCCCATCTGCTACCAAGACGGGTGCAGTCTGGGCCTAGGAGGGAGAACACTGAAACACACACACACACACTAGCTATCTGGCTAGTTAGCTCAGCCAGGTCAGACCAAATCCAACGCAGTATTCGAAGTTCGTCCAGGTCCACAGGACATTGTGAGTTGCCTTCAACACCGTCACTAGGGACAACGGTGTGCACTATTACGATCAAGTAGCTCCAGCTTCGAGGATAGTGGGTTCAATGTTTTAACCCTATTCCAAACCTTAACACTTTAACGCCCACATAAGTAGAACATTTCTGAGCTGAAAGAATGTCCAGAGCTTAACCATGATGTTGCTCAACGATTTAAGTCAATAAGTCATCGTTTTAATCAAAGTAAGATATAATTAGGTTTGAAGTGACAATCCCAACTGCCCACATCGTGCAAATTCATGTGAATGTGGTGTCTTTTCCTATGATATGACATACACTTCAGCGTAAGTTTACTTTCAGGTCTGGGTTTTATTTGAATGTTACCACCCACCAGCATGGCATTGTTTATTAAAGGCCACGTTGCGAGTTAAATTTGCAATATACACCCCCTGTAGATGGCAATACAAAAAATAAGAATAATCATCAAGGAATTATACAACTCTGGACTTGTTCTATGCTAATGTGAAGGATGCATACAACTCCACTGCACTCCCTCCCATCGGTAGATCAGATCACAACCTTGTCCACCTCACCCCACTCTACAGGCCTATGGTCCAACAGCAGTCTGCGACCACTAGGACCATTGGGAGATGGATCCCGGAGGCGAATGCGGCCCTACAGGACTGCTTTGAAACAACAGACTGGGATGTGCTCTGTGAGGCACATGGGGAGGACATTGATGGTCTTACAGACTGCATAACGGACTATATAAAAATAAAAAATAATTGTGTACGCACCAGGAAGGTACACTGTTTTCCAAATAATAAACCCCCTGCTGAATGAGAAGAAGAGGGCCTTCAATGAGGGGGACAGGAACGAATTGAAATGCATCAAGAGGGAGCTGAAATTGCGGATAGCTGAGGGGAAGAGAGGGTATAAGGAGAAGATGGAGGACAAGCTGAGGTAGAGCCAGGTGAGAGAGGTGTGGAATGATATGAGAAATATACCTGGCTTCAAAAAGTCAAACAGTGGGCAGACGGGGGGGACCCAGGTCAGAGCCAATTAGCTGAAACAATTTTTTAACAGGTTCGATACTGGCTCTGTCCACCTCCCCTCCAGCTCCCCAGGCCACACGCCCTCATGGCTGTCCCACCCCCACTTTGTTCAAAACACCTCTTTTGAGACAATCAGCGACCCCTTCCCCACCTCTGCACTGATCCTCAACACCTCCCTTCCCCCCACCTCCCCACCTCGGCTGGGTGTTGCTATGGTGACCAGCGAGCTGAGATAAGGCGGGGATTGGATTTACCTAGCAAAGACATAGATGACCTGGAGTCAGTTTGTTTGGCAACGAATATGTAGTGAGGGCCAGCCAACGAGAGCGTACAGGTCGCAGTGGTGGGTAGTAGATAGATAGATAGATAGATAGGTACTTTATTGATCCCCCGGGAGGGAAATTTCATAAAGATAGTATATGGGGCTTTGGTAACAAAACGGATGGCACTGTGATAGACTACATCCAATTTGCTGAGTAGAGTGTTGGAGGTTATTTTGTAAATGACATCGCCGAAGTCAAGGATCGGTAGGATAGTCAGTTTTACGAGGGCATGTTTGGCAGCATGAGTGAAGGAGGCAAATTGGGTCCAGATTGTCTAGCCCAGCAGATTTGTAGGGGTCCAGATTTTGCAGCTCTTTCAGAACATCAGCTATCTGGATTTGGGTGAAGGAGAAGCGGGGGGTCTTGGGTAAGTTGCTGCGGGGGATACAGAGCTGTTGGCCGGGGTAGGGGTAGCCAGGTGGAAAGCATGGCCAGCCATAGCAAAATGCTTATTGACAATGTTTCCTAACCTCAATGCAGTGGGCAACTGGGAGGAGATGCTCTTATTCTCCATGTACTTTACAGTGTCCCAGAACTTTTTGGAATTAGTAATACAGGATGCAAATTTCTGTTTGAAAAAGCTAGCCTTTGCTTTTCTAACTGACTGTGTATATTGGTTCCTGACTTGCCTGAAAAGTAGCATATCGCGGGGGCTATTTGATGCTAATGCAGTGCGCCACAGGATGCTTTTGTGTTGGTCAAGGGCAGTCAAGTCTGGGTGAACCAAGGGCTATATCTGTTCTTAGTTCTACATTTTTTGAATGGGGCATGCTTATTTAGGATGGTGAGGAAAGCATTTTTAAAGAACAACCAGGCATCCTCTACTGACGGGATGAGGTCAATATCCTTCCAGGATACCCGGGTCAGATCGATTAGGAAGGCCTGCTCACTGAAGTGTTTTAGGGAGTGTTTGACAGTAATAAGGGGTGGTCGTTTGACTGCGGACCCATTACGGATGCAGGCAATGAGGCAGTGATCACTGAGATCCTGGTTGAAAACAGAGGAGGTGTATTTGGAGGGCAAGTTAATCAGGATAATATCTATGATGGTGCCCATGTTTACGGATTTAGGGTTGTACCTAATAGGTTCCTTGATAATTTGTGTGAGATTGAGGGCATCTAGCTTAGATTGAAGGACGGCCGGGGTGTTAAGCATATCCCAGTTTAAGTCACCTAACAGTTCAAACTTTGAAGATAGATGTGGGGCAATCAATTCACATATGGTGTCCAGGGCACAGCTGGGGGCTGAGGGGGGTCTGTAACAGACGGCTACAGTGAGAGACATATTTCTGGAAAGGTGGATTTTAAAGAGTAGAAGCTCAAACTGTTTGGGCACAGACCTGGACAGTATGACAGAACTCTGCAGGTTATCTCTGCAGTAGATTGAAACTCCGCCTCTTTTGGCAGTTCTATCTTGACGGGAAATATTGTAGTTGGGGATGGAAATTTCAGAATTTTTGGTGGCCTTCCTAAGCCAGGATTCAGACACGGCTAGGACATCAGGGTTGGCGGAGTGTGCTAAAGCAGTGAATAAATTAAACATGCATGAAACCAAGGCTTTTACGGTTACAGAAGTCAACAAATGAGAGCGCCTGGGGAATAGGTGTAGTGCTGGGGGCTACAGGACCTGGGTTTACGTCAACATCACCAGAGGAACAGAAGAGGAGTAGGATAAGGGTACGGCCAAAGGCTTTAAGAACTGGTCGTCTACTGCGTTGGGTACAGAGAATAAAAGGAGCAGATTTCTGGGCGCGGTAGAATAGATTGAGGGCATGATGTACAGACAGGGATATGGTAGGATGTGAATTCAGTGGAGGTAAACCTAGGCGTTGGGTAACGATGAGAGAGGTTGCATCTCTGGAGACGCCAGGTAAGGTCTCCGCGTGTGTGGGGGTGGGACAAAGGATCTATCTGAGGCATGTTGATCGGGACTGGGGGCGCTACAGTGGAATTGAACGATAAGGAATGAACTAAAGAGCAACAGACAAGGCATATTGAAATATAAGAGGCATAAAACAAACACAGTTAATCAAGAGAGCTAAGACAACAACGGGTGAATGGCGATGAATAGACTGAGAAAATGTTGAGGAAAAAGTTGTGCCACACACAGGACCTGAGTTCAAAACTGAGGCTTAACAGATAAACAGAATGATGTACCATGTTAGGGAACAGTCCAGCAGGCAACAGCTATGTAGCCGAGTAAGAGGTGAGCCAGGGAACAGTTCAGTGAACGCTGCACTAGGCGAGCGGGAGGCACGGCGTTCAGAATGCTAGCGGGCCGGGGCTAGCAGATGGAACTTCGGCGACGTCGCAGAGGAAAAGCCTGTTGAGACCACGTTGGACGATTACGTCAGCAGAACAGTTGTGATGGCTCGGCTGGGCTCCGTGTCGACAGTAGAAGGTCCAGGTCGGTTGACAAAGGTACTGTAAGTAGTACACGTTGGCTGGCCGGGAGATGGGACTAGCTCAGGGCTAGCTCAAGGATAACTGGTGCTTGCTTCTGGACAGTAGTGTTAGCCAAAAAACAACAGCCACTCGGTTGCAGCTAGCTAGCTGTGATGATCCGATGTGATGGTCCTGTGATTTCGGCAGAAATCCGGTGAAGTGGAAGGGAAAGCAGTCCGATATACGCTGGGTTGGTAGCGCGCTGTGCAGACTGGCCGATATTGTCCGAACTAAAAGCTGGATGATGCAGATAGAGCAGTGGTGAGGACCGCTAGCAGTGGCTAGCAATGGCTAGTAGCTAGTTAGCAAGCTAGCTAGCAGGCTAGCTTCTGTCGGCGGTTCAGTTAAATGATAAAGAAATAAAATAAAAATAAAAATAGTAGTTCCATTCCACATTGGGTGAGGCGGGTTGCAGGAAAAGTATATGGGAAATAATACAAATATACGGAAAGACAGACTAATTACAGACTAATTACACGGGACATGAGACAGCACAAAAAAGACGTCAGCACTGTTACGCCATGCCGTACCGTCGGCAACATAGACCTGGAATTGTTGGGTTGTTAGGACCTAGTTTAAACAATTATGCATCCATGAATAACTCTGGTCTGTAATCACTCATTCACTCAGGACTTATTCATTCAGGACTGAATATACATATTCATGTACAGTTGTTATATCACGTGCAATATAGTAAGTCATTTTTGGATTGAACTAGTAAGTCATTCTTGGACGTAGTCATTCACTCAGGAATGCATATTAGTGTCCTGTCAGTTGTATCTTTTTTCATTGCTTTTAGTATATCGAATGTGCAATACGTGCATTTATCTGGAATCAAACCCTGCACTAAGGATTGTATTTTAAGTGAATTATTATTATTACCCAAAATTATATCATATGCACATTTAGCTATTTAAGTATCTCTTCCTGGCATTTACCTGTACAGTTAATGTAACCATGCAAAATAGTCACTTATGTGGCCATTTAACCAGATTTTATATTAGGTAAACTATTATTACCCTCACTTATATCATATGCACATTTAGCTATTTAGGTATATCTCTGCAATTGACCTTTATAGTATAGTTAACTATGCAAATATTCCTTATCAACTTGCAATATTTGTATCATTTCTTTTCACCTAACACTCTGCAACAATGTATAGTGTACATGTTCAGCCATTCACCCATACTATGCAATGTCTTTTATGTCTTTTTGCACTCCAGACTTTTTTATACTTTTTCATACTGCCGCACTATGTATCATGTATTCGTTCTGGCATTTTGCACCTGCCCTGTGTTTTTTCGTAGCTGCTTGACAAGTACCTACCTATCTATCCCTCAGTTGCTAACGAAAAAAAATTGTGAAGCACATGAGTTAGTAAGCAGCATGTGATTTTGCCTGTGACATTCATTTAGGTGAAAATTCTGGAGCTGACTGGGGACAACATCTGGTGAAGACACCAATTCTACAAAGTAGCTATTACTCTTTGGCCTGAAGTCCTAGAATACAACTACTAAAATGATCTGTTTGTTTTATACGTGTACATGTTTTTTGTTGGTAAAAGGCATGAACTTGACATTGCTAGCTGGCTTCTGATTTATTCATCCCACTTTACTAACAACTGGCAAGCTGATGCGAGGGGAAAACAAATAGCTATATTTGCTAAGTTATCCATCTGATTGATAAAGTTAATATCGCATTAGCTAGCTAGCTACCTAACTCCCACCAACAGTCTAAGTTCACCATCTGTAGCTAGGTTTCTAGAAAATAACAACTATAGAATATTTGTCTTGCAGCCATTAACATGTATTGTATTTAACCACTCAAATTCATACAAACTGTTACCGTCACAAGCACTGACTTATATTTACTTTGTCCTATTCTTTGCTCTTGTCTGGGATATATGTTTTAGTTGAGACACATGAAAAAGCTTAAATCTGTAACCAGTGCCTGCAACCTGGTTCAGGTTATCAGTCAACTTACCAGGGTAGTTGGCTAACGTACTGCAAATTGAGAAATTATGTGACTAAACTGAATTTTAAAAAAAGAAGAAACTATACTATGAAACAAAAATAAATTACATAAAGAATGAAAGTAAAAAGCTTTGGAGCACCTTAAATGACATTTTGGTAAAAAAGGCAAACTCAGCTCCATCATTCATTGAATCAGATGGCTTATTCATCACAAAACCAACTGATATTGTCAACTACTTTGATAACTTTAACGCTGACACTCCACATCCAAGTATATCTAACCAAATTATGAAAGGCAAGCATTGTCATTTTGTATTCGGTAAAGTGAGTGTGGAAGAGGTGAAAAAAATGTTGTCTATCAACAATGACAAGCCACCGGGGTCTGACAACTTGAATGGAAAAGTACTGAGGATAATAGTGGACAATATCGCCACTCCTATTTGCCATATCTTCAATATGTGCCCTCATGTCTGGAGGGAAGCAAAAGTCATTCCGCTACCTAAGAATAGTAAAGCCCCCTTTACTTAAAAAAACAGATACAACAACACCTTATGGAACAGCGGGGACTGTGAAGCAACACAAACATAGGCACAATGGATGTGTGGTGAAAGATACAGTGGGGAGAACAAGTATTTGATACACTGCAGATTTTGCAGGTTTTCCTACTTACAAAGCATGTAGAGGTCTGTAATTTTTATCATAGGTACACTTCAACTGTGAGAGACGGAATCTAAAACAAAAATACAGGAAATCACATTGTATGATTTTTAAATAATTAATTTGCATTTTATTGCATGACATAAGTATTTGATCACCTACCAACCAGTAAGAATTCCGTCTCTCACAGACCTGTTAGTTTTTCTTTAAGAAGCCCTCCTGTTCTCCACTCATTACCTGTATTAACTGCACCTGTTTGAACTCGTTACCTGTATAAAAGACACCTGTCCACACACTCAATCAAACAGACTCCAACCTCTCCACAATGGCCAAGACCAGAGAGCTGTGTAAGGACATCAGGGATAAAATTGTAGACCTGCACAAGGCTGGGATGGGCTACAGGACAATAGGCAAGCAGCTTGGTGAGAAGGCAACAACTGTTGGCGCAATTATTAGAAAATGGAAGAAGTTCAAGATGACGGTCAATCTCCCTCGGTCTGGGGCACCATGCAAGATCTCACCTCAGGGGGCATCAATGATCATGAGGAAGGTGAGGGATCAGCCCAGAACTACACGGCAGGACCTGGTCAATGACCTGAAGAGAGCTGGGACCACAATCTGCATGGATTAAAATCCTGCAGTGCACGCAAGGTCCCCCTGCTCAAGCCAGCGCATGTCCAGGCCCGTCTGAAGTTTGCCAATGACCATCTGGATGATCCAGAGGAGGAATGGGAGAAGGTCATGTGGTCTGATGAGACAAAAATAGAGCTTTTTGGTCTAAACTCCACTCGCCGTGTTTGGAGGAAGAAGAAGGATGAGTACAACCCCAAGAACACCATCCCAACCGTGAAGCATGGAGGTGGAAACATCATTCTTTGGGGATGCTTTTCTGCAAAGGGGACAGGACGACTGCACCGTATTGAGGGGAGGATGGATGGGGCCATGTATTGCGAGATCTTGGCCAACAACCTCCTTCCCTCAGTAAGAGCATTGAAGATGGGTCGCGGCTGGGTCTTCCAGCATGACAACGACCCGAAACACACACAGCCAGGGCAACTAAGGAGTGGCTCCGTAAGAAGCATCTCAAGGTCCTGGAGTGGCCTAGCCAGTCTCCAGACCTGAACCCAATAGAAAATCTTTGGAGGGAGCTGAAAGTCCGTATTGCCCAGCGACAGCCCCGAAACCTGAAGGATCTGTATGGAGGAGTGGGCCAAAATCCCTGCTGCAGTGTGTGCAAACCTGGTCAAGAACTACAGGAAACATATGATCTCTGTAATTGCAAACAAAGGTTTCTGTACCAAATATTAAGTTCTGCTTTTCTGATGTATCAAATACTTATGTCATGCAATAAAATGCAAATTAATAACTTAAAAATCATACAATGTGATTTTCTGGATTTTTGTTTTAGATTCCGTCACTCACAGTTGAAGAGTACCTATGATAAAAAATTACAGACTTCTACATGCTTTGTAAGTGGGAAAACCTGCAAAATCGGCAGTGTATCAAATACTTGTTCTCCCCACTGTATCTACAAATAAAATGTATGCACAAAGGTTTTGAATGTAAGACTGGCTTAAATACAACTTCGGAGTTTTGTACTAAGAGTTAAAAAAAACTCACCACAAAAAACGGTAACATAGAATAGTGTTACATTTGTGTTAGCATGGGAAAGGAAAACAGACAGTTGATGCTTTTGGCAGTAATGGTGTTTACTTTAAGAGTAGCACTTGCAAATATGTTTTATTAGTTTCAATTCGTTACTTACCAGCATTCTCAATAACAACACATTCTTATTGACACTGCTAATATGTAAAG
Source organism: Thymallus thymallus (assembly GCA_023634145.1). Lineage (NCBI taxonomy): Eukaryota > Metazoa > Chordata > Actinopteri > Salmoniformes > Salmonidae > Thymallus > Thymallus thymallus. Next base: position 25,446,306 of record CM042413.1, read on the forward strand.
TGTGTGTGTGTGTGTGTGTGTGAGCGCGCCATGAGAAGCTAGTTGGATGAAGTCTGTTTCTGTAATAGATTTATGGATTGGGCCGCAATGCACCATTTATTAATTTGCATTATATCTCCTATGTTCTGATTTAAAGCCTGACTTTGCATCCAATCTTATGCACACTCTGACTGCCCGATTTAAGCATGAGAAAGAAGCAAGAGAGAAATAGAGGGAGAATAACTTGCCGGGGAGATGAAGAATTAAACATGCAGCAGAAATTCCTTTTGCTGATCTGCTCATCATTATGATTAACTAAACAACAACAAAATGGAACTGTGTCCTTACCCATCTATCCTTGTATTTTTACTCTCTCTCTCGTGTGTGTGATGAATTTGTGATGGTAAAAAGCCCAGTGCTGTCGCTCTGTGTGAGATTTATTTACTCTGGTGTCAGTCAAGCCACAAGCTGAACACAGACTCCGATACACACGAACACAATTCACGTACATGATGCAAGCACGCAACCACACATACGCTGTTTGTCTGCTAGAGTTAGGCAGGGAATCACATCCCTATACATGTGACAGTATGCAAAGTATGTCTTACAAATCACATGTGAATACAGTATTTTTAATACAGCAAATAGAAATCACAAAATAGAATACAAAATTCTGCTCTTGTCACAAGCTTGGGTATGGAGAGACCAAGACGCAGCGCAGGGATAGTTCGACATAGTATAACAAATAAAAACAATGTATAAAAACAATCCAAAAGTATGAACTAACCAACAAAACAAAAACACGATATACAAACGTCTCGTTACAACAAAACAAACACGAATGAACAGACTACTACTTTACCCGTGACTGGAGGAATAACGACCCACACAAAAGTGAAGGCCATACAAACATATATATAGGATCCCTAATTAGAGACAATGCGGTGCAGCTGCCTCTAATTAGGGATCCAACCCAAAACCCACACAGAAACAGAAAGAATAGAAACTGTCAGACTCTGACCATAGCTACATAGAGAAGCAAATAGGCTTCTCTATGGCCAGAGCCTGACAGCTCTCTTTCGAGTTGATAGGTTTATTAAATTTAAGACCACATTAGTTTTACAAAGCACTATTTACAGTTATAGGCACAATAAGAAATGTCCATATTTTGCTGTTGTTCCCCTTTATTGCATTTCTTGGATTAGACTCAACAGGCACTTGTGTCAATCTATTTGCGAATTCAATTATTTATATTACACAAGCTTTGTGTGAGAGTGAGTGATTGCAGGTCTTGGCAGCGCACGCACGCACACATACACACACACACATGTTCTTCACACATTGAACCACATACATCACACATAGTTATCATTGGCCTTGGCTTTAAACAATAATGAGTCACACTCTCAACCACACACATCACAAATGACTGTACACACACTCCCACACACACACATGTCACACACACACACACACACACACACACACACACACACACACACACACACACACACACACATACAGTATACTTCTACTTGGTCCTATCCAAAGTCTGTCCATTCAGTATCACTAGCAGCTATAAAAGTTTCAGTGCCACGGACAGCGATCATACATGCTCACCCATACACTCACTAGCCCAGGTAGAGGCAGGTAGGCTAGCGGCTAAGAACGTTGGGTTTGTAACCAAAAGGTCACTGGTTTGAATCCCTAAGCTGGCAAAGTGAAGAAAATCTGCTTAAAAATAACGAGGTCCACAGTTCTGAAGCACTGTATGCTTTGTTTATTAACAGGTTAGCTTCTTTCTCAAATATTAATCCACAGGCAAAATATAAAAACTGCTTGATTGTCATAAATTCACCAACCCGCCACACTATCTATCTATCTAAAAAATAAAGAAATGTCCCCCCAATGTGTATGTCTGATCTGCCATTCAAACGTAGCTCTTGCTAAGAAGGGAAATGTCGAGAGGTATTTCAAAACTGTTCACAAAAAATATGAACGTGACTTTCCAGCTAAAAGTGAACTACGTAAGAGAAAAATAAAAGAGTTGAAGTCTCAACTAGCTGCCCAACAATCGATCTTTACAGTTCAAAATCAAAGGCAGCCATGATTGCATACTAGCAAAGCACAATAAACCGTTCGAGGATGGAGAAAGGGTAAAAGAGGCCATTTTAGAGGCAGCGGAATCATTCTGGGCACTGCTGCTCTAACTGTTTTTAAAATCCTCTTTGGCCTTATGGTGAAATCCCTCAGCGGTTTCCTTTCTCTCTGACAACTGATTTAGGAAGGGTGCCTGTATCTTTGTAGTGACTGGGTAAATTGATAAGCCATCCAAAGTGTAAAATAATAACTGCACCATGCTCAAAGGGATTCAATGTCTGTTTTTTTTTTGCCGTCTACCAATAGGTGCCCTTCTTTGCGAAACATAGGAAAACCTCCCCGTTCTATGTGGTTGAATCTGTGCTTTAAATTCACTGCTCGACTTAGGGACCTTACAGATAATTGTATGTGTGGGGTACAGAGATTGGGTAGTCATTTAAAAATCATGTTAAACACTATTATTTCAGTTGAGTCCATGCAACTTACAGTGCATTCGGAAAGTATTCAGACCCCTTAACTTTTTCAAGATGTTGTTACATTACAGTCTTATTCTAAAATTGATTAAATAAAACAAATTCCTCATCAATCTACACACAATACCCCATAATAACAAAGCAGAAACTGTTTGCTAATTTATTAAATAGAAATAACTTTACATAAGTATTCAGACCCTTTGCTGTTTCCATTGATCATCCTTGAGATGTTTCTACAACTTGATTGGAGTCCACCTGTGGTAAATTCAATTGTTTGGAACTCTATTCCACATAAAGTAACTGATTCAAGCAGTAAAATTTGTTAAAAAAAACAGATACAACTACACCTTATGGTCACTCTGACAGAGCTCCAGAGTTCCTCTGTGGAGATGGAAGAACATTCCAGAAGGACAACCATCTCTGCAGCACACCACCAATCAGGCCTTTATGGTAGATTCGCCAGACGGAAGCCACTCCACAGTAAAAGGCACATGACAGCCCACTTGGAGTTTGCAAAAAGGCACCTAAAGACTCTAAGACCATGAGAAACAGGATTCTCTGGTCTGATGAAACCAATATATAATTATTTGGCCTAAATGCCAATTGTCACGTCAGGAGGAAACCTGGTACCATCTCTACGGTGAAGCATGGTCATGGCATCATGTTGTGGGGATGTTTAACAGGGACTGGGAGACTAGTCAGGATCGAGAGAAAGATGAAAGGAGCAAAGTACAGAGAGATCCTTGATGGAAACCTGCTCCAGAGCGTTCAGGACCTCAGACTGGGAGAAACTCCCCAAATACAGGTGTGCCAAGCTTGTAGCGTCATACCCAAGCAGACTCTGGGCTGTAATCGCTTCCAAAGGTGCTTCAACAAAGTACTGAGTAAATGTGATATTTCCGTTTTTTATTTTTAATACATTTGCAAATATTTCTAAAAACCTGTTTTTGCTTTGTCATTATGGGATATTGTGTGCAGATTGAAGAGGGAAAAAATAGCCTGTAACGTAACATTTTGGGGAAAAGTCAAGGGGTCTGAATACTTTCCGAATGCACTGTATTATGTAACTTGTTAAGCATATTTTTATTCCTGAACTTATTATGGCTTGCCATAAAAAAGAGTTGAATAATTATTGACTTCAACTTTTAATTTGTAAACATTTCTAAAACCAAAATTCAATTTTTACATTATTGGGTATTGAATATAGATCAGTGACACAAAATCTCTATGTAATTAATTTTAAATTCAAGCTGTAACACAACAAAATGTGGAAAAAGTGTGAGTACTTTCTGAAGGCACTGTAGATGCATGTGCCTGGTTTGAGCCTGCTGGGTGGAGAAGAAAGAAACAAAGAGGAGAAGAGAGAGACAGACTCGATGCCCCAGGGAGTCCTATGTGTGAAGGAGAGCGAGAGAGAAGTTGATGATGAGGCTCTTTACGATAATTACTAATTGCTAATTAGTAGGAGCTCCAAGTTAACAGGGACTGCAGGAGGAGAAGTTAGACGTTATGGACAAATCTGAAATTGCAACCCATTCCCTACCCATTCCGCTACTTGTCTTGTGAAGTATAGAGATGGCTACCCAGCAAAAAATACATTTTCTTGAAGGTTTCCCATAATGTTTAATTAAGTTTCGTGAACAGTCTGGTGGGAAGATTATGGAGACATCACAAAAGATATGTTCCCAAAACACAAAAAACTTTCCAGCTATGTGGATGATTCTACAATGTTTCTTTAATGGTGCAAAAAACATTCGCCTGACTGTGGACGCATTTAATCTGTTCTTTAAAAAGGTTCCCAGAATGTTTAATTAAGTTGTGGGAACAGTCTGGTGAGAATATTATGAGGACATCTCAAAATATATTGTAGCGATCTGGCCGGCATACGCTAGGTACGCGTTGTGTGGTAGCTGAAGAGTGCAAGGGATTGTGGGTAGTTCATGTTCCACGATAAAACGTTTCTGTTACGTGTTTAGGTTTTTAGTAGTTAAGCTAATGTTATGTGGTTATGTGTTTTTAAGTTGTCTTGAGTTCAGGTTATGGGGGAAGGGGGAATGATAGAGTGCCTACCGTGACCACGCCTTGCATGGCCGGAGGTTATGTTCATTGTTAATAATCGAAGGAGCCGATAATGAATAAAGTGTGACGTTCCTGGAGTCGTGTGGTGTATGGGGCACAGGAACTCTCCAGTAAAATCAATCTCTGTCTCATGCCATCTTCTTCTGGCCGAGCTCGCCACAATATGTTCCCAAAACATTTTTTTTTGTAAAAGTTGTGCTGACATTCAGAAAATTTTATATTTATAACATTTATTCATGCAGGTCTGTATATACATACTCATGTACAGTTGTTATATCATATCACGTGCAATATTGCTAGTCATTCTTGGACCTAACTTACATAGGCATTCACTCAGGAATGCATCTTAGTATCCTGTCAGTTGCACCTTTTCTCATTGCTTTTAGTATATCGAATGTGCAATATGTGCAGTTGTCTGTAATTAAACCCTGCGCACTAAGGACTGTATTTTAAGGGAATTACTATTATTACCCCAAATTATATCATACACACATTTAGCTATTTAACTATCTCTTCCTGTCATTTACCTGTACTGTTTGTGTAACCATGCAAGTATTCACTTCTCTGTAAATATAACTGTATATTTACCTGTACAGCTAATTTAACCATGCAAAATATTCACTTACCTGTTCATTTAGCCAGTCTGTCTATTAAGTAAACTATTATTACCCTCGCTCATATCATATGCATTTTTAGCTACTGAAATATTTCTCTGCCATCGACCTGTATAGTATAGTTAACCATCCAACATCCACCAATGTATAGTGTACATATTCAGCCAACCACCCATACTATGCAATGTCTTTTATAGCTTTTTTTGCACTCCAGATATCTTGTATTTCTATACTTTTTCATACTGCCGCTCTATGTATCATGTACCGTGTATCTGTCTTTTGTGTACTTTCGTTGTGGCATTTTGCACCTGCCCTGTGTTTTGTTGTTGTAGCTGCTTGACAAAGAAATGTCCCCCTCGGGGATCAATAAAGTATCTATCTATCTATCTATCTATCTATCTATCTATCTATCTATCTATCTATCTATCTATCTATCTATCTATCTATCTATCTATCTATCTATCTATCTATACCAAGGATAATTTAGCTATTTGAATTAGAATTTTTAGATCCCTTGAAGTATCAAAAAAATATATAAAACAACTATTTGATGAGAAATGTAAATTGGCCTTACTGCTATTATGCCATACAAACGCATTGAATAACAAATGCATTAGATGGAACAATAGATAGTCCCCCAAAAAAATTCTAAAGGAAGTTTGTTCTGAAGTGTCTGTCCTGTATCTGAGAGAAAGATCAGGAAAAATTACGAATTTTCTTTTTTTCTTTAAAAAAAAATTGTATTTAACCCCTTATTTTTTAGCAGTGAACAGTATCCATATATACTGAACAGTCTCCATATATACTGTACTTCCATTTATTTTTTCAACTGGTACCGGGGGATCTTCAGACAAGTCTTGTGAGGCCTGTGGGCATCCTAGAGCAAAACAGAAGGGTCATATTGTTTTCCACAGAGGGGTCATATTAGTGTGTAGCCCAAACTGTTTGGACGATACAGACAGAAGTTGGAAGACGTCAGACGAGTCCCAAGACGCTTGTGGGGGTCATAGAGCAAATTGGCTTCGTGAGAGTTTTTATATTAAAGCATAAAATCTACCTGCAGTGAAGCCGCTCAACAATTACATTACATTCAGTCATCTAGCAGACTCCCATCCAGAGCGACCCACAGGAGCAACTAGGGTCAAGGGTCCTGCCCAAGGGCACGTCGACAGATCTCCCACCAACTCAAATCGGGGACCCGAACCAGCAACCTATCAGCCACCGGCCCAAGCTCGCAACTGCCAGGCCACCAACCACCCAAAAAACCTATCCCTCCACTCCCCACCCTGTTCCTGTTTCCACCGTACGTAATGTTATCAAGACGTTTAAGGCCCATGCCACTGTAGCCAATCTCCCTGGATGTGGCTGCAAGACAAACTTGATGGAAGATTGCAGCGACAGATTGTTTGAATGGTGGAGAAAGCACCTCGGTCAAATGCCACACAGATTCAAGCTGACCTTCATACACAAGGTTCGACAGTTTTAACTTGCACCATCCGTCGCCAACTCAATGAAAGGGGGTTATATGGTAGGAGACCCAGGAGGACCCCACTGCTGATAGAGATACATAAGAAAGCCTGACTGCAATTTGCCAGAACACACCTGAAGATGCCAAAATCCTTCTGGGAGAATGTCCTGTGGTAAGAGGGCTCCAAATTAGTGCTTTTTGGTAAAGCACACCATCTCTATGTTTACAGAAAACAAAATGAAGCCTTCCAAGAAAATAACACCTTCCCTACAGTCAAACATGGAGGAGGTTCAGTGATGTTTTGTGGTTGCTTTGTTGCCTCTGGCACTGGATGCGTTGAACGTGTGCATGGCACCATGAAATGAGGAGAATACCAAGGCATTTTGAAACTTTAATGTTGGACCCAGTGTCAGAAAGCTGGGTCTTTGTCGAAGGTTAAGGGTCTTCCAGCAGGACAATGACTGCAAACAAAAAGCACCCAGCAATAGTTCAAGACAAAACGATGGACTGTTCTGAAGTGGCCAGCAATGAGTCCAGATCTATATCCCATTGAAAACTTGTGGAGAGATCTGAAAACAGCAGTTGGGAGAAGGTTCTTAATCAAAAACAAAGGTTCTGTAATATTAAACAGTGAAATAAATAAATTGTAAAACCAAGTGGAAACCAAATATCTTGTTTAATTTCAACTAGTTTTTAGGGAAAATGTTGAGTTACTTGAAAAAAGTGCAAGGGTGCCAATATTTTTGGCCACGAATGTATCTCTGCTGGCCACCCTCTTCGGATTTCTACGTGCCGTACAGTACACGTAATAAAACCTAAAACAAATATGATATGAATGTCATAAAAACAGACTTATTTGGAGCATTGTGCAACGTGTTAATATTTTGTGCAACCTACAGTGGGGAGAACAAGTATTTGATACACTGCCGATTCTGCAGGTTTTCCCACTTACAAAGGATGTAGATGTCTGTAATTTTTATCATAGGTACTCTTCAACTGTGAGTGACGGAATCTAAAACAAAAATCCAAAAAATCACATTGTATGATTTTTAAGTAATTAATTTGCATTTTATTGCATGACATAAGTATTTGATACATCAGAAAAGCAGAAGTTAATATTTGGTACAGAAACCTTTGTTTGCAATTACAGAGATCATACGTTTCCTGTAGTTCTTGACCAGGTTTGCACACACTGCAGCAGGGATTTTGGCCCACTCCTCCATACAGATCCTTCAGGTTTCGGGGCTGTCGCTGGGCAATACGGACTTTCAGCTCCCTCCAAAGATTTTCTATTGGGTTCAGGTCTGGAGACTGGCTAGGCCACTCCAGGACCTTGAGATGCTTCTTACGGAGCCACTCCTTAGCTGTGTTTCGGGTCGTTGTCATGCTGACCCAGCCACGACCCATCTTCAATGCTCTTTCTGAGGGAAGGAGGTTGTTGGCCAAGATCTCGCGATACATGGCCCCATCCATCCTCCCCTCAATACGGTGCAGTCGTCCTGTCCCCTTTGCAGAAAAGCATCCCCAAAGAATGATGTTTCCACCTCCATGCTTCACGGTTGGGATGGTGTTCTTGGGGTTGGACATGCGCTGGCTTGAGCAGGGGGACCTTGCGTGCGCTGCAGGATTTTAATCCATGACGGCGTAGTGTGTTACTAATGGTTTTCTTTGAGACTGTGGTCCCAGCTCTCTTCAGGTCATTGAACAGGTCCTGCCGTGTAGTTCTGGGCTGATCCCTCACCTTCCTCATGATCATTGATGCCCCACGAGGTGAGATCTTGCATGGTGCCCCAGACCGAGGGAGATTGACCGTCATCTTGAACTTCTTCCATTTTCTAATAATTGCGCCAACAGTTGTTGCCTTCTCACCAAGCTGCTTGCCTATTGTCCTGTAGCCCATCCCAGCCTTGTGCAGGTCTACAATTTTATCCCTGATGTCCTTACACAGCTCTCTGGCCTTGGCCATTGTGGAGAGGTTGGAGTCTGTTTGATTGAGTGTGTGAACAGGTGTCTTTTATACAGGTAACGAGTTCAAACAGGTGTAGTTAATACAGGTAATGAGTGGAGAACAGGAGGGCTTCTTAAAGAAAAACTAACAGGTCTGTGAGAGCCGGAATTCTTACTGGTTGGTAGGTGATCAAATACTTATGTCATGCAATAAAATGCAAATTAATTATTTAAAAATCATACAATGTGATTTTCTGGATTTTTGTTTTAGAATCAGTCTCTCACAGTTGAAGTGTACCTATGATAAAAATTACAGACATCTACATGCTTTGTAAGTAGGAAAACCTGCAAAATCAGCAGTGTATCAAATACTTGTTCTCCCCACTGTATGTGAATATCACAAGAATCTTCATTCAACATCCCAGACAACTCCCATAACTTAGTTAACCCTTGTGTGATGTTCATATTTTTGTTATTCAACCAATGTTCGCGGGTCTGATGGACCCACAAAATCATTGGGTTATAAAAACAATACAGCCATAACAATTTACATAAAGATACTTAAATGTTCTGGAAACCTTTGAAGAACATAGACCAGGTGTTCTGTCAACATTCTTACAACATTATAGGAATGTCCTGTGCAACTTAACTTAAACATTGTTTGAATGTCATCACAACTGGGCATATTTTGTGTTTTGGGAACCTATCTCTTGTAATGTACCCACAACTTAATACATTGTTCTGGGAACCTTTAAAGAACTTAGTAAGGCTGTTGTGTCGACATTCTTGCAATATCAAAGGAATATTTTGTAAACCCTGATACTAAACATTATCTGAATGTCAGCACAACTGGACAGTTTGTGTTTTGGAAACCTATGTCTTGTCATATCCCCACAATGTTCCCTCAACCTAATGAAACATTCTGGGAACCTTTAAAGAAGAGACGGAATGTGTTATAGGATTGTTCTTGCAGCATCAGGTGAATGTTTTTTACACACTAAAAGAAACAGTGTAGAATCAACTGCAGAACTTCACAGTTTGTGTTTCGGGAACTTATCTTTTGTGATGTCCCCACAACGTTCTCACCAGATTGTTCCCACAATCTAATGAAACATTATGGGAACTTTTAAAGATTAATTGTGTTTTAGGAATATTCTTGCAGCATCAGGCGACTGTTTTATACAAACATTCTGTAATCATCAGCACTGGACTGTTTTTGTGTCATGAAAACAAATGCCGTGACCTAACGAATGTTCTGGGAGCTTTAAGAGAACCAATTTTGGTTTGCTGGGTAGTCTACTATATAAGGAACGGGGAGCTATATCGGGCCTCCTTTCGGCAAGTACAAACACTTTGTTGAGACTCATATCCATATGCATGGAGGGCCGAGGGATACTTGCTGACAATTGTTTGTACATTGATTATGCAACATTGACAACTATTCACTACTACAGTGATAGACAACATTCCTGAACGTGTATATTTTCTCTCATAGTGCCTCCCATCCCTCTAAGCTCTGAGAACAGCTTGACTTCATTATTTATCAGATCTATTTTCTCCAACAGACTTTGATCCTGTGCTTCTGATAGGTTGGTGGCTCCATAGGGGCTCCAGCCCAGGGGAGCATCTCCTGCCGTGAATCCCACCAGAGGGCCTCGTCACTGGACTGGGGGAGCAGCTGGGTTATATGCTGGTTCTCCACTCTTTCATCTCCCAGGGGGACGGCTGTCTGTGTGTGAGTGAGAGTGCGTTTGAGAGTGTGAGTGTGTGAAGGGATGTGCGGATGTGCAGGCTTGTGTATTAGGGTTGAATGGCGGGAACCCGGTTACCGAGATTTACCACTCCTTTTTCCCGGGATAAATAACTGAGAAACCAGTAAATTAAATAAATTATTGATATCATGAATTTAAATGGAACTGTTAAATGTTATGCAATGTTTAAATCTTGCTTCTCTGTGGTCTTCCCTCTGCATGATCAATCATCAACGCTCATATTGGGGACAGACTCAGTATGGAATGCAGTTCACAATGCATGTAGACCTATCATTTCATCATGGTAACTTTTTTTATTGTCATAGGTAGGCCTACATTTGCTGATTGTTCTTTTATTGTAAAGATTTTTTTATTTTTTTTTATTGCAGCTGCAGAGTTTTAAAACAGCCTATCACTCGAATATTATTGCGTTGAATTAGAGCATGCGCGAGCAGTCTCTCCATCAATTCTATTCAAAATAGATAATCCTGATCTAGATTGATATATACAGTCTACTATATAAGGAACGGGGAGCTATATCAGGCCTCCTTTCGGCAAGTACAAACACTTTGTTGAGACTCATATCCATATGCATGGAGGGCCGAGGGATACTTGCTGACAATTGTTTGTACATTGATTATACAACATTGAACAACTATTCACTACTACAGTGATAGTACAACATTCCTGAACGTGTATATTTTCTCTCACCTACTCATTCAAGGTTTATTTTTACTATTTTCTACATTGTAGAATAATAGTGAAGACATCACAACTATGAAATAACACAGATGGAATCATGTAGTAACCAAAAAAGTGTTAAACAAATCAAAATATATGTTATAGCCACCCTTTGCCTTGATGACAGCCTTGCAAACTCTTTAAAAAAAATGTATTTAACTAGGCAAGTAAGTTCTAAATAAATCACAGACAGTGTTAACAGCAAAGCACTCCCATAGCATCACACCTCCTCCTCCATGCTCCACGGTGGGAACCACAAATGCAGAGATCATCCGTTTACCTAAATCAAATCAAATTGTATTGGTCGCATACACGTGTTTAGCAGATGTTAATGCAGGTGTAGCGAAATGCTTGTGCTTCTACCTCCAACAGTGCAGAAATATCTAACAAGTAATATCTAACAATTACACAACATATACCCAATACACACAAATATAGGTAAGGAATGAATTAAGACTATATCCATATTTGGGCGAGCGGCATGGACTAAGATTACAGTAGAATAGTATTGAATACAGTATATACATATGAGATGAGTAATGCAAGATATGTAAACATTATTAAAGTGTTCCATTTCTTAAAGTATCCAGTGGTTGATGTCCTTGATCTTTTTGGCCTTCCTGTGACATCGGGTGGTGTAGGTGTCCTAGAGGGCGAGTTGTTTGCCCTCAGTAAGGTGTTGGGCAGACCGCACCCCCCTCTGGAGAGCCTTGCGGTTGCGGGCGGTGCAGTTGCCGTACCAGGCGGTGATACTGCCCGACAGGATGCTTTCAATTGTGCATCTGTAAAAGTTTGTGAGGGTTTTAGGTGCCAAGCCAAAATTTCTTTAGCCTCCTGAGGTTGAAGAAGCTCTGTTGTGCCTTCACCACACTGTCTGTGTGGGTGGTCCATTTCAGATTCTAGGGTCTAGGGTGGCAGTTAAGGTAGAGGTGATATAATCCTTGACTAGTCTCTCAAAGCACTTCATGATGACAGAGGAGAGTGCTATGGGGCAATAGTCATTAAGTTCAGTTACCTTTGCCTTTGCCTTCTGCGTCTCAAAGACACGGCGGTTGGAACAAAAAAATCAAACATTTGAACAGATTTCCACTGGTCTAATGTCCATTGCTCGTATAAGCCTACTGGAGCTTGTTTAATTTCTTTACCCAAGAGAGCATATAGCTAGCTACATCTATGGGCGTTTACAAACTCGATTCTTCTTGGGTATGATGCTACAAGCTTGGCACACCTGTATTTGGGGAGTTTCTCCCATTATTCTCTGTAGATCCTCTCAAGCTCTGTCAAGTTGAATGGGGAATTTGGCTGCACAGCTTTTTTCAGGTTCTCTCTAGAGATGTTCGATCGGGTTCATGTCTGGGCACTGGCTGGGCCACTCAAAAACATTCAGAGACTTTTCTCGAATCCACTCTTGGGTTGTCTTGGCTGTGTGCTGAGGGTAGTTCTCCTGTTGGAAGGTGAACCTTCTCCCCAGTCTGAGGTCCTGAGCGCTCTGGAGGAGGATTTCATCAAGGATCTCTCTGTACTTTACTCCATACATCTTTCCCGCGTCCTGACTAGTCTCCCAGTCCATGCTGATGAAAAACATCCCCACAGCATGATGCTGCCACCATCATGCTTCACCGTAGGGATGGTGTAAGGTTTCCTCCAGACGTGATGCTTGGCATTCAGGACAAAGAGTTTCATCAGACCAGATAATCTTGTTTCTCATGGTCTGAGAGTCCTTTAGAGTGCCTTTTACTGAGGAGTTGCTTCCGTCTGGCCACTCTACTCTGATTGGTGGAGTGCTGCAGAGATGGTTGTCCTTCTGGAAGGTTCTAATATCTCCACAGAGGAACTCTGGAGCTCAGACCAGACTGACCATTGGGTTCTTGGTCACCTCCCTGACCAAGGCCCCTCTCCCCCGATTGCTCAGCTTGGCCCAGAGATCTGTGCCTCGACACAATCCTGTCTCGGAGCTCTACGGACAATTCCTTGAACCTCATGACTTGGTTTTTGCTCTAATTGTCAACTGTGGGACCTTATATACTGTAGACAGGTGTGTGCCTTTCCAAATCCTGTCCAATCAATTGAACTTACCACAGGTGGACTCCAATCAAGTTGTAGAAACATCTCAAGGATGACCAATGGAAACAGGATGCACCTGAATTCAATTTTGAGTCTCATAGCAAAGGGTCTAAATACTTATGTAAATAAAATATATACATTTGCAAACATTTCTAAAAACCAGTTATCTTTGTCATTATGGGCTATTGTTATTCTAATCCATTTTAGAATAAGGCTGTAATGTAACAAATGTGGAAAAAGTCAAGGGGTCTGAATACTTTCTGAATGTTACTTTAATGTAGGGATCATAAAATGTACTGTATTTAATGAATGGCTCATCAGGATCAGGTAGCATCAGGCTTGAATTTTCGATCAAAGCTCTAATCAAATCCAGACATAGACCTATTTATATGCTTTATATGCTTTTGAATGACACGTCCGGTTTTGGCGGGAAATACAGGGTTACCTGGGAGAAAATAAATGTATTCTCTGGGATGGCACATTTGTAAAATACGGGGAAAATATTAAACCCTAGTCTGTATGTTATCTCCTAGAAGGAAATAAGGGCTGAGGTGTGTGTTTGATTTGGCAGCTTGACATTGTGACTGGAGGCTGTAAACACAGTAAACACTGTAAACACAATCGCAGTGTGTATTTGTGTTTACATAATGTGCGTATCTATTGTGTGCACATTCATTTTATAGCACACAAGTGGCCAATAGCTAACCCAGTATCTGGTGACAGTAAATCTCCTTTACCTGTAGGTGACTGCTGCCTGAGGGTGTAGAGATGCATTAGGTGCCATCCCCACCACCACAGTATGTTACTAGAGTGTGAGGTCAGTAAGGAAACCACCCAGGATGTAGTAGCTCTCTCTAGCTAAAAGGCATCTAGTCGCATGCACTACACTACGCGCCCTGTTCTTAATGTAAACTCTGCATTCCAGAGAAGCACACAGCCCCAGATCCCAGGCCTGCTCTGATCTTATCCAGAGTGAAGTGATGCCATTGTGTAGTGACGTAATGCAGCTCCTGTCTCTGTGGTCTACACAGCTAGAGCACAGCAGGTGGATGCCCCTCAGATACTGAAACTATGAGATACTGTACAGTCGTGGCCAAAAGTTATGAGATTGACACAAGTATTGGTCTCCACAAAGTTTGCTGCCTCAGTGTTGATGATGGCAATTTGCATATACTCCAGAATAAATTGCAAAGTCCCTCTTTGCCATGAAAATGAACTTAATCCCCCCAACAAATGTCCACTGCATTTCAGCCCTGCCACAAAAGGACCAGCTGCCATCATGTCAGTGATTGAGTCAGAATAACAGACTGGAAGCTTTAAAAGGAGGGTGGTGCTTGAAATCATTGTTCTTCCTCTGTCAACCATGGTTACCTGCAAGGAAACACGTGCCGTCATCATTGCTTTGCACAAAAAGGGCTTCACAGGCAAGGATATTGCTGCTGGTAAGATTGCACCTAAATCAACCATTTATCGGATCATCAAGAACTTCAAGGAGAGAGGTTCAGTTTTTGTGAAGAAGGTGTCAGGGCGCACAATAAAGTCCAGCAAGCGCCAGGACCGTCTCCTAAAGTTGATTCAGCTGCGGGATCGGGGCACCACCAGTGCAGAGCTTGCTCAGGAATGGCAGCAGGCAGGTGTGAGTGCATCTGCACGCACAGTGAGGCAAAGACTTTTGGAGGATGGCCTGGTGTCAAGAAGGGCAGCAAGGAAGCCACTTCTCTCCAGGAAAAACATTAGGGACAGACTGATATTCTTCAAAAAGTACAGGGATTGGACTGCTAAGGACTGGGGTAGAGTCATTTTCTCTGATGAATCCCCTTTCCGATTGTTTGGGCCATCCGGAAAACACCTTGTCCGGAGAAGACAAGGTGAGCGCTACCATCAGTCCTGTGTCATGCCAACCGTAAAGCATCCTCATTCATGTGTGGGGTTGCTTCTCAGCCAAGGGAGTGGGCTCACTCACAATTTTGCCTAAGAACACAGCCATGAAGAAAGAATGGTACCAACACATCCTCCGAGAGCAACTTCTCCCAACCATCCAAGAACAGTTTGGTGACGGCCAATGCCTTTTCCAGCATGATGGAGCACCTTGCCATAAGGCAAAGGTTTAACTAATTGGCTCGGGGAACAAAACATTGACATTTTGGGTCCATGGCCAGGAAACTCCCCAGACCTTAATCCCATTGAGAACTTGTGGTCGATCCTCAAGAGGCGTGTGGACAAACAAAAACCCACAACTTCTGACAAACTCCAAGCATAGATTATGCAAGAATGGCCTGCCATCAGTCAGGATGTGGCCCAGAAGTTAATTGACAGCATGCCAGGGCGGATTGCAGAGGTCTTGAAAAAGAAGGGTCAACACTGCAAATATTGACTCTTCGCATAAACTGAATGTCATTGTCAATGAAAGCCTTTGACACTTATGGAATACTTGTAATTATACTTCAGTGTACCATAGTAACTACTGACATAAAGATCTAAGAACACTGAAGCAGCAAACTTTGTGGAGACCAATACTTGTGTCATTCTCAAAACCTTTGGCCACGACTGTACTGACTGATTCACATTTCAGTGTATTTTCCTACTGGATTCACTCTTCTGGTAAGGTACTGATATCTCACTGTACTACAACCTCAACTGCTGCAGGGGCCATCCCTTAAGGATAAATCTCCATGTACTGGCCTAAACATTCTCTGTACAGTGTAGCTAGTACTTTCCTATGGGCTACACTCTTCTGATCACACACACACATGAGATAACAGATCAGTTAGGTGTCAGTAGCTGCCACACCAGATTGAAATTCATAATTTTCACATTTTAGTAATTTAGCAGACGCTCTTATCCAGAGCGACTTACAGGACCAATTAAGGTTGAGTGCCTTGCTCAAGGGCACATCGACAGATATTTCACCTAGTCGACTTTGGGATTCGAACCAGAAACCTTCCTGTTACTGGCCCAACAATCTTAAGCTCTAACCTGCCACCCTAGATCTAGTCATGACTATCTTTATGATACCCGCTATGACGCTCAGTGTTTTTGCAAAGACAGTGCAGTATGAAGATAGGCAGAAAATGCTGTGAAAGTGACAAACTGACATGTTTTCAATTTTCGAGAGAAACAACTTTATATTGAAGGCGTGCCTTTGATTTGTTGGCCTGCACATGCGCAGTTCGGCGCCAGACAAATGTTAGACCCGATGACATGTTTCAGCGCATGAGATTAGATAACCAAGGTCGCGATGACATCGCCTTCAAGCGTGATCAGGGATTTCTATTTCTAATAAATGGTTAAATGTACATGTGTTGTTTCCTTTCTGAAATTATGCTTAGCAGAGAGAGGGAGGATACGTGGAGGATTGAGAGTAGAGGAAGGGGCAAAGAGAGATGGAGGGAAGTGGGATAGATAAGGGGGATAAGGAGAAGGAGGGGAGAGAGAGATTGGTAGATGATTAATATGCGGTTGTAGTACCGCATCTCTCTCAATTGAGGGGAGGAGATGTGGTATGACACGCAAGAAGCTGTTAACAGAGCCACAAACATGCATGTACGCGCACACACGCATTAGTGCCACCAATCATTCAATCACTACCACAGAAATCTGGACACATATAATACATTATTGTAGATCATGTTTTAATCACATAACTGCAATGTCAAGTAACCTGTCAAAAATACACCATATTTCTCAGACTATTAAATAAACTGTTGATAATTGCTGCAAATAATTATGCTACATTAAACTAACCAAGTGAAATGGCAGACCAATAAACCTTAAGATCCTTTTATCAGCATGTGGAATTGTATAAGGGAGAAGAAAAGGAAATGAAAGAGATATAGGGATAAGAGAGGGGGAGGAGAAGGCATGAGAATAAAGATACGAGATAGAAGAGAGATTAATGACAGTGTTCAGAGTTGTTTTATGAATGGTTGGAGAAGAAAATTTTTAAAAAAAAATATATATATATACACACACACACACACACACACACACACAGACAGACAGACAGACAGACAGACAGACAGACAGACAGAGAGCGATATCTCGCCTAGATAACAGTGTGATATGGAAAACACATCAAGGAAGAAAGGAGGAGAGTGACTTCACAGGAATGTGAGAAGATATGTTGGTGAATACATGTATGGATTTCATCATCCCTTCAGCATTATTCACTATGTATTGTACAATGCTGTATGATGGAGGGGTGATGAGGTGAAGGATAAACACACCATTTTTAAACAACAGGAATAGGTCTTTCTAACTGGAGAGAACTACAGTGTCCTTGTGAAGGTGACTCCCACAGACAGCTGCTCTCTCTCTTTCTCTCCCTCTCCATTGTTCACTCTTCCTACACCCCGCGAAAGTGAGAGGGACAGAAACAGACAAAGACGAGAGAGAGTATCTCAGAGTTTGAAGGATTGAACATATCTCAAGGGTTTGCACCCACTCAACTAAAGTAATCTATCGACTGTATTCATATTGTACAATGTACTCAACATTCTATCCATTAGAATTATGAATTGCAGAGGCGCGTGCGCTTACCGATAGAATGCAAGGGGTGTGAGTAGCTCAGTTTTGTACTGACAAACCTGTGGTTATATGTGACTAGTTTCAGGAAACTAGGCGTATGTTGCAGGTCAGTACTTCACAGGAGAGCCATTTGATTTTGAGAGCCATTTGTTGGCAGAAATGTATTCTGGAACATGTGAACTTTTATGTGCCTTAATAACAAACTTGTATGTCATCTGTAAATGCAGATAAAATTGGTAAATTATGAGCCTAGTTGGTTAAGCCACAGAAAAGACTGCAACCTTTCTACTAGCCATGATTGGCTGAGATAATGAGTGGGCTGGACATGCCGAGAAAGGAGTTCGGATTGGTCTACCATATAGGCTTCTGTCTATTTGAGTTGGTAAGTATGCGTATGTAATGGTTTTTTTACTGTATCGTGTAGTGGAGCTGGATAAGTGTTGCTCTCCACTTTCTGGAGGTTTGAGTTTTGAAAATCAGTGGAATTAGAGTATGATAGCGTAAGAGATGGAGAAAACACCTGTCTCCAGATTATATCTTGAAACTAAGGGCAACCATGGCATGGCATCCGTGACAGGGAGACGCATCCATCATGCATGATGTATATGATAGTCTAGCTAGCTACATTTTCAGATATTACACGTTTCTAATTTTCATTTCAAGTTTAAGTGTATTGTTAGCCAGCTAGCTAACGTTACGTGTATTATGTTATTATTCGTATCTCAGAGTTGTTTGCTTGGCTAGTTAGAGCCTAATGT
Organism: Thymallus thymallus; assembly: GCA_023634145.1. Lineage (NCBI taxonomy): Eukaryota > Metazoa > Chordata > Actinopteri > Salmoniformes > Salmonidae > Thymallus > Thymallus thymallus. Next base: position 25,464,807 of record CM042413.1, read on the forward strand.
TAGCTAGCTAACATTGAACCTGGTAGGTTAGCTACCAGCAGATTCATGCAGGGTAGTAACGTAACGTCATGAGTTGGCACTATGGTTCATTGTTTAACTAGCTAACATTAACTGGCTGGCACACTAGTTAACGTTACGTGTATGATGTTATTAATAGTATCTAAGAGCCATATTCTTTGCTAGTTAGAGCCTAATGTTATCTAGCTAACATTGAACCTTGTTGGTTAGCTACCAGCAGATTCATGCAGTGTAGTAATGTCATGAGTTGGGATTATGGTTAATAGCTAGCATTAGCTGGCTGGCTTGCAAGCTAACATTACGTGATGTGTATGATCTTACACGTTGTTTACCTAGCTAGGTTTATTGTTTCCTAGCTAGCTAGCTACATGTCTTAACAAAAAACTCCACTATGCAAGTAACCATTTCGGGTGCGTTGTAAATTCAGTCTGAGTATGCCAAAATGCAGATTAACTGATGAATTTACGAACACCCGTTGAATATGGTCGGTGTCAGTAAAACAATTTTTTTTAATGCAAAAAAGCCTAATTAAAATTGTTGCCAGCAGAGCTGGTTAGGCTGTTTTTATGTTATCCAGAAGTAAACAATTAACCATAATCATAATTTTGTGTCTGAAAGTATATAGCAAGCTAGCCAATGTTAGTCAGTTAGCTTGGGTACTTGACTGCTGTCGAGGTCAGAGCGCTCGAATCAAATCTACTCATCGGCCAGAGCGTCAAGTGTGCGCTCTGAACGCTCCAAGGGAGAAACGAGATGGGTGGGGCTAAAGCTTAACGATGCAGAATGGGTGTAGACAAAGAAGAGCTCTTCACTACCTCCCAAAACATTAATGTCAGACACGCACAAACAAGGCGTGTGCATGAATGAACAAGACAAATAAATGTGCTAAAAACTTCTTCCATTTAAGAATAATGGAGGCCACTGTGTTCTTGGGGACCTTCAATGCTGCACACATTTTTTAGTACCCTTCCCCAGATCTGTGCCTCGACACCTGTCTCGGAGATCTACGGACAGTTCTGCATGTTTTGCAACCATCAGATGTAAATCTGATAACTAGAATATGTAGACTCTCAAAGATATAATCATGTTGTCATACCATCAGTAATCATTATCCCAAATAAACAACTGGTCTGACATCATATTCTTTAAATACCAACGGACACAAATACCAACGGACACTTTCAACTGGTTGAGAAAGGGAAATATTGTTCCACTCTCCAACCTTTTGATGTTACCATACTGTAGTCTTTCTCTGTGGTAACAAAGGCTTTCGAACAGTCCCTTCTGTAGAGTGGAGAGAGAGGAAGAAATGTATTTATGGGGGGGAGGGGGGTCATAAACCTCACCCACCAGGGCAACGTCATGACAAGACCAAAATAAACATTCTGACGGCATGGGGGGAAAGGAGATCAAAATCCACGGCTGTCCATTCGATTCGCCGAGGACCTCTCTGCTACGATGAGAGAGAGAGACGCAAGGAATACATTCCGATCAGACAGTCACTGGAGTAAAAGGGGAGGAAGTCTCAGCTCCGTTCCCGGCAGTGCTGTGGGTATGGAAGGGAATGCAGAGGATGGAATTCCCAAGTGCCGATGAAGACCTAATCAAGCTACAAGAAACCGTTCCAGTTGAAGAAGGAGAGCGCCCTGCTCTGAGAAGAGGAAGGAGTAGTAAAAAACAATTGGCGCACTAGGTACTCATACAGTACAGTGATGCACAAGACCAGCTTATCGTAAACTGAGACAATATCCTTTCCCCCTCCCCCGAATACAACCTATAGCCTACTTTCTTCTCTATGAAGTAACGATAGAAGTAGCCAACGCCTAGGATGCATAGGACGCTGGCAGAGAATGGGTGTGTGGATGCAATGGGTATATGTTGGGCGTGAATGAATGAGAATTAATTAATAAGTCGATGGAAATTCGAAGTGTCAGAAATAGGGAGGGTGGGAAAAGATGGGAGGTTGGGACAGGCTTAGCTTGGGTGGGCAAGGATGGGAGATTGGGACAAGCTTGACTTGAGTGGGGTGGGGTGGGGGGGGGACTAGAAGGGGGGGTGGAGAGGGATGGGTTTGGCTTGGGAGAGAGAGAGAGAAGGAAGGATTTAACTATACTACAATGTAATTGTATTTGTTTTTGTGGCTTGCTCTAAAATTAATAAGAGTTATGTATAGATTAGGAAAGAATGTTGAGTAATGTTTGACATTATAGCTAAGATTCAATGGTGGTTATTTGTGAGAGTGGAGAGGGGCTATACACGAGGATAGGGACGGGGTGACTGGGAGGGCATCAGACTCTTCTCTGAGGTGTGTGTGGGGCCTCCATTCACCTCACTTCAGTCTCTCGGTGGACCCACTCTCCCCAAGTAGGACTCAGCAGCCACTATACATTCATTTAATTAACAAGGTAATACCAACTGACCACAGTACTTAAGTAGCAGTCTTTCTCCATTGTACTGTATGTACAATTACATAATCGACAGACTTTTGGTTTATTGGGAAAGGAGTTGGAGCCTAAAAGCCCTAAAAATGCATAGCACCTCAAAGTACAAAGAAGTGTTTTTTTGTGTGTTCTCTGTTAAATGTCTGCTCCGCTCACATTCTCACATGCTCTATATACCTAATGTATACAATAAGCATGTATTCATACTATGACTTTCCCATTCCATGAAATGCCCATCGCCCTAACATGACATGTATGCTACAATGTTTTATCTGGTTCTTCAATGATAGATGGAAAAGACAGGGTAGTAAGTAAAGACCAACAAAATCCATCTTATTACATGGCATGTGCATGGGCTCAATGATATAAAAAAAAAAGGATATGGTTCTTGAACACTTAAAGATATTGTCAGCAGATGTGATTTTCCTGCAAGAGTTAAACAAAAAATAAAAAATAAGAAATGTAATATTTAAAGAGGATCTGGGTTGGAGAGGCCTATGCTGCCACCTACTGTAGAAACAGCAGAGGTGTAGGCATCCTGACAAATAAGAATACAACACTTTCCCTAATATCCCAGCACACAGACCAAGAAGGACATTTTCTAATGTTGAATTGTACCTTACATGGTGAAAAATACATATTGATTTCGTTGCATATCCCACAAGGGGCAAATCTGATGTTTTTAGATAGAATTCAAGCTAAATTCAATCAAATACAGACAGGAACTCTTATTTTAGCAGGCAAGCTAAATCATGCATTTGATAAGATTGACAGACTTAGCAATAAAAAAGGCTGAAAATGTTCATCTGTACAAATAATTGGAGGTTACTATTCCCAACTACAAAAAATGAGTGTCAGAATATGGACAATGAACAGATCGCATCTTCAAGACCCGAAATGTATTAAATACGTAAATGAAAAGCCGACCCTCGATAAAATTTGGTATGCTTTTAATGTGTACAATAGGGGAATGGTAAGCTCATACTCTGCAAAAGTTTATTTTTCTTAGAAGTATGTCTTAGAAAAAGCCCATAAAACTCTTTACACGGTAAATAAGAAAATACAATTTCTGAACCTAAGCAGGAATATGACCTTTTACTTTTGAAGATAAAAAACAACTACAGGTTAAACTAAAATAAACTACTAATTTACCTCACAAAATGAATACACGCCAAACCATATTTTTTAAAAGATACAAATTTGTTGATTTAGAAACAACAACGTGATTAATGACAATAAAAGCTTCTTTGAAAATCTACTGTATATAAATCATAATTAAACAACATTTGGACTGATCCTACATCCTTCTTAGACTCATCAACACTGAAGCAATTATCATTTGACAAAAAGAATCGCTAAAGACAGAGATCACCTAAAAATATATATTAGACACCGGTAAAACATTTAATTGGCGAAAGCACCCGGAATGGACAGCCATTACATAGAATTCTATTTAACATTTTGGGACAAAGTAGAGCCCCTATTTACACAATTGACAACACACATGTCATTCAGTTCAGTGCTTCCTAGTTCCATGTCTAAAAGTTATTTTATATTGAAACCAGGAAAATCTGGAGAGTCCCTTGCTGATTACAGACCCATCAGTTTAATAAATTGTGACAATAAAATAATAACAAAGCTCATAGGCAATAGAATGGCAAAAGTCTTTCCTGGCGTGATACATATCAATAAAACAGGGTTTATTAAAAAATAGACACATACAAACAAATATAAGAACATGTTTCAGTTTAATACAACAAGATATAGATTTATCAATAATGGCTGTTGATGCTGATAAGGCTTTCAACTGTCTTGAATGGCCTTTTCTACTGAAAACTTTGGAAGCTTTCAACTTTCCAGCTAAAATAATAATACAAAAATGTATAAAACATGTCCCAAAGCAAGAAGACACACAAAAAACAAACAATCTTCCTAATTCTGAGTGTGGTTTAAATGGTTTTAACCTTTCAGACTTGGAATTGTTTAAACTCGCCACCCAAGGCTTTTACTTGCAACATATAGTTAAATACACTAAAGAGGAACAATGGTTACATATTGAAGATGCACTTGCTTATTCTCAGAATCTTTTCATGTGTCTATTTTCAAAGGATAAAGCTAAGAACATTAACAACTTCATAGTTAAGAACACTATAACAATATGGAAGAAGATGCAGTGGAGCAGGTTGAGAGCTTCAAGTTCCTTGGTGTACACATCACCAACAAACTAAAATGGTCCAAACACACCAAGACAGTCGTGAAGAGGGCATGACAAAGCCTATACTCCCTCAGGAGACTGAAAAGATTTGGCATGGGTCCTCAGATCCTCAAAAGGTTCTACAGCTGCAACATCGAGAGCATCCTGACTGGCTGCATCACTGCCTGGTACGCAACTGCTCGGCCTCAGACAGCAAGGCACTACAGAGGGTAGTGCGTACGGCCCAGTAAATCATTGGGGCCAAGCTTCCTGCCATCCAGGACCTCTATAACAGGGGGTGTCAAAGGAAGGCCCTAAAAATTGTCAAAGACTCCAGTCACCCCAGTCATAGACTGTTCTCTCTGCTACCGCATGGCAAGCAGTACCGGAGCGCCAAGTCTACGTCCAAAAGGCTTCTCAACAGCTTTTACCCCCAAGACATAAGACTCCTGAACAGCTAATCAAATGGCTACCCGGACTATTTGCACTGTTGGTTAGGGCTTGTAAGTAAGCATTTCACTGTAAGGTCTACACCTGTTGTATTCGGCGCACGTGACCAATACACTTTGATTTGATTTGAAATGTATTCTACAAGAACCAATATCACTCCCTAAAAACACAACCCTATGGAACAATCCTTGGATAGTGTTTCAGAATTCACAGATAAATTGGTCCACATGTAAAACTAAAGGCATAAAAACCGTAAATTACTTGGTAATAGGAAATACATTTATTTCCATGACAGAATTAAAAAGCAACTTTGGACTGACCAATGTAGATATTTTCAAATACATTATCTTAAAAGTTTCATATCACAAAATGTTGTACATCAGAGCAATCTTGAGGGAATCCTTTTTGAGTCAGAAAAGGCAGAGTCATGTCTTAAGGATAAAACTAACAATGACTCAATAATCCATGCCTTCTGGGAATGCTATAAAGTCCAAAAGTTATGGGCAGAGTTAGAATGTTATTTTTAATCTGTCTGTCTGCATATTTCAAAAGATGACATATGAAGGTACAGTTAGATACCCGATGGGTTGGACGATACTTTTCACGCCAATCATCTTGAAAAAAAATGTATACTTAAAAACTGGAAATCAACCAATCCTCCATCATTAGCACAATGGAAAAGTCAGATGCTTTATTATGTAAATGTTGAAATTGTGCGGGCGACAGAGAGAAAAAAAATGGTGCCGTTTGAGGTCATGTGGAAGTGAGTGGTGCGGGCGCTGGATATGGCGGTGTGACCAGGTGGGTCTGGGCAGGTGTGATGTTGCTGATGTTTGTGTGGGCTGTATGCTGTTGTTTGTATATGTATGTTTTGTTTTGTTTGAACGAAATATGTTACAAAAAAAAGATTTATGAATTGTCAGATCTAGTTTATGTACAGAATGCTTAACATTTATATTCTATTCCTGCTCAGTATTCTTATCCAAATGATTATAGATTTTGTGGGTTGTTCAGTTACTGTTCAGCTTTCCAATACAATCTGTTACAGGTCAAAAAACTTGTACATTCATTATAAGTAACGCTCTCATACACATACACAGACACACAGACACACACACACACACACACACACACACACACACATGTTAGTTTTACAATGCTTGTGGGCACCAAACAATTGATTCCCATTAAAAATCCTATTTTTCCTAAACCTAAACCTAACCCTAACCTTAACCCCACACTCCTTAACCTAACTCCTAATCCTAACCCCTAAACCTAATTCTAAACACAACCCTAATTCTAACCCTAACTGCTAAACCTAACACTAAACCTAACCACTAAGCCTAACATAGCCATTTCCCTTGTGGAGACCAGCAGAATTTCCCCACTTGTCTGAAATGTTCTTGTTTTACAATCCATGTGAGGACTTCTGGTCCCCACAAGGATAGTGATGGGATATCGCCGAATAGTATGATCAGCTAGTATGTCACCCTTGTAGAATGTTAGCTCTGTAGAATATGACCATGTATAGTCTTGTATAATCTACACCATTTGTGCCTTAATGTCCTGTACATGAATGTCTTGGATGTCCTGTACATGCAAGTCCCTTCGAAGTACAGCAGGCGATCCTATGGATCCAACGAGGCCCTGTACACTCTAGTATGTGTTATATAAGTATTACGTTTGCAAGTCGTGTCTGTAGACACCATGTTCTTCTACAGCACTTAGTCTTAAACTAAGTGAACGATCACTCTCTTGGGATGTAAGTGCACTTTACATGAACTTGGTTGTTGCTGGGGGAACATCATGTTAGAAAGTCCCCCCTTCTTAAGACAAGGAACAGATGGTCAATGTATACATTGTAGACATTAGAGCCTATTGTGATGTATGCTTGTGTTCATGCACCAGCTCACACGATGAATAAGGGAGAGCCTTCTCTATAAATACTAACGAAGGCTCCGTTAATTGTACACTGTAAATGCTCTTTTCCACGACTGGTTGTTACTAAATATTCTAAACTTGAAGTATTTTTGTCATTTTGTTCTCAATTATCTTCAGACCATCCATTTGAGAGAACCGTTCAAAAGTAAAAACCAAAACACACACATAATCTCTATTTTTTCTTTCTTTCTCTCTCTCATTCTCTCTCTTGTTTACTTTCTCTTCCTCTATCTGAGCTGTTGTATTCATATTCAGTGCCGTCACAAAGTATTTCGCACCCCTTGACTTTTTCCACGTTTTGTTGTGTTACAGCCTGAGTTTAAGATTTTGTGTCACTGGCCTACCCACAATATCCCATAATGTCAAAGTGGAATTCAGTTTTTCTACATTTTTTCAAATTGATAAAAAAGCTGAAATGTCTTGACTAATTAAGTATTCATTAAATGATGCAGTGTCAGGCTCTGACCATAGAGAGGCCTATTTTCTTCTCTATGTAGCTATGGTCAGAGTCTGACAGTGTCTTTCTTTTCTGTTTCTGTGTGGGTTTTGGGTTAGATCCCTAATTAGAGGCAGCTGCACCGCATTGTCTCTAATTAGGGATCATATATATGTTTGTCTGTCCTTCACTCTTGGGTGGGTCGTTAAATTTCATCAAGTCACTGTGGAAGTAAGTGTGTCACGTTTTGTCATATCGTGTTTGTGAGGGCTTGGTTGTGGTAAGGCCTCTTACTCCCACCTAGGGGAGGTGAGAGGCACACAATCAAGTCCTCACACCCTAACCAGGGAGATTATGATCCCCAATCAGAGACAGCTGTCTAGCGTTGCCTCTGATTGGGGATAGTATTTAGGCTCCACACACTTCCACCTGTGTGTGGATCATTGCTTGTGTTTCATGTGTGTTCAACACAACGCCACGGTCGTGAGTACGTTTGTTGTTTTTGTTTCGTTTTATTAATAATATTCATTATAATAAAACATGTTCGCAACGTCCTCTCGTTCTGCGCCTCGTTCCCTCTACACTCACCGTGACAGTGTTTTGTTTGATAGTTCGTCATTTTTGAATTTGTGATAATAAATGTTGAACTATGATTGAACTTGGTCTCTCTTTCCACCAACTCGTGACCTGCAGCCACCACTATGCTTGAAAATATGAAGAGTGGTACTCGTTGTTGTGTTGGATTTGCCACAAACAACACTTTGTATTTAGGACATAAAGTACATTTCTTTCCCACATTTTCTGATCCATCCTAAGTTTTCACCCATCACAGCCAATAAAAATTGTAAATGTATTTAAATCTCCATTGGCCTCATTGGCCTGAGCGGTTTCCTTCCTTTCCAGCAACTAGTTAGGAAGGATGCCTGTATCTTTTTAGTGACTGGGTATATTGATAAACCATCCAAAATGTAATTAGTAACTCAAAGGGATATTCAGAGTTTATTTTTTTTACCCATCTATCAATAGTTGTCGTCCTTTGCGGGGCATTGGAAAACCTCCCTGGTCTTTGTGGTTGATTCTGTGTTTGAAATTCACTACTTGAATGAGGGATCTCAGAGATAGTTGTATATGTTGGGTACAGAGATGGGTAGTCATAGATTATTGCACACAGTGAGTCCACGCAACTTATTATGTAACTTGTTAAGCACATTTTTACTTGTGAACTTAATTAGGCTTGTCATAACAGGGATTTAATACTTTTTTTTATTTAATTTTTTATTTAACCTTTATTTAACTCACCACTGGGAACATTTCAACATGAAAAATGGCGTCGAAGGAAAGGGCAGCCGTTTTACGGGCGCCTAACCAAAGGTGCTATTATATGTGTTTTTCACGTTATTTGTAACTTATTTTGTACATAATGTTTCTGCCACCGTATCTTACAGCCGAAAAGAGCTTCTGTTTATCAGGACAGCGATTACTCACCACGGACTGGACAAATAATTTTACTTCAACGAGCCGGATGCGGAGGATGTACTTCAGACAGCCGACAAGGCCCAAATCCCCGTCATTGGCAGGAGAAAGAGACGGAGATATCGGGGACGTAAGTCGGGGTGCCTTGTAAGGATCTGAAGGCGAGTGGGTAATCTGCCTTTACCATCAGTATTACTAGCCAAGTATCTAATGATAAGCTGTAGAACACACTATTTACCAAGATAGTTTTCATATATATTTTTCATAGCTGTCTATTTACCACCACAAACGGACGGCACTCAGGGAAAAGCCCATCCAGATGCGGCGCTCCTAGTGCCTGGGGAACTTTAATGCAGGGAATCTTAAATCCGTTCTACCTAATTTCTACTAGCATGTTAAATGTGCAACCAGAGGAAAAGAAACTCTAGACCACCTTTACGCCACACACAGAGACACGTACAAAGCTCTCCCTCGCCCTCAATTTGGCCAGTCTGACCATAATTCCATACTCCTGATTGCTGCTTACAAGCAAAAACTAAAGCAGGAAGCTCAGGACTGTTTTGCTAGCACAGACTGGAATATGTTCCAGGATTCTTCCGATGGCATTGAGGAGTACACCACATCAGTCACTGGCTTCATCAATAAGTGCATTGACAACTTGACTGTACGTACATAACCCAACCTGAAACCGTGGATTACAGGCAACATCCACACTGAGCTAAAGGGTAGAAGTGCAGCTTTCAAGGAGCGGGACTCTAACCCAGACGCTTCTAAGAAATCCCGCTATGCCCTCAGACGGAACATCAAACAGGCAAAGCGCCAATACAGGACTAACATTGAATCGCACTACACTGGCTCTGACGCGAGCCAACCAGACGAGCTAAATCACTTCTATGCTCGCTTTGAGGCAAGCAACACTGAGGCATGCATGAGAGCATCAGCTGTTCCAGACGACTGTGTGATCACGCTCTCCGTAGCCGATGTGAGTAAGATCTTTAAACATGCCAACATTCACAAGGCCGCAGGGCCAGACGGATTACCTGGACGTGTATTCCGAGCATGCGCTGGCCAACTGGCAAGTGTCTGACATTTTCAACCGGTCCCTGATTGAGTCTGTAATACCAACATGTTACAAGCAGACCACCATAGTCCCTGTGCCCAAGAACCCCAAGGTAACCTGCCTAAATGAGAGGCTTTGAAAGGCTGGTCATGGCTCACATCAACATCATTATCCCAGAAACCCTAGACTCACTCCAATTTGCATACTGCTCCAACAGATCCACAGATGATGCAATCTCTATTGCACTCCACACTGCCCTTAACCCACCTGGACCAAACACCTATGTAAAAATGCTATTCCTGCCATCCAGGACCTCTATACCAGGCGGTGTCAGAGGAAGGCCCAAGACATTTCAAAGACTCCAGCCACCCTAGTCATAGACTGTTCTCTCTACTACCTCACTGCTCTTCTACGCTGCTGCTACTCTCTGTTTATTATCTATGCGTAGTCACTTAAACTATCCCTACATGTACATAGTACCTCAATTAGCCCGACTACCCGGTGCCCCTGCACATTGACTCTGTACCGGTACCAACTGTAAATAGCCTCGCTACTGTTATTTTTACTGTTATTTTACTGCTTTTATTTCTTTACTTATTTATTGTTTGCTTAACACTTATTTTACTTAAAAACTGCATTGTTGGTTAGGGCTTGTAAGTAAACATTTCACTGTAAGGTCTACACCTGTTGTATTCAACAATTTGACATGGATAATTGGGTAATATTTGGTTGAGATGTTGATCAATGAGATTACAACCTATATTCACCCACTCAAAAAGACAGACAGAAGTTAGTTGAATTTCCAGTGTGTTATCAGTATGCTTTAAACCATCTAAAAGCACAACCAAATTCCAATGGATTTTTTTTTCTGACCTTTTGTTTAGTTGTCACCCAATGTGTATCACTGCGCTTCAACCATTTAAAAGCAAAGCAAAGTTCAAATGGGAATACAATGTCAGATATTTTGTTCATTTATACAACAGATGAATGTGTTATCAATGTGCTTCATCTAAGAGCAGAATCAAATGACCTGGTTTGCAGTTGAGAATACATTGAAAGTACATGGTGCAAGTGATCAATGCTGTTCAAGATTCTCTGCAGATTATTACAGCACTTGTGAATAGCTCCACAGACCTGCGATGATTTATGCATGCTATCTTGAACACACACGCTTTATGTGAATACATGAGAAGAAATCTAAAGTTACAGTAACTACAAAATGTGTCCATGGATGTGTTACTCATTTTAAGATTGAACGTTAGACTAGTTTGTAAAATAGCCCTAACTTTAGGCTATTTACTGTATTACAAAAGTAATACAAATTACAGTATATTCGGTTGATAACACAACCAAATATCAACATTTAAATTGAGACATAGATTGTATGTGTGCCATTCAGAGGATGAATGGGCAAGACAAAAGATTGAAGTGCCTTTGAACGGGGTATGGTAGTAGGTGCCAGGCGTATCGGTTCGTGTCAAGAACTGCAACGCTGCTGGGTTTTTCACGCTCAATAGTTCCCTGTGTGTGTCAACAATGGCCCACCACCCAAAAGACATCCAGCCAACTTGACACAACTTTGGGAAGCATTGGAGTCAATATGGGCCAGCATCCTTGTGGAACACTTTATACCTTGTAGAGTCCATACCCGACGAAGTGAGGGCAAAATAGGGTCCAACTCAATATTAGGAAGGTGTTCCTAATGTTTGATATACTCAGTGTACACTTCCAGAAATGTTTTAACAAGTACTGGGCTACCTCTTGTGAGGATTATATTAGTGTGTAGCCCAAACTGTGTTGGGCTAACTGTGTGTAGCCCAATTGTGTGTAGCCCAATTGTGTTTTTGACTGTTTGTTTACTGTGTAACTCTGTGTTGTTTTTGTCGCACTGCTTTGCTTTGTCTTGGCCAGGTCGCAGTTGCAAATGAGAACTTGTTCTCAACTGACCTAGCTGGTTAAATGGTTAAATAAAGTTTTTTTTTTTTTTTAACTGTTCGGACGCTACAGACCGAAGTTGGCAGATCGGCCATATTGACTTCAGACGAGTCCCGTGACACTTGTGGGGTCGTAGAGCAAAACCACAGACATGTACGTGTTCGTGAGAGTCATCTTTCCATATAGGTTATAGTTTGTAGGCCAAACCGTTCAGACGCAGCAGACATTTTCGTGAGAAGACTGATTATCGGGATGTCTCATGGTCTGACAAACACCGTTGTAGCTCTGCCACTTTTCACCACAGATCTGGAAGGCCGATATCAGCGGAGGCAGTGGATTGAGATATCTCTAGCTTAAACAGACACATTTTTGTTGGGGATTTATTTATTATGCAAATTTGATTTCCGCAGGACCACGGAAATTGACTCAAGAGTGTTTTAAAGGGATACTTCAGGATTTTTGCAATAAAGCCATCTACTTCCCTTGAGTCAGATGAACTTGTGTCTCTGTGTGCAGTTTGAAGGAAGTTGCCAACTAGCTTTAGTGCTCACAAAACTACCTCAAACTTCCTTCATACTGGATGTAGAGACATAACAATGGTATCCATGAGTTCATTTGACTCCGGGGAAGTAGATAAAAGGCTTCATTGCCAAAATCCCAAAGCATGCCATTAAGTGGAGATCTCTCAACAATAATTCTCACGATAGCACATTGGTAATAGTCAGTGACAAATATCATAGCTAAGCAGTCCTGGGCTTGGTTAAAACCCTAGATGGGAGACCAAAGGATACATCAATTCTCTAAGAGGAGCTGCTGCCCAGCCTATAGTTTTTTTTTCTGATAGTGGATATAATATTGAAGATCTGACGTTGTTTTAAAGGTACAAATTCCACAGAATTTATATAAGGTTTGTCTATGTTGAAATTTGGTTACCATGATGACAATCCTGTGTCTGAAATTTCAACCTCAAAATAATAGTTTACTATGTTACGTTTTTTTTTAGATTCCACGTCAATACAATACGTTGACAAATTATGTTGAAAAAACGTTGCTGAGTGGTTAGAGTGTTGGGCCTGTAACCAAAAGGTTTCTGGATCGAATCCCTGAGCTGACAATGTAAAAATCTGTTGTTCTGCCCCTGAACAAGGCAGTCAACCCACTGTTCCTAAGCCATCATTGTAAATAAGAATTTGTTCTTAACTGATTTGCATATTTAAATAAAGAAAAAATGTAAAATATGGGAAATGCAAGAGTGAGTAAGGTTCAAATCAACTGGTCAGATATTTGTCAATCTGTGTGTGTGCTTCTGCATATAGTGGGTGAGATGGTGTTTGTATTGATGTCCTAGGCCAGTAGCTAATAATTACTGATTGTGTTGTTGGTGAGAAAACCTTCCCTGTACACTCATGTTCTCAAAGGGAGCCAGATACATGTGTGGACATTTGTTTTCTCACAGGGAGCCAATTAATAATACGTGTGCCATTTTATACTGTGACACTGATGCTATTAGTCCCATTAATTCAGTGTGACACCAGAACCTCTGCAACAGTGACTATGTATCAGGTACCATGGGGTCATTAATGACTTAATGATGTGGGCGAGACACTGGCACAGCCAGCATGGAGTGTGTGTGTGGACGTGTTCAACTATACTTGTGGGGACCAGAATAGTAGTAAACAAACAAATATGTGACCAACTGGGGACATTTTGTTAGTCCCTTCAAGGTCAAATGGGGACATTTTGTTGGTCCCCTCAAGGTCAACTGGGGACATTTTGTTAGTCCCCTCAAGGTCAACTGGGGACATTTTGTTAGTCCCCTCAAGGTCAAATTTCTAGGGGTTTAGGGTTAAGGTTAGAATTAGTGTTAGGGTTAGGAGCTAGGGTTAGTTTTAGGGTTAGGAGCTAAGGTTAGGTTTAGGGTTAGGGTTAAGGTACGGGTTAGGGTTAAGTGTTAAGGTTTTGAATGGGACTGAATTGTGTGTCCCCACAAGGTTAGTTATACAAGTGTGTGTGTGTGTGTGTGTGTGTGTGTGTGTGTGTGTGTGTGTGTGTGTGTGTGTGTGTGTGTGTGTGTGTGTGTGTGTGTGGATGTGGATGTGCATGCATGCACTTGTGTGTTGGCCCTAGGCAGTCAGGGAAGTAGCAAGCAAACGGAGCATGAAGGCAAAGCAAGGATTGTAGCAGGGAGAAGATAGCATGACCGTCAGACAAGATATGCTTAGTTACACATTCTGTTCAACACACACAGGATGTGGCCAGTTACACACCTTATTCAGCACACACACCAGATAGAACAGAAAGCCTGGAGAGAGAGCCCCACACACAGATCATAGTGTCTGTGCATGCGTGAGTGTGTGTCAGAGCTGTGTTACCCTCTTCCTTCAACCCACAGGACTCTTCGAGGCATCCAAGATACTAGCAGCAGTGACAGCATCATTTAAAAAATTTAGTTGCGGCACAAACACAACCACCAAAAATGTTATGGCCTCCCTCTTGACAGGTGGATAGATACATGTAACAATTCTACACATTTTGCCATGGGGTGTAGATCAAATCTTTTAGTTTTAAAGCAGGTTTTCTCCAGTTATAGACATTTTGCCAGTTATAGACTCATATTTGTCATGCGGCAGAGACATTTTTGCAGTTTTAAAGCAAATTTCCTGCAATTCTACACATTTTGCCATGACTTATGCCATGTTAATTAAAGCTGAGTGAGAGTGACTAACATAATCAATGGGGGCCCCTGGAGGTCAGGGACCCTGGGCATGTGCCCTGCATGCCCAGTCGGTATTCTGCCATGATTACTATACGTTTAGATAACTGGCTAAATCAACTTACCAATCTAAGAATTGTTAGCTGATATTGATAATTTAGTGACTGTCAGTGACTGACAAAACTGCTGATGCAAAACCTAACTTCGACCTTGTGCCTTGTGTATTCTAACTCTCAACAGTAAGTTAAGACCCCGACTGAGTCCTCCCCCCTAGGGGCCCTAAGTGATCGCTTATGTCGCTTATGCTTGGAGCCAGCCCTTCCTCTAACCTCCACTTTATTTGGATGAATGTCTTCTCTGTCATGTCCACACAGCCATTAAAGCCAACTAAAACACAATCAACCTACTAGTGAAGGTCAAACAACAACTTAGGATATCTATAAACAGTGCAGGTTGATATTGGCATTATACACCTGTTTACCCCATAAGAGGCAATTTCCCTGTAAATTGGGATTTTAAAAGCTTGGCTGTTTGCCCAGTTTAACAGCACATGTATGAACCATCTTTCTCTTTACCTTTTCTCATCTCCCAAGAGGGTCATCCACTACCTTGCATTGCACTCATTCAATGTGTGTGTGCGTGCATGCACGTGAGTGCGTGTACTTACCCTCAGAATCACCCGAAATTATAATGTACCTACCTTGGCATCTGAAGAAGAGATGTGTGTGTGTGTATGTAAGTCAGGGGACTTACAACAGAGAAATGTTAACATCACACTGGCTCTAATATGTGGCGCTGGCAACAGAAGCCCCAAAGTTCATTTCATTATAAAAGATAACTCCTGCACACACAAAAAGGTTGCAGACCGAACATCAATAATAAACAACACCTGCAGAAGTGACTGTGTGTTCAGGACTTATATGTAATAGAGATCCAGTCAGTCCAGCAATAAACTCCTGACTCCCCGTTCTCTACACAGGATCAGCATAAGGGTCTCAGACAGTAGCCCTGTCTCTCTAGCAGGCAGAACCAGCTGCCTTCTTGCCTTTGCAGAGTGAGAGAATAACCATTTGCCCATTGAAATACACTCTTACTGGTAGGCCTAAATAATCGATATCCATGTTCCTGTAACAACCGTGACATAATGACTAATTATAATTTGAACAAAAGGACCAAATAGGTTGTCAAGGGAGAGGCCTGGCCAACGAGGCAGAAAGAGGCAAAGACGGAAGAAGGAGGGTGAGCTCCTGATTGCCAAGGCAATTACCTCAGCCTTGTTCAACAGGGCAAAACATTGTGAAACATTCGGATAGAAATATATAATGTTCTATATTCTAGAAAAGACATGCCTCCCTGACAAGTAGAGTAAAGAATTGAGTTACAGATGTTGGATCTTAATTTGATCACCCTGTTGTGTGAAAAATGTCCTGCAATGCAAACGTGTAGTGTATTCGATGTTTAAAACAGCTTGTGAAGTTTGTAATTTCCATTTTAAAATGTTTTACTTGATTTACCCTACTGAAAAATTAATCAACACCTACAAAAATGTTATAATCATCCTGCTGAAGACTACGTGGGGGGGGGGGGGGGGGGGGGGGGGGGGGGGGGGGAGACAGAGAGAGAAAGAGTTTATCAATTTCACTTGCTTTGGCAATGTAAACATTTGTTTCCCATGCCAATAAAGCCCCTTGAATTGATTTGAATTGAGAGAGAGAGGTGGAGAAATAGAGAAAGAGGGAGTTGGTACTTAGAGTTAGTTTGTGTGTCCTCTGAGAGAGAGGGAGTGTGTTTGTTTGGGTGTGTGTGAGAGAGAGAGAGAGAGAGAGAGAGAGATTTAATATTACATGTGTCCTAGTTTCAACTGCTCCCCTCGGGACAGCACAGAGACAGAGGGAGGAGAAGAGCGACACTGATTTTTATGGTAAAATTACATTTATTCAGTGGATTGTACAATTTATATTCTGCCATTTCTAACTCCTATGAGGATCTCCTTTACATCAATTCCAACAAACTTCAATGGGAATAACCTTCAGGGCAACCCTAACCCTAGCTTCATGTCCACATCCAAGATTAACCCTCACCCTAGCTTCAACCCAAACCCTAACCCTAATCCTAGCTACATGTCCACATCCCATGAAGCTAAGGTTAGGGTTTGGGACATGAAGCTAGGGTTAGAGTTTGGGTTGAGGCTAGAGTTATGGTTGAACCGGGATGTAGACCAGGATGGGGACATTAACCTAGCCTCAACCCAAACCCTAACCCTAACCTTAGCTTAATGGGATCTGGACATGTAGCTAGGATTAGGGTTAGGGTTTGGGTTGAAGCTAGAGTGAGGGTCAAACTTGGATGTGGACATGAAGCTAGAGTTGAACCGGGATATGGAAATGAAGCTACAGTGGGGAGAAGAAGTATTTGATACACTGCCGATTTTGCAGGTTTTCCTACTTACAAAGCATGTAGAGGTCTGTAATTTTTATCATAGGTACACTTCAACTGTGAGAGACAAAAATCCAGAAAATCACATTGTATGATTTTTTTATAATTAATTTGCATTTTATTGCATGACATAAGTATTTGATCACCTACCAACCACTAAGAATTCCGTCTCTCACAGACCTGTTAGTTTATCTTTAAGAAGCCCTCCTGTTCTCCACTCATTACCTGTTTGAACTCGTTACCTGTATAAAAGACACCTGTCCACACACTCAATCAAACAGACTCCAACCTCTCCACAATGGCCAAGACCAGAGAGCTGTGTAAGGACATCAGGGATAAAATTGTAGACCTGCACAAGGCTGGGATGGGCTACAGGACAATAGGCAAGCAGCTTGGTGAGAAGCCAACAACTGTTGGCGCAATTATTAGAAAATGGAAGAAGTTCAAGATGACGGTCAATCTCCCTCGGTCTGGGGCAACATGCAAGATCTCACCTCGTGGGGCATCAATGATCATGAGGAAGGTGAGGGATCAGCCCAGAACTACACGGCAGGACCTGGTCAATGACCTGAAGAGAGCTGGGACCACAGTCTCAAAGAAAACCATTAGTAACACACTACGCCGTCATGGATTAAAATCCTGCAGCGCACGCAAGGTCCCCCTGCTCAAGCCAGCGCATGTCCAGGCCCGTCTGAAGTTTGCCAAAGACCATCTGGATGATCCAGAGGAGGAATGGGAGAAGGTCATGTGGTCTGATGAGACAAAAATAGAGCTTTTTGGTCTAAACGCCACTCGCCGTGTTTGGAGGAAGAAGAAGGATGAGTACAACCCCAAGAACACCATCCCAACCATGAAACATGGAGGTGGAAACATTTCTTTGGGGATGCTTTTCTGCAAAGGGGACAGGACGACTGCACCGTATTGAGGGGAGGATGGATGGGGCCATGTATCGCGAGATCTTGGCCAGCAACCTCCTTCCCTCAGTAAGAACACTGAAGATGGGTCGTGGCTGGGTTTTCCAGCATGACAACGACCCGAAACACACAGCCAGGGCAACTAAGGAGTGGCTCCGTAAGAAGCATCTCAAGGTCCTGGAGTGCCTAGCCAGTCTCCAGACCTGAACCCAATAGAAAATCTTTGGAGGGAGCTGAAAGTCCGTATTGCCCAGCGACAGCCCCGAAACCTGAAGGATCTGTATGGAGGAGTGGGCCAAAATCCCTACTGCAGTGTGTGCAAACCTGGTCAAGAACTACAGGAAACGTATGATCTCTGTAATTGCAAACAAAGGTTTCTGTACCAAATATTAAGTTCTGCTTTTCTGATGTATCAAATACTTATGTCATGCAATAAAATGCAAATTAATTACTTAAAAATCATACAATGTGATTTTCTGGATTTTTGTTTTAGATTCCGTCACTCACAGTTGAAGAGTACCTATGATAAAAATTACAGACTTCTACATGCTTTGTAAGTGGGAAAACCTGCAAAATCGTCAGTGTATCAAATACTTGTTCTCCCCACTGTATGTATTCTCATTTCTCCAAGTTTTTCTTCTAAAGTTTGAAATATGTTTGTCTTCTGTGAGACTAAAGGTTGAATTGTTTTGTTTCATTTAAAGAAGTAAAACGTGTTTTAGAATAAAATACAATCAAGTAATGAGGAAACCTTTCAAATGTCCACTAAAAGTTTTAAACAAATGTTGTGTGTGATCTTCATAGAGATTGTACCTGAGAACAGCAGTAAATATATAATATATATAAACCAATTCCTGTTAGTCCTATCAGTGTACTGTTGACATGGCTTTTCTACCGTCGATTTTACTACGGTTGAACAGGAGAATAGCTGATTAACAAATATTCATTATGGTCATCGTCAAAATGAAGTGTCTATATGGATCTTTAAGAGCAGTAATGAAAGACTGGTATGCTAACCGCTCTGTCTTGTATTATGGATTAATACGCCACTAATAGATGAATAATGAGAAGAACCCCATGCTTATTATTCCACCCACACAGCAGGGCCCTGTAGCTTTATGCATGTAATACAGTGTGTTTCTATCCGAGCATGTGTGGACATAATGGTATAGAGATACTCTCTAGATATCCCTCTTTCGTATTATCTCCCAGTCCCAACCTGGCCAGCAGCCAAAGGCTTCTCAGCATTCAATTAGAAAACTAGAAATAGCCTGGGCTTGTCTGGCTTTCTCTATCACAGCACAATTACAATATTTATAAGAAAAGCCCTGTGGTACGAAAACTCTGTATTATTCTCTAGCCGTTTCTCTCCCTTCTTGTAGAGTAGACTTTTTTTAATGAAACACGGCCAAGGAAATCACTCAGGCATTTGTCAGAGTAATTGTACAGGACGTTTAAAACTGCTGACAGGCAGAGAATAAAACACATCACACTGAACAGGGGATTGGGAGTGTGTGTGTGTGTGTGTGTGTGTGTGTGTGTGTGTGTGTGTATGTGTGTGTATGTGTGTGTGTGTGTGTGTGTGTGTGTGTGTGTGTGTGTGTGTGTGTGTGTGTGTGTGTGTGTGTGTGTGTGTGTGTGTGTGTGTGTGTGTGTGTGTGTGTGTGTGTGTGTGTGTGTGTGTGTGTGTGTGTTTTTTTCCCTCATCTCCCTTTAAGCAGTAGAATAAATGATATCTTAATTGGGTTTGAATAAAGTGTTCATTACTCTGACCGTAGTAGTAGTAGTAGTAGTAGTAGTAGTAGAAGAAGAAGAAGAAGAAGAAGAAGAAGAAGAAGAAGAAGAATGCTTATCACTACAGACTCTATAATCCTTAAGACTGCTCTAACATGCAGATATAATTATCTTTCTAGGAAGATTACATAAGAGTGGCCAAATGACATGCATTATCCACTACTACATGATCTTATGAAGACTTTATGAATGCTCTATGAAGCTTTTATAAGATTGTTTGTCTAAAGTGGGACCCAGAACTCTCTCTGCAGTGTGGAAGACAGACAGACAGACGTCCCTCTGTACATTACACTGTGAAGTGGGCCAGCAGAGCTCGCAGCCTCCAACATCAAAGTGTTTACTGGGGAGTGTGTTCCTTACATCATCAAAACCAATCGCTGTCAGTCAAGGTTATTTCTCCCCACTGAACAGCATGCATTTCTTCCCTCATTCCTTATTTCCCTGTTCTGTGGGATTCTCAGTGTGCTAGTTTAAGCAGTGGATTCAGTTTGTGTGTAGACTACAAAATCAGATACAGATGTAGGAGCTTAATTTGAGCCAGTTTGCTACAGCAGGAAAATGATCCTGCAGCAACAGGAAATGTGAATTATTATCCGGATTATAATTTGATACATTTCTCATTAAGGCAAATATAGTCTGACATTTTAAAGTAGAAATAACAAACTTTAGAAGCCTTTTAAACATTGAATATACTAAAAGTTTGCATTTCTCAGCAATAAAATAAAATTAAGATCCTACATCTGTAGGTGAAAGCGCCTATCACAAGGCAAGGTGAAGGATTACCTAAACCTATTCCATCCTAACCAGTGCCTTGGGCGTAAGAGGTAGGGGATAGAAGATGGGAGCTTGGCGGTTGATTTGGGATTCAGTTACAGACATGAGAGCAGAGAAATCTTTCCAGTCAGCTGTCCACTAGCTTATTGGTCCTGACTCATATTTGCATGAGAAAATAACCTGTCTCACAACACATTAGTCAGACCAGGACAGAACACGCTCTCACTGATGGCGGTGCTGTATGAAGAAAATAACTGAATATAAATCAGGATATTGTCCCATCAGAACATATTCTCAGTCTGAGGGGGAATGGAATGTCTGGTTCAGTTGCACTGCAGACTTCCCCCTCAGAATTGATGCATTTTATACCAAAGTGGAATTCAGCCCTGGACAATAACTTGTGCACTGCTGTGTCTCTATCCCCACAGTGTTTTACAGTTGTCTATACAGTAATGGGCTTTGACTCTGTGTAAATGGATGTCGCATTGAATAAGTTCCCCTGTGATGAGGGTTCTGTACACTGCAGTTTCTGTTGTGATCCCTCCAGTCCACAGTGTTTATTTCAGTGCCTACGTGCCAACGTGCCTGTGTATATGTGAATGCGAGTGTGTGTGTGTGTGTGTGTATGCATGTAAAAATACTCTACTCACAAGTCCTTGAAAAAGCAGAATGTGTTGAACGGAGGTTGTCTGGTGAACCACGCTGGTGTAATGAGTAACCTTGCCTGAGACCTGAATACTTGCTCCACAAGGAATTGCCTTATCCATCCAAAAACCAACACGTTGTGAGGATCCTCCTCCTGGAGCTTGGGTCCACCATCTGTTGGTCCTCTAGCTGGGACTCCTGTAGATCAGTTTAGCAGCTGTGGAAGCCACACTGGGTCACTAGTCTACCAACATACGCACTAACATCAACACAAACAAACAAACACACACAGACACAGACCACTGGGTCCTGTGAAAGAGGGTAATGGCAGTGTGTGATGAGTCATGTCTCTGTAGTGAGCTGTAGGACAGGTTACAGCCCTGTGAACACACTACACCAGCCCATATAACACTACTCACACTGCTGTTCAACTTCCATGTACCCTTGTACAATGCTACAGGTCCTCGTCCTCTTTATAACACCCACTCCATTATTCATGAGTTGGGGATGTGAGTGAGCAGATAGAGTGACAGGTTTGGGATCAGTGGAGAGTTTCTAGGGAGGAAAGGATTGTGGTATTGGAGGTGAGGGGAGTGGAGGGGAGGTGAGGGGAGTGGAGTGGAGTGGAGGAGAGTGGAGGGGAGGGGAAGGGAGTGGAGGTGAGGTGAGGTGAGGTGAGGTGAGGGGAGTGGAGGGGAGGGGAGGGGTTAAGGTTATTTGCAAGAAGTTCCTTCTCGTAGATATTCCCTGTAGACTAATTTAGACATATACTTCATTGCGACAAAATGTGACCTCAATATGCAAATGGGGGACACAGATGTCCATCTATAATGCATTAGAATGGTGCACCAGCAGTGTGACATTATTGTAATCATGTTCATTTCCTCCCATTTCCATGAATTACCGTACTGCATATTTACAGCGTCAAAATGAGCCTCTCGTATTTATCATGTTAATGTCAGCTGTCAGCACTGCATGTGTTCTTGATTACATGCCCAGTGTGTGTGTGTGTGTGTGTGTGTGTGTGTGTGTGTGTGTGTGTGTGTGTGTGTGTGTGTGTGTGTGTGTGTGTGTGTGTGTGTGTGTGTGTGTGTGTGTGTGTGTGTGTGTGTGTGTGTGTGTGTGTGTGTGTGTGTGTGTTCGTGTGTGTGTGTGTGTGCGCGCAATGTGTATTCAGTGTGCGTGTGAAATATGAAATAAGTATCATGTTAGATTCTGAAAACATTTCTATCTGCAAAGTTCACCACTTTATGTCCCCCAAAAACACTATAATTTGGTCTTATAGCTGCACTACAGCCTCTCCAACCTTATGGCACAGATGGTACTACATTCGCTCTCTCAACACTGGACAGAATCCTCTCTGTCTCTGTCTCTCTCTCAAATGATGAGTCACTCAGACTATCAGTGCAACTGTGTCAAGCACGGTGTAAATGTGTGCGTGCTTGTGTGCGTGAGTCTGTGTGTGTGTGTGTGTGTGTGTGTGTGTGTGTGTGTGTGTGTGTGTGTGTGTGTGTGTGTGTGTGTGTGTGTGTGTGTGTGTGTGTGTGTGTGTGTGTGTGTGTGTGTGTGTGTGTGTGTGTGTGTGTGTGTGTGTGTGTATGCGTGTGCTTGTGTGCGTGTGGACAAAAAAAAACAGTTGTCACAATGCTGACATAGGCTGTATCTCTGCTGCCCCACCCAGGACACTGCCTTTCACTGCATCTCTCTCACTCTCTCTCTCCTGTTATAAAACAGAGTGATTCTTATCCAAACACACCTCTGGTGCTTGTTCCTCTCACTCAGGAGGACTGATATCATCACAGTGGCTCTTGCTGCTCACACACACACAAACACAAACACACACCCTGATAGCCGGATGATTGGAAAAGGAGAAGGTATCGTACTGACATTTACTCTGCAGGCCATCCTTATCAAGTGAACATAGAAAGGGGAGAAGTTGAGAAAGAATAAAGAGAGAGAGAGAGTTTTCGCTTCCTTTTCTTTCTATTTGAACTGTATTTGTTGACTTTTGTTAAGTGTGTTTGGGTCCTAGAAAAACACAGTATTCTGTAAATCCAGTATATTACCCAATGTTGTATTATCAGTGTTGGGGGCATACTCTCAGTGGATTTATATCAAATCAACAAACATTACTTGTATACCCGTTCTTCTCTGTGGTCTCTGCTGTGGCTGTCCTGGGGGTTTACTTGCTGTTTGTTTGTTGGTTTACAGTTTTTCAGGCTACAGTTTCATCATCTATAACAATCAATATTATGGTCATACAAAGAGAATATTGACCAAACAAACTTTTAGTTTGCCAGCTAGGCCTACATGATGCAACTTTGGTCTTTGTTAGAGGATAATGTGAAACTAGAGAGCCCATCGATGCTACTGGTTCGACTGGGGAAATAACATTGTCTGTGCTTTTTATTTATGTATGTGTGTGCGTGTGTGTATGTGTGTGTGTGTGTGTCTAAGTGTGTGCGTATGTACGTGCAGGCATGTGTGTGTGTGTTAGTTGTGCGCGGGTCATCTGTTTGTTCACCAGCACCCGTCCTCAATTGCTAATAACCCATTTGCAACCGCCCGACAATATGATAAAGAGAAACTCTGAGGCCCGCACCCAACCCTAACACTCAAATATAAATGCACTGTAGACTACATACAGCCAAAGACGGCAGAAGTTTTTCTTGTTGCTTGATTTAAATATGTTTCTGCTTATAATTTCCAACATTTTGGTAAGCTTTTTGTTAGTCAACTTGTCTATAATTAGATACATGCAGCTTCTCTTCTGTCATTATGTTGCCCTAGACGACTAAATAATCACTTACTCAACAGAATAATGTAATACAGTCGTATGCAAAAGTTTGGGCACCCCTCTGAGGCTGCATAATAATTTACTCTGTCGTCACAGAAAATGATCACAGTGGCATGCCATTCATTTTCTAATAAAAGCTGAGTACTGGGGTATTGTCCAGACAAAGATTTTTAGTGTAGCAATATTTAGTTGTATGAAATTAAATCATATGTGAAAAATAGGCTATGCAAACATTTGGGCACCCTTGTCATTCTGTTGATTTTGAATACCTGTAATTACTTAGCACTGATTAATTGGAACACACAATTGGTTTGGTGAGCTCATTAAGCCTTGAACTTCATAGACAAGTGCATCCAATCATGAGAAAAGGTATTTAAGGTGGCCAATTGCAAGTTATTGTTCTCATTGACTCTCCTCTGAAGAGTGGCAACATGGGGGCCTCAAAACAACTCTCAAATGACCTGAAAACAAAGATTGTTCAACATTATGGTTTAGGGAAAGGCTACAAAAAGCTATCGCAGAGATGTAAGCTGTCAGTGTCCACTGTGAGGACAGAGTGAGGAAATGGAAAGACCACAGGCACAGTTCTTGTTAAGGCCAGATGTGGCAGGCCAAGTAAAATATCGGAGAGGCAAAGGCGAAGGATGGTGAGAACGGTCAAAAACAGCCCACAGACCACCTCCAAAGACCTACAACATCATCTTGCAGATGGTGTCACTGTGCATCGTTCAACAATTCAGCACACTTTGCACAAGGAGAAGAGAGAGTGATGCGGAAGAAGCCTTTTCTGCACACACGCCACAAACGCACATTTGGACAAGCCAGCCTCATTTTGGAATAAGGT
This sequence comes from Thymallus thymallus, assembly GCA_023634145.1. NCBI lineage: Eukaryota > Metazoa > Chordata > Actinopteri > Salmoniformes > Salmonidae > Thymallus > Thymallus thymallus. Next base: position 25,489,672 of record CM042413.1, read on the forward strand.
GCTGTGGACTGATGAAACAAGGATTGAGTTATTTGGTCATAACAAGGGGCGTTATGCATAGTGGCAAAAGAACACAGCGTTCCAAGAAAAACACTTGCTACCCACAGTAAAATTTGGTGGGGGTTCCATCATGCTGTGGGGCTGTGTGGCCAGTGCCGGTACTGGGAATCTTGTTAAAGTTGAGGGTCGCATGGATTCCACTCAATATCAGCAGATTCTTGGGAATAATGTTGAAGAATCAGTCACAAAGTTGAAGTTATGTCGGGGCTGGATATTTCAACAAGACAACGACCCAAAACACTGCTCAAAATCTACCCGGGCATTTATGCAGAGGAACAAGTACAATGTTCTGGAATGGCCATCCCAGTCCCCAGACCTGAATATCATTGAGAATCTGTGGGATGATTTTAAGCAGGCTGTCCATGCTCGGCAACCATCAAACCTAACTGAACTGGAGATGTTTTGTAAGGAGGAATGGTCCAAAATACCTTCATCCAGAATCCAGACACTCATTAGAGGCTATAGGAAGCGTCTAGAGGCTGTTATTTTAGCAAAAGGAGGCTCTACTAAATATTGATGTGATTTCTCTGTTGGGGTGCCCAATTTTATGCACCTGTCTAATTTAGTTTTGATGCATATTGCACATTTTCTGTTAATCCAATAAACCTAATTTCACTACTGAAATATTACTGTGTCCATCAGTTATTTGATAGATCAAAATGAAATTGCTGATCCAAACACCCAATTATTTATAAATGGAAATCATGGAAATTGTCAGGGGTGCCCAAACTTTTGCCTGTAGATAGTTAGAATGAATGCTTCAATCTAGTTTAAATCGAGACAGTTTTCTCTGTCATCATTCGCGGCGCAAAGACGTTTAGGGACTGCAGAGAAAATATAATTTAAAAAAATTAACAAAAACAGGAAAGATTTTCTGTGTCCATCAGTTTGACCAGTTGTAAAGTAAAAGAAAGATCTGAAAATTAGCCAACATTTTTCTGATAATATTTCTATGGAGCCCCTTAGGGGTCATGGTGGAGAGAAAAAAACTGCCAGACTAATCCGTTCCCTCTGGTTTTCTTAAATATATTCTCTCAGATTTTTTATCCATTCCCTCTGATTTTGTATTGTTCCCTCTTTTTATTTAATCCGTTCCCTCAGATTTGTATCCATTCCCGTTTTTTTTATGTTCACTGAGATTTTGTATTAATTCCCTCAATTTTAATAATCCTCGAAATATGCATGTTTTTCCATTCATTGTGTCTGCACCCCTTCGCCAGAAACATGCTGCTGATGGAACCATAGTCTTGTGAGGGTTTGGCTGTATTTAGACCTTACTAAATAGGGGAGTGGTAGGACCACAGCCGAGCCCTCACACCCTAACTAGGGGAAGCAATGATCCTCAATCAGAGACAGCTGTACAGGGTTGTCTCCACACACATCCACCTGTGTGTGGGTCATTGTATATTCCTCACATCACAGTAAGTTTGTTTCTTGTTCATTTCATAATTTTGCCTCTTGTTTATATAGTTCGTAACATTTGTTTTATCATTAACGGTGTCGAACTATCGCTGCGCTGCTCCTTGGTCTCTCTCTACACGCACTCGTGACAGAATGACCCACCACAACGAGACCAAGAGAGGCAGCGGAAAAAACAAGCGACGGGCAAGGAAACAGCCTGGAGCCCAGAAACCCCAAACAGTTTTTTGGGGGGGCTATGGGGGTGGTCGGGGGTTGACGGTGAAGAGCCCCGGCCACTGCACTCGTGGGGGATCCTGGAAGAGCCATGGGAGCAGAGGTACGGAGAGGAGTCGGAGGAAGACGACAACTATGTGCCTTTGTTCCCTCACTCGTGGGGGCTCCCGGATGAGTCCTCACAGGAAGGGGATTGGCGATGGAGAGAGGAAGATCCGGGCAGTAGCAGCCCTCCAACGCCAGTTCCCAACCCGGTGCCTCCAGCGCTGGCCCAGAGTCAGGTACGGTCCGTGCCTGCTCCGCGCACCACACCATCGGTGCGCACTCACAGCCCGGCACGGTCCGTGCCGACTTTGCGCACCACACCATCGGTGCGCAGCCAAAGCACGGAGAGGCTGGAGAAAGAGGATCGCCCACCACTTCGTCTTCCAACGATCCAGGATCGAGAGAAACCCGAGGGGTTTTATGAATACCCGAAGGAGGAACAGACGAGGTGGTGGAGAGCCTGGGTTGCTCTTCCACTGGAGAAGCAGACGGACCCGCTTCTGATAGAGATAGAGGAGGAGGAGGACTTCGAGCACCGATATGCTCTCGTGAACAGGCTGATGGATATGAGGGAGCGGGCTTCTGAGCAAGCGAAGGTCCACAGCCCGAAACCTCCAGCAAAGGTCTGCAGCCCTGAGCCTACAGCGAAGGTCCGCAGCTCGGAGCCTCCAGCGAAGGTCTGTAGCCCTGAGCCTACAGAGAAGGTCCGCAGCCCGAAAACTCCAGTGAAGGTCAGCAGCTCGGAACCTCCAGCAAAGGTCAGCAACACGGAACCTCCAGCGAAGGTCAGCAACCCGGAGCCTACAGCGAAGGTCCGCAGCCCAGAAACTCCAATGAAGGTCAGCAACCTAGAACCTCCAGCGAAGGTCCGCAGCCCAGAGCCTCCAGCGAAGGCCCGCAGCACGGAACCTCCAGCGAAGGTCAGCAACCCAGAACCTTCAGTGAAGGTCAGAAACCCTGAGCCTACAGCGAAGGTGCGCAGCCCTGAGCCTACAGCGAAGGTCAGCAGCCCGGAACCTCCAGCGAAGGTCCACAGACCAGAGCCTACAGCGAAGGTCAGCAGCCCGGAGCCTCCAGAGAAGGTCAGCAACCCTGAGCCTACAGTGAAGGTCCGCAACCTTGAGCCTACAGCGAAGGTCCGCAGCCCGGAACCTCCAGCGAAGGTCCGCAGCCCGGAACCTCCAGCGAAGGTCAGCAACACGGAACCTCCAGCGAAGGTCAGCAACCCTGAGCCTACAACGAAGGTCTGCAACCTTGAGCCTACATTGAAGGTCCGCAGCCCGGACCTGGAGCGAAGCAGACGACCGGCCCCGGACTGGGCACCGGTGGAGCGGACTGCTCCGGCACTGGAGCGAAGCAGACGACCGGCCCCGGACTGGGCACCGGTGGAGCGGACTGCTCCGGCACTGGAGCGAAGCAGACGACCGGCCCCGGACTGCGCACCGGTGGAGTGGACTGCTCCGGCACTGGAGCGAAGCAGACGACCGGCCCCGGACTGGGCACCGGTGGAGCGGACTGCAACACGGAACCTCCAGCGAAGGTCAGCAACCCTGAGCCTACAACGAAGGTCTGCAACCTTGAGCCTACATTGAAGGTCCGCAGCCCGGCGCTGGAGCGAAGCAGACGACCGGCCCCGGACTGGGCACCGGTGGAGCGGACTGCTCTGGCACTGTAGCGGAGCAGACTGCTGGACCCGGATTGGGCTCCGGTGGAGGTTCAGGGTGGCTGACCTTCGCTGGAGGTTCAGGGCGGCTGACCTTCACTGGAGGCTCAGGGTTGTTGACCTTCACTGGAGGCTCAGGGTTGCTGACCTTTACTGGAGGCTCAGGGTTGCTGACCTTTACTGGAGGCTCAGGGTTGCTGACCTTTACTGGAGGCTCAGGGTTGCTGACCTTCACTGGAGGATCAGGGTTGCTGACCTTTACTGGAGGCTCAGGGTTGCTGACCTTTACTGGAGGCTCAGGGTTGCTGACCTTCACTGGAGGCTCAGGGTTGCTGACCTTCACTGGAGGCTCAGGGTTGCTGCGGACCTTCGCTGGAGCAGAAGCCCGCTCTCGTTTCGTCATTAGCTCTGTCACGAGAGCGTATCGGCGCCCGAAGTCCTCCTCCTCCTCTATTTGTTGCACTAGCGGGTCCTTATGCTTCTCCAGGGGAAGAGTCATCCAGGCTCTCCACCACCTCGTCTGTTCCTCCATAGATCGATCATAAAACCCCTCGGGTCTCTCTCTATTATAGATCGTGGGAAGACGAAGTGGTGGGCGATCCTCCTCCTTCGGCCTCTCCGGGTTCTGAATGCGCACCGATGGTGTGGTGCGCGGAGTCGGCACGGACCATGCCGGGCTGTGAGTGCGCCCTGCCGTGCTGGTACGTGGATCCTCTTCCTCCTCGCCATTCCACCTGGAGAGTGGTACTGGCGCCTCCTCCTCTCGGCCAGACCACCCCCATAGCCCCCCCAAAAAATCTTCTTGTGGTTGTCCTCGGGCTTTTCAACTATAGTTTTTCTCTCTCTTTGAGTCAACTACTCACCACATTGTATACACTGCTGTGCTAGCTAGCTGTAGCTTATGCTTTCAGTACATATCTGATCATTTGATTGGGTGGACAACATGTCAGTTCATGCTGCAAGAACTCTGATAGGCTGGAGGACGTCCTCCGGAAGTTGTCATAATTACTGCGTAAGTCTATGGAAAGGGGGTGAGAACCATGAGCCTCCTAGGTTTTGTATTGAAGTATATTTTGCACCATGCTACACCATGGTGCTACCCTACAGAGTGCTGTTGAGGCTATATTTAGTATAGTTTTATCTAAAAAGGATATTTTTAAATGTTTTACAATTTAAATTTTTATGAAATTCACTGAGGAGGATGGTCCTCCCCTTCCTCCTCTGAGGAGCCTCCACTGACGTTCACCTGAATACTAGCTGATAGCCAGGCTAGGATACGTAGCTAACAAGCTTTTGACAGACAGACAGACAGACCTGGTTCGAATCCAGACTGTACCACAACCGGCAGTGATTGGGAGTTGGCCCAGCGTCGCCCGAGTTTGGCCGGTGTAGGCCGTCATTGAATTTGTTCCTAACTGACTTGCCTATTTAAACAATGATAGATAAGTAGGTAGGTAGGTAGGTAGGTAGGTAGCTAGGTAGGTAGGTAGGTAGGTAGGTAGGTAGGTAGGTAGGTAGGTAGGTAGGTAGGTAGGTAGGTAGGTAGGTAGGTAGGTAGGTAGGTAGGTAGGTAGGTAGGTAGGTAGGTAGGTAGGTAGGTAGATAGATAGATAGATAGATAGATAGATAGATAGATAGATAGATAGATAGATAGATAGATAGATAGATAGATAGATAGATAGATAGATAGATAGATAGATAGATTGAAAATGGAGCAGAGAAAGGAATTCCTGGGCTTTTTGAGAGATCAAATTGTCTCGGATCTCGTACAGACTTTCATCAATAAAACGGTAGACCTATGTGATAGCTAACTTTTAGGGGTTTCATAACAAAATAGTTATAGGGCAGGGATTAGAGGGCATCATTGACTTTGCACCTGTTAACACCAAAACCTCCAGTCCCATCTGCCTCTGACAACTAAACAATCATAAACACATCAAGGCGTTTGCCTGATGCCATGTTTTACTGGACGATCAAATCATGATGGCACTATAGCAAGCAAATATAATTCCAGGTGGAGAAAGTTGCATTCTGTGCACGGTTCTATGCATGGTTGAGCTCTGTATTTACAAATCAACAATCGTATAATGTAGTTGAACCATTGTCATGGCACAGTGCTGTATCATGGTGTAATCTCGAAATTATCGAAATTATTGTTGTCCATGTGGCGTGAATCCGACTTTGTGCATAGTGTCTAGTTTGCATCATAAACATGCATCATTTCTTAATGACAGCTAGCGAAAGTCCTGACTTTTCAGGTTATTGAAACGTTGTAATGAAATGATAGCCTATCAAAAAACGAAATGACTAGCCAGATAAATCAAATGCATCAGAGGAATGTTGTCCATAAATCTAACCATAAACAGCTAAAAAGCTTCACGAAAGAAAATGGATATAACAGTTTTTCTCAGTCGCTTTGGTGCATTTCTTAGATCAAAAGTGCAATTCTTGATACTACTTGTACAAATTCCAAATCATCTAGTCACTTGTGCACATCATTAAAGCAATTTCTTATTCCTTTGAACAAATTGCAATTGATAATGTACAAGTGTCAGCTTTTATCCACATTTTCAATTGCTCATGTCATGTTGATCAACATATAGTAAATGGTTCTCTGTTGAATAGTCAAACCCCTCAAAACATTTTCTTACTGTAAATTATTTTGTTTTTTTCTTTCATAAAGTAGCACTAGTAAAAGCTGTGAAAACAAAATACTGTCCAGTCTCTTTCAATCAATAACCCACATACAGTACATACAGTAATATGTAAATAGTCCTGTTGAAATTGATATATGCCATAGAAGTGCAGCCTTGTGCATTTTCAATACAGTAACTGTCATCCAAACTGTAGCCTTAGTTTACATCAGGTAATACTGTCAAAGTACACAGTTACATTGACAACAAGCCTAAACATTTTGACGACCTTGTTCGTGAACAATGACTCAATGACTTCTCATTCTGATGACACTGACATGATCATTGGCATGAATATTTACTTTTGAGAGATGTACTAAGGATTTAATACTGGGAAACATTCATAAAGAAGTGCACAAGTAGGACAACAATAAAAATTCCCATGACAATGCATGACATGAAGGACTCATGGTAGGCTACTTCCGTATATCATTGGCCAAGCCATTTCTGCAACATTGTCTTGGAGAACAGATCAAATCTGAAAACCTTTGGGCAACATTCCTGCCTACATTGTTGAGCGCTGGAATGGCATACTGAAAACGTTGGAACCGCCTCTTGGGGGTTTGGACGAGGTGCTGGTGCGCCACACACCAACTAGCAAGGGAGTTGCTGCAGCTGTTAAATGTGATGCGTTAACCAAGAGGGAACAAATGATCGTGGAGTTTTTAAAGAAGTACATAAGCAACTGCTCAACCGACCTCCCAAAGCAGTTTCTCCAATTTTGCACAGGTAACATCAATGTTGAACAATGATAATGAAGTAGCCCACCTCCTAGTGTGGGTTTGTTTGATACTGCTATTATGGAGGTTAAATGCAAATGTAATTTAGTGCTTCTTTGTCTTACAGTATACAGGTGCAGACGTCCTTGTGTCTTCAGCCATTCACATCTGCTTTGTTGTGGCCAAGAGTGACTTTGTGAGAAGCCCCCAATCACACATCTGCGGGTGTGTTTTGGAGATCCCCAACACCTAAACATCATACCTTGAGATGTCAGAGGAATTCAACCAGGTCCTGGATTCCAAAGTGTGGGTGATGGGACATAATTTAAATGTGAGACATTTTCTCTCTCTCTCTCTCTCTCTCTCTCTCTCACACACACACACACACACACACACACACACACACAATGAACTTGCTCAAATTAATCATGAAGCATTAGGGGTGGAATCGTCAGAGGTTATTAGGGAGGATGGTAATTACATTATTGGGGAGCAGAATATCCGTCTTGTTCCACCAGGATACTTCACCGAACCCCCCACCACAAATTATGTTGACAACACATTCAACAATTACATTCACAATGTTATGTTTTACCCTGTCTTACTTTCTTAAACAGGTGCAAATGTCCTTGTGTTGAGACCAAGAGGGACTTTGGAAGAAGCCGCCAAGACTGCTGAAGAACACACATATGCTGTACACAGTGTAGTTATTTTCCTCATCCTTGACTCTTCTTTAAAACACACTGACGTTAGAGTTTCAATATCACAAAACACAAGCATAATTGATGTTATAAACAGTTTTTGAAAGTCCATGTTTTTTTCCTCCGTGCCCTTCACCCAACATGCCCATCAAAACTACACCTACATAATATCAAAACTATTTTCACACATATAATGATATATTAAATTGAGAATACTCTGACGGGTGAGTATTCCTGGCATGTTCTGTTAATAACAGCTCTTCCCTTGGCGAGAGGTAGAGGTTAAAGGCCATGTAGGCATCCACAGGAACAGCAATATTGTTCTCTGCCATGATGTAGGAGCACAAGGTGTACACATCCTCATCACAAGCTATGTCACAGCGGTGCACACACTGGTCATGTCCTCTTGTGACAACACACAAGTAATCATGTGTATCATACAACTCTGGAACTGTGTACATGACATCAGGCCGACTATGGAGGACATTCTCGTTCTTTGAGGGGCGGATCAGGTGACTTTGTAGCGTCCAAATCAGTTATCATGACAATATCAAGCCCTACAAGATGCAAAATAAGAAATAAAAATAGGTCTATTTCACCATAATGTGGGACTACCAGTAGCCTATCCTACATGTTTTTCAAAGCCCTTGTTCAATTTGGGGCTCAGACGTTTCTGTGTATTAGGCTTAGTGGCCTGCCATGAGAGAAGCCCTATGATCTCCAATATGTGTCTATTAAAACAGCAGACACTTGTTGAACAGCTGCACAAATTGGGGCCAAATAAACACGACCTCCGTGATTTCAGCACCACCCCTTGCTGGACAGCGACACGTGAAATGTATTGGTCGTATACACATATTTGCAGATGCTATCGCAGGTGCAGCGAAATTCTTGTGCTTCTAGCTCCAACAGTGCAGTAATACCTATAAATTAAGTGGCACCAAGGTCACGCATATGCTCAAGTCAGAGCTCATGAGAAGATGCTAAACCTGTGGCTTGTTGGGGTTGGCATTGGCATTGCTAGTGTGTTTCAGTCTATGCAGGTGCTCAATACATAAATCAACACACTCTTTATGCAGAAACCCCCACCAGCTTTCATTTATCTGATTGCTGGTGGATCGACCGTATAAGAAGCTTTTCTCGCCACCATAGGCATCATCATTGCGTCGCTGCATGTCCCGGACACGACTGTTCTCCGTCCCCATGTCTGCTCTTACAATGCGGGCACTGCGTTGAGACAGAATATTTGTATTGATAACCCGTCGATGGCAACGTTGGGTCAAGTGTGGATAGAATTAGGCGTAGGCCTAGTATTATTTCTGTACATGCAACCCCCTTTCTTTGCACTTATTGTACATCCACCTGTACCCGCGCAAAGCCCCGGAGCCCTGTAGCTCGTCTCTAATAAACTGCACAGCTTCTGCCAAGTTGTCAAAGTCTTTACGACGAAAAAGGCCTTGTTGGAGCAGGAAACATTTCAGAGTTGCTAGGCTAAAAACAATCTTGTGTTTAACACTCAAAACGTGAAGAATATATTTGTATTTCAAAACCAGATTGAAGTAGAATTTAATTAACTCTGATCGATCCATGATAAACACATGCGCTGAAATCCAATTCATAAATTGAGGGAATGAAATACGAACTGGAAATAAGATATTTAAGTGGTCAATGATCCTCACCATTTGAAACATGTAATTAACTAAATATAATTACATTTAGGCTGCAATATGTTATGGCCAAGTGGGATCGGCATGGTATCATATACATAAGAAGATGGAACGAATAAACAATTAGGGAATGAGGAATGGATAAAAAACCTGAGGGAATGGATTAGCGTGGCTGTTTTTTTTCTCCACCGCGACGCCTAAGCCTAAAGAGCTCCATACTTTTCTGTCCCTCATTTCTTTTTATTTTAAACTCACCTTTCGCAGCTTTTGTCTTATTGAATTAAACTTCAACCATGTCCGTTTTGCCTCCATGGATTGACGTTAACTTTTTCTGCCCGTTCCCAAAAGCATTATTTGTTGATTGACTGTGTAGGCTATTTGGCGCGCGTACAGTAAAGCCCTAACTTTGGGGTTTATGCACTAATACCAGATAGCCTAAAATAATGAAAGAAAACCCTCAATGTAGGCTATATAAATTGCATTAGAATTATACATTTATGGATTTGTTAAAAGTATTGACCCTAAACACATCAGCCCCGTAGATATAACCGCAGGGACTGCGGGTTAGGAGTCAACCCGCGCACCACTATAGTGTGTTTATGTGATTACTGCATTATCCTTATATGTAATTACTCCACTGATATAGTTAGACATTCTCATTCAGCAGAAATCAATAGCTATTTTACATACTAATTAAACCCTGAAACAATTAACTAAATAGGCCTCTTCTCTCCAGGTAATGAATGGAGTTCCTCTCTAATACATTCTGCCCTGGGCCGCTCTACCTGAGAAAGGATACATTTTGTTTTTATTCAGTCACTTACAGCCTAAGTTCCCAAACAGGGTTTTCCATTAGACTGAGAGTTCTGGTCGTTTGCTGAATTGTGTGTGTTTGTGTGGTTGTGTGGTTGTGTGTGTGTGTGTGTGTGTGTGTGTGTGTGTGTGTGTGTGTGTGTGTGTGTGTGTGTGTGTGTGTGTGTGTGTGTGTGTGTGTGTGTGTGTGTGTGTGTGTGTGTGTGTGTGTGTGTGTATTGCATACTCAGCGTTATACTGTCTTCAGGCTGCAGTATTCATCCTCTCTGTAATATGCAGCGTTAATGTGAGTCGTGTCTAATTGAAAATTAAGCAGTCTATTTCCCCCTGTGGAGCCGTTAAAAGGCTGTTAGAGAGAGGGACACACACACACTCAGCATGACATAGGAGAGAGTGGAGAGAGGGAGCGAGGAAGGAGAGAGTGGAGAGAGGGGGCGAGGAAGGAGAGAGTGGAAGGGAGAACAGGGGGATATGGAAGTGTTGGACTGTCCCTGTGTCAACTCAATGTGTTAACTCAATGTTTTATCAGGCACCACACCCTAAAAGTTGTTTTTCCTTAAGCATAACACAATCAACTTTTACCAGTTGAATGTAGACACAAATATAATACTTTTTTTGTATGACAATTTCTGAAACATTGTATAAAATGTGCAAATGAAGTGATACTCATTAAATATGTGCATATACCACAAATCCCTTTTTCTGGACACTGGATGAAGTCAGCCTAAATATTTTGGTTTAATTTTGTTAAGACACGCCAGGACTGAATTTACTCAGACCAGATTATGATTAAACACTTTTTTCATCCTTCTATCTGTAAAATACTAAAAACATTTATTTTTGGCATATTTTTCCCAGAAAAGAGTCTGACTTTCGGGAAATGGCAGTTAAAGACAAGTACACTGAATTTAGCCTACCAATCACCAAATGTCTATTTTGATCCAATCACCATCTATTCAAAGTCAGTTACTACATATAGTCCAGTTTGCAACATTCTCTATGAAATGGGCTTCAACGTAGAGAGCTTTGTATAGTAAACTAAAAGAAAATATACATTTACATTAAGTTTTTTACATTTTCAAGTTCACCTTTTGAAAGTACTCATTAAAAGGACCAAAAACACAAAAAAATAGATAGAAAAATGGCATGGCGCCTGGCGAAGATAAAAAGGTTGATGTTTCCGCCATCAATGGCCTCCATCAGAACACTGACAGAAAGGGATGGGACAAGTACATACAGGTCATAGGAAAGACAATTGTGGAGAAAACTCTACAGCTGGTGAGAGACGGCATGGTAGACAATACAAGTTGGTCCTCAGGGTGAGAGGTACTGTGGTCTATGGCTCCAAGTACACAATATAACAAATAAAAAAACAATAATACAATGGAAATAAATAACAAATTTGGGCACACCCAATGTGTAAATCAAATCATGACCAGTAATTAGACCAGGAGAAAGCAGTGGAAGCTCAGTGGAGACTGTAGAACTGCTTCTCTGTTGGATATGTGGAGGTGGAGACTGAGCTGCAGAGAACAGGTATGTTGTAAAAGTGTATCTTGGCCACCAGGAGGCTGTATGGCACTGGATGGTTAAACAGCTGATTGATACTGTTATAAGCAGCCTCTGGATCAGAAAGCACTGTAGGAAAACATGAGGAAACAGGAAGGAAAATATGCTTGTACATATTATAGAAGTATAGGGACACCCTTGTGTAACAATCATCTTGGATCTCAAACCATGATACAATACTAAAGTTCAAAGAAATACTGTTCATATGAGAATGACCAAAGCAAAACAGACGAAATGTCTGTTTCGTCTGTTTTGTAAAGTGAGCAAAACAAGTACATATTGTCATATCCACAAAACCAATTCAAATAGACCCAAAATAAAGTTCAGAAAGTTCAAATAGAATCCAAACAAAAAATTGTCCCAAAGTCAATCAAAAAGCAAAAATATGTAATCCCCCTTCAAAATGCTAAAATATAAGTAATCCACAAAAGTCAACAGGATAGATCTCACTGGATGGTTGAGAAAGAAGGAAATCCAGCCTGGTGGAGATTTCCTTACAACAGGTACAATTTCATGGCATCCTCCAAAACCAATCACACAGGAATCCTTTGTCACAGGAGTAAAAATGAACAATAATGACCAACAATTATTCACTCTGAATGGTTAATCTAGGCTGCTTAAAAGGTTGTCCACAGAAAAAGAACCTCAGCCAGGTACACACCAAAACATTTCCTCAAACTGCCCTCCTCTTCTTAAAGGGACATGCCTTCTTAAAGGGATAGTCCACCACAAATACAATAGCGGCCATTTTAGCTTTGACAATGAAAATAACGTAGTCAGAACTGGCAGATACATAATATAACAACATGAAATGAAAATACACATCAAGGTTTTACCTTGCAAGGTTTTTAAAACTTTAAACCAGACATAGGTTGCCAGATCGAATCCCCGAGCTGACAAGGTAAAAATCTGTCGTTCTGCCCCTGAACAAGGCAGTTAACCCACTGTTCCTAGGCCGTCATTGTAAATAAGAATTTGTTCTTAACTGACTTGCCTAGTAAAATAAAGGTTAAATAAAAAAATAAAAAAATACAGTATGTATATGTCTATGTGCCTATCACCTCACACTTGTGGCAGGGTCACAGTTGGAAATCTCAAAACAAAAACAAAAGGGGAGAAAGGAAAGAGGAGGAGGAGGAGGAGGAGGAGGAGGAGGAGGAGGAGGAGGAGGAGGAGGAGGAGGAGGAGGAGGAGGAGGAAGAGAAAGACAGAGGGAGAGAGTGTATATATATGGCTGGGGATGGAGGATGGGGGAGGATAGGGCTGTTGTTATTTTCCTCCTGATGCCTCCCCAGACACCCCTCTGTGTTATAGCTGCACCATATGGAATCAAAATGAAGACATTAAAAACCCACTTAGACTCGCTGCTAAACAGCCCAACTTTGGGTTCAGAAAGTAACATCATCCTCCTCCAAAAGTGATGTTCACTGTGCTGGCATAAGTACACATGGTCACAGGAGAACGCCACCTAGTGCTGTTTAACTGTCCTCCCTCTGCTCCTCTGTGTTCACAGTGTCACAGTGTTCAGATGACAGAGACAGTGTGAAAGAATATAATTATATAGAGAGCTGTCTCATTTATCCTGGTGTATATGGACACACACACACACAATCGATCTGTATTCTGTTTTGAGGGTACAGTCAGAGAGCTGCAACAGGTCTGCCTCCTCACGCCCTGCTCAGATATGTCTCTGCACCTTCCCACAGTGCATCATGACTAGTTTTACTGTATTTAATGTAGTTCTCCTAAAGCACCAGTAGATGACATCAGTAGTTAAAGAGCAGCTGGCTCCTGAACGCACAACCGCCTTGCCTGGCTACCCAGACTCCCTGGTCCGTCCAAACGCTACCCCACGCCCACAGACATTCGTTTTTTCAAATACAGTACAGTATAAATATAGGCTAAAACTGCTTCTCCAATAGAAATCCCCGATCACACTTGTAGGCGATGTCATGGCGACGTTGGCTAGCAAAGTTCATGCGTAGAAACACGTCGTAGGATCTAACGGTCCTCTCACACCAAACTGCGCATGTGCAGGCCATCAAATCAAAGGCACTCCTTTTATATAAAGTTGTTTTGACAAAAACAAAAAGGTGTCAGTTTGTCACTTTCACGAGGTTGGATTAATAACATGTTCAACTACTTAATATATTGGCTCTAATCTAGGTCGTGCCATTACATTTCGAAAAAATGTACAACTAAGAAAATAAATTGCACTTCTCTCATTGACTTCTCAAACCCCAAACCCCGGCATGGTCTGTTTCACAAGCGTTCCCGGAAGTCTCGCGATGTTGCGCCTCTGGGTTTAGAAACTCTGAGGTTTCTTCTCCACATTGAGTCTGAATGTGAGTAACTCCCCGAACCGCACTGAACGCAAACACATTCGGGCTGTCTGATTGGTTCATAAACCGACGGGTTTGGCCAGAGCCAGAACACATGTGGGTGAAGCCGCGGTTTGAAAATTCGTCATTGGCTTTGATACTCTGATTGGTTAGAAACAATACAATCGCGCCCTCCCCGACAGGCAATCGTCGATGATGATTGCCTGTTGTGTCCCAAATCACCACAAACTTCTTCAATTATGGCAGTCTCAGACTAAAGTATGTAGCGTACGACAGAGCAGCATAATAATTTAATGTGAATCGTCAGGCTAAACCTAGCCTACCCATCACAATCCACTGAGCATTCAGACATGCAGTTTCTATACTCAGCGTCATGGTACGAACATGGTTTCTGTTGTGTGGACCTCAACTGACATTAGCTGTCTTTTGACAGAAAAACACTGTATCTAGTGAATTAATGTAGAACCCTTGAACACGATGAAGAAAGTTAGACATGAAAGAAACAATGCAATGGTGGCCAACCCTCCTGAGATCTGCTAGGCCTACAGCAGCGTTTCCCAAACTAGGACCCCAAGGGGTGCACGTTTTTTTTTTCCCTAACACTACCACAGCTGATTCAAATCAAAGCTTGATTATTAGTTGATTATTTAAATCAGCTGTGTAGTGTCTAATGCCCACAATCCAGTCTATTAGGTGGCGGTAATGTACCATTGAGATGAGTTGCCAACCGCCAATAAAACCTGAAAGGAGAAGAAGAAGATGTGTAGTGCTAGGGCAAAAACAAAAACGTCCACCCTTTGGGATCTCAAGAACCGAGTTTTGGAATCCCTGGCCTACAACCTTTCAATCCAGCACTAGTGCACTAAAGTAGTACTAAAACACACATCAGGGAACCGAGGCCCCCGATGAGCTGCTTATTAGCACAAAAGCTTGTGTTAGAACAGGGCTGGTACAAAGTCCTACAGACGGTAGCAATCCAGGAAGAGGGTTGGTCACCGCTTCCCTCAAGCGTGTAGTCTTCTAGTTATAGCGCTCAGTGGTCAATGTTATACATCTGCCATGGTCTCCCTCTCTAAGCCCCATACTACAGCGGGATGTTCGGGGCTCCTTGGCCGGAGTAGGGCTACTCTGTCTCGGCTACAGGGTCTCCTCTCCCCCGCTGGCTGGTTGGATGACCGCTCAGTGCTATTTACAGTATATCCCGTGGCGCTGTTTCTGTTTTACCGCCAGAGGAAAGATGGGGTCTGGGGCGGGGAGGAAGACAAACGAAGGTCGCTCTCGCTCTCTTTCGCCTCGCCCCTCTCTCTCTCCCCGTTCCTAAAAATAGCCGTGAGTCGTGATCAGTTCGTCCTTGATAGTAATATTGCTCAGGAATCATAGGAGGGGGTTTGATACAAATAGTCACTCCTCGATAAGCCAAGCCAACCCAGCGCTCTGCTGAATTAATGTGTTCTATTTATAGAAGCCCCGTGTTTCCAGGGGAGACCTAATGACGCAATGACGTCAATGCGGGTCAATCGCCGATTGACTGGAGGAATTGAGTGTTGGTGGGTTCCATTTGGGTTTTATTTAGCAGTATTGTTTAAGCTACAGAAACCATGGAAAAGATGGAAGCATATTTGATATTTTCAAAACTGCAACGAAAATAGACGCTGCTTCATTCATTCATGCAAAAGGAACATATTGGCAGAGGTGGCATAATGTCGCCAACCCGATAGTGAGGGATGCGTCCGTCCGTTGGATGCGATTTAATATATCAATATATCCACACCGCTCTTCACATTTTCTGGAATAACGCTTTCAGACTCATTATTTTTTATCGGGTTTCATTTTTCAAGAGTCTTATGCATTCATCATTCTTCTTTTTCACTGGGAGACGCGACGCGGTTCCCTCGGTGATGTCCCTGATGACGGATCGAGTTACGATATTCTTGCTTTTGCTCTCAGGGGATTCGTCTGAAACAGTACATAGACCACGCATCTACACACAGAGAAAGGTAATACACCATTCTACACCTCCTCCCTCATTCTACACCTCCTCCCTCATTCTCCTCTCCTCCCTAAATCTCTCCATCTCTCCTCCTCTCATCCCATCTATCATATGGCATTTCATCGGTCTATCATTTAGTCATGAAGAAAATACATTCCCACAGTGCTCTTCCCTCCCTCTTTATGAAGCCAGTCTGAAAACATTGAATCAACATTTGTTTTTATTAATTTGCATCATCTTGGCACTGACGATGTGTGTAAGAATAGCAATTTTGCAGTCTGCTTGGGTCTAGCCCCGATCATGCGCGCCATGGTTGCTCCAAATGCAGCTGCCGCGCGCACAGAGGGAAACGCGACGTTGAATGTTGAATGTGTGTTTTGTCAAAAAACTTTCACTTGATAGTTAGCCACCTATGGATCTAGCTTTTATTTCGACAACATCCAATCCTATGGTTTTAGAATAGAGAGCTTGGTCCTGTTCAATTTTGTCTGGAGTTCTTTTCTTGGGGTTGGATAAGTGTATTGTTTTTTATCCCTTTTCCAACAGTGAAGGGGTGAATGGGTGGTGTAAAAATGGACTACTGTAGACCGCTACAGGACATTGACTCTTTCCACGACAGAGACGCATGTGACCAGGAGCACGCACACGCACGCACACAAACACACGCAGAATATTAGTGTGACCCAATAGTAACCATTGGTTTTGTTTCCACCGTTGTTGTGTTCCATGTGTGTGTGTTTGTGTGTGCGCGCGCGCGTGCGTGAGCGAGAGAGAGAGAAAGAGGGAGAGATGTTGGGCGTTCACCATCAAGACTGGTGCGCTGCTTGGTTTCAGCACCATGGACAGATCCCGTACTGTCCTCGCGCCCTCCCCTACGGTAGATAGGCCTAATATAAGGACGTGTTTCCCAAAGCAGCATCGGTTAGACAGTTCACTTTGCTCTGACCCAACAGCAAAGATTTTAAGATATTTTAAAACATAATTTTTCTAAGTAATGAAGTGTTATTTTTTATAAACAGGAAGAAGTTTATCTGTGTCTGTTAATCCTGCTGTCTACACTACATTTAACCTCAGTATGTATGGTTATGGTCAGGTTTAGTGTCTGGCTATAGCTGGTCTGTACTAAAAATGCTACCGTTATCGACAACGTCAGGGTTCATGTCCATTCATTTTAAATAAGCACTATACAGTATATGTAACTTTTTTGACCAAACATACTGAGATTTATTGAACCAGGTGTGTTAGTGCTGTGCTGGAACTAAAGCCTGCATGCCCTGTATCTCTCCAGGACTAGGGTTGGAACTAAAGCCTGCATGTCCTGTGTCTCTCCAGGACTAGGGTTGGAACTAAAGCCTGCATGTCTTGTGTCTCTCCAGGACTAGGGTTGGAACTAAAGCCTGCATGTCCTGTGTCTCTCCAGGACTAGGGTTGGAACTAAAGCCTGCATGTCCTGTGTCTCTCCAGGACTAGGGTTGGAACTAAAGCCTGCATGTCCTGTGTCTCTCCAGGACTAAGGTTGGAACTAAAGCCTGCCCGCCCTGCAGCTCTCCTATCCTCTCCTCCACTCCACATATGTGTTAAGGTCTTACGTGTGTGTTTGTGTTTTTCAGGTGCTGAGAGGACCACCAACCATAAGCGAATGTGATCGTGTCCCTGATATTGACCTCTTTGTCCTCTTCAGGTCTTTTTGCGGTCTGGGCTTGCTGTTAACACACCTCAACCCAGGAAGCCCTTACCCCAAAAAGCATCTGCAGTCGACCCCAGCATCACAAGCTATTCTCTGCAATGTTATGGAATGCAAAGGCGCAGGTGTGTCTGTCCCAGTAAGCAAAATTATGTTAAAAATACATCTTTGTCTGACATTGAGGTCACGTTAATTTTCAATTCTAAGTTTCAAATTAATATTTAACAGACGTTGAAAATACATTGTTTTACGGACATTGAAAAGATGCCTCTGCTGGACGCTGAAAATACGTCATTGTCTGAAGTTGAAGTCATGTTCATTTTCAGTTCAAGTAATAGAAAATACCTTATTATGGATGTTGAAAATACATGTCAATGAAGTGTCAATGAAGAAAGCATTACATAAGTTTCAAAAGTTTTATTTTCAAATAAAATAGCAAAATAGAGTAACATTTAGATTTAAGTATGGAATTATTATATTTGTTTTATTTTTTATTATTTATCTTTGGCCTAGCCAATCAGAATGATTTTCCCCCCCACAAAAGGGCCTTATTACAGACATAAATACTCCTCAGCATACCCCCTCCCCCTCCTCAGACGATCCCGCAGGTGAAGAAGCCAGATGTTGAGGTCCTGGGCTGGCTTGGTTACACGTGGTCTGTGGTTGTGAGGCCGGTTGGATGTACTGCCAAATTCTCTAAAGAGAAATGAACATTAAATTATCTGGCAACAGCTCTGTTGGACATTCCTCCAGTCATCATGCCAATTGCACAGTCCCTCAAAACCTAAGACCACTGTGGCATTGTGTTGTGTTGTGTGACAAAACTGACCGTTTTAGAGTGGCCTTTTACTGTCCCCAGCAGGTGCACCTGTTTAATGATCATGCTGTTTAATCAGCTTCTTGATGTGCCACATCTGTCAGGTTGATTGATTATCTTGGTAAAGGAGAAATTATCACTAACAAGGATGTAAACAATTTTGTGCACAACATTTAAGAGAAATAAGCTTTTTTTGCATATGGAAAATGTAAGGGATTTTTTATTTCAGCTCAGGAAAAAGGGGACCAACACTTTGTGTGTTGCGTTTATATTTTTGTTCAGTATAAAAACAAAAGACATCAAGGACAATAAAAATTAAAACAGCAAGGCCAACTGTGTGTGTTTGTGTGCATGTGTGGCACTATTTACATGTGTTTGTGTGTGTGTGCATGTGTGTGTTTGAATGCGAGTGAGTGTGCATGTATAGTGTCTTTTAAACGTTTTGTATTTTTTGTTTATTTTGACCATCTTTCTACCCGCCGCCCAGCAACTTCACTCCCACTTTTATCCAGTTCCACATCACATTACAGCCTTATTCTTTTTATAATCTTATCAATCTACACCCAATACATTTTTTGCAAATTCATATAAAATAAAAAATGGAAATATCACATTTACAGACCCTTTACTCAATACTTTGTTGAAGCACCTTTGGCAGTGACTACAGCCTCAAGTCGTCTTGGGTATGACGCTACAAGCTTGGCAAACCTGTATTTGGGGAGTTTTTCCCATTCTTCTCTGCAGATCCTCTCAAGCTCTGTCAAGTCCGGTGGGGAGTGTCGCTGCACAGCATTTTTCAGGTCTCCAGAGATGTTCGATCGGGTTCATGTCCGGGCTCTGGCTGGGCCACTCAAGGGCATTCAGAGACATTCTGGCTGGAACACTCTTGTGTTGTCTTGGCTGTGTGCTTAGGGTCGTTGTCCTGTTGGAAGGTGAACCTTTGTCCCAGTCTGAGGTTCTGAGTGCTCTGGAGCAGGTTTTCATCAAGGATCTCTCTGTACTTTGCTCCGTTCATCTTTCCCTCAATTCTGACTAGTCTCCCAGTCCCTGCCGCTGAAAAACATCCCCACAGCATGATGCTGCCACCACCATGCTTCACCGTAGGGATTGGCATTCAGGCGAAATAGTTCAATATTGGTTCTATCAGACCAGAGAATATTGTTTCTCATGGTCTGAGAGTCCTTTAGGTGCCTTTTTTTGCAATCTCCAAGCAGGCTGTCATGTGCCTTTTACTGAGGAGTGGCTTCTATCTGGCCACTCTACCATAAAGGCCTGTTTGGTGGAGTGCTGCAGAGATGGTTGTCCTTCTGGAATGTTCTCTCATCTCCACAGAGGAACTCTGGAGCTCTGTCAGAGTGACCATCGGGTTCTTGGTCACCTGCCTGACCAAGGCCCTTCTCCCCCGATTGCTCAGTTTGGCTGGGCGGCCAGCTCTAGGAAGAGTCTTGGTGGTTCCAAACTTCTTCCATTTAAGAATGATGGAGGCCACTGTGTTCTCGGGGATCAATGCTGCAGACATTTTTTGATACCCTTCCCCAGATCTGTGCCTCGACACAATGCTGTTTCTGAGCAGGTGTGTGCCTTTCTAAATCATGTCCAATCAATGGAAATTACCACAGGTGGACTCCAATCAAGTTGTAGAAACATTTCAAGGATGATCAATGCAAACAGGATGCACCTGAGCTCAATTTCGAGTATCATAGCAAAGGGTCTGAATACGTATGTAAATAAGCTATTTCCGTTTTTTATTTTGAAGACATTTGCAAAAATGTCTAAAACACTGTTTTCGCTTCGTCATTATGGAGTATTGTGTGTAGATTGATGAGGTAAATAATTAATTTAAACAATATTTGAATAAGGCTGTAACGTCACAAAATGTGGAAAAAGGGAAGGGGTTTGAATACTTTCCGAATGCACTGTACAGTATCTTTCAACTATGCTGTGATGTTTAACATACAATTTGAATCTATCTAGAATCCACAGATTGTGAGTAGAAGATAAATATTTTCACTAAGAGTATTAGTATATTAGTGATTGATTGACCAGGTGTCTCTAAATCTCCTAACAATGCTATTTCTAGGCTCAACTTTAGATTAATGTTGTGCTTTTTCAGACATTCCTCAACCTGAGAACAGAAACAGGCTACCTGAGGGCAATACCAGATCAAATAGCCTATTGATTCTGTATCCACGCAACAAGGTCTGCAGAGCTGCGATGGTTGTATGCTCCAAATATATTCAACATTTTGTTGGTGCCAAGAATTGTGTACAATACTTTTAGCTGGAAAGCACAAAGTGTTGAATTGTGTGTTGTTTTATATATCAACTCATACACCCTGTGCCATGGAATCAGTACATCAAAAAACTCTTCCCAGTGATTTTGCAATCTGGATGGTGCAGCTGTCAACATTCTGGTCCTCAAATGAAACTGGTATACTTTCCTATTTATGCTATTTTTGTTTCTCCGCCAGTTTTGATCCTTTATATTGGGGGGACAGACCAGTTCCCTACCTCCTCCCGCTGCCATCTGCCTCCTCCAATCTTGGATTGAGCAGACCTTCCCATACATTTCAGATAGCTCCATGAAAAACATAACTCTACCATTCCAATTTACAATATAATTTAAGAACAAAATACACTTCTAAAACATATTTTCCATAAATCAACCAGTACATTTGACTTCAACCATTTCTGTGGGATGAAATTGAAATTGTAACCAGATATGCATTGCTTGTTTGAAAAAGACATACTTTGAACAAGGTTGATACCTGTCTGAGGGCTTCAACAACTCTGGTCTAGTCCAGTAGATGGCAGCAAAACATATGTTTTAGAACGTGAATTAATTCTACAAATTGGGAAACTCTGTAACCCTTCCCCCACCCAGTCAGCTGTTTATGTGTTGTACTATACTGGATAGGGTTCTACCAAGAACAATTTTCATCTGAATAACCTTTTTTGGAAGATGAGAGTTCTTTATAAGGTAACAGGTTCTACCTAGGCCCTTTTTTGATGATTCTTTGGAAGGTTTTTTCTTTCTTTTAAATAGTTCCTGAGAATTGGTGTTTACCAGTGTTTAAACTTTAACATCAGTAGTTTAAGTAATCTGATACATTTAAAGAGATAGGAGTGAGAATGTTTTAAACTGTACCTACAGTATATGTATTTGTGCATGTATGTGGTATTCCCTATTCACTTAATCATTTTAAATATACATTACGGACATAGTTTATATATTTTCCGTGATGTCTGTCTTTCAAACGAGTCTTAATTAACCAGCAGTATATTGTATAGTACACAGTAAATTGGCCAGTGTAAACTAGTGTTTTTCAGTGTAACATTTCTAGTGTTGATTCAAGAGTTAAATTGACTCAGACATTTTGGTGTACAAAGAGCTCTGTGAATGTCGTAGGGTCCAGTGCGTTATAGTGCCAGAAAGCCCCATCTGTCTGCTCTCCCCTACCACTCTCTCAGCGGAGCTGACTTGAAGTGTCAGGTTTCAGACCCTACATTTGCATAGGGAGTGACATGGCCTATCCAGAAAAATAACCCCTTTGAGCGTCAGAGCCCAGCCTGGGAGACAGCACGTGAAAGGTGGACCGTCTAGTGAATCTAGCATGTGTGGTTTCATCTCGCTGTGATATTCTCAGACGGATTTAGAGGTCTCAACATGAAATAACTACTAAATATATTTGTAGAATTGAAACAAGACCACTTTCTCTTTGTCACAGATTGACAAAATAATTTTATGCTTTATGCTGAGTTCTAGACCTTTCAAAAGATATCCAACATTACCAGTTATTATTTATGTCCATTTCATGAAAACCTATTACAATTGGGTATGTCTATTTAAATGTTGCCCTATCATTCAATAGGTTTTAACGAACCCCAGTGTTGGTATTAATAACTAGAGTTGAGTGTGATTGTGTCATTTCTACTCTGAATGGTGTAAAACACTAAAAACCTCGCCCATCATTATCATATTTTCCAGCATGCTCTATTGTAGGTTGATTTTCAGAATTGTTTGTTTCAATATCTGTGTTTTTGCATGTACATTGATTGGTTTATTAATCTTATGCTAGTAGTTAGATGTATTGTACCCATTACTGAGATGGTTGTTCCAGTTGTAGGGGAAGCGATGGGAAACAGGTGGGTTATGGGATCGTCAGTAGTAGAATATACAAGGTGTGACTTAGAAATTTGGTTGTACATCAGCATTTTTTCTGTTGTTATATCAGTCAGTGATATAGATTGGTGAGTCTAGAGACTATCTAGATAGATATGATAGTGTATCTATTATTGACCAGTTGGCCCCCATTGATTTTGTTAGTGCCTATCATTCAGATACCGTATCATATTAAAAACTGCAAACATTTCTATCCACCCTATGGAAAAATGTGTAGAATTGCAGGAAATTTGCTGTAAAACTGTAAATGTTTCTCTCTGCCCAAAAATTGCACATAGGGCCCAAAAAAGGCTAGGGCTGGCTCTGACTGCATGTGTGGGTATGGATGTGGGTATGCTGACCTGTGAGCCACTGCAGTTCCTCACAATGAGTTCAGATGTTTTGTGGCCGCCACCCCCATCAAGTATCCCATCCCTGATTTAGGTAGTCTCTGCAATCAATCTTCCCTACCCTGACAGTCATTCTGAATGTAGGTTGTGGATGATTCAAAAAAGTGTTGGATATCCCCACTTTGACTATATTTCAATAGGAATTACACATCACTTTGCAAGCCAGCATAATGTGACTTGCAGGCCTGATATGTTAGGGTATAAATAGACCCTCAAAGAAAGTCCTTATGATATACAGTATGTACCGTATTGTGGTAAAGTGTTTAATTTTTAAGATATAAGATAAAAGGGTTCTTGGTAGAACCGTTCATAGAGGGTTCAAGGTAGAACCCTTCAAAGATAAAAGAGCTGTCAGTAGAACCCTTCATCAAGGGTTCTAGGAAGAACC
This sequence comes from Thymallus thymallus, assembly GCA_023634145.1. Classification (NCBI taxonomy): domain Eukaryota; kingdom Metazoa; phylum Chordata; class Actinopteri; order Salmoniformes; family Salmonidae; genus Thymallus; species Thymallus thymallus. The sequence continues at coordinate 25,513,029 of CM042413.1, forward strand.
CTTAATAGAGGGTGCTAGATCTAACAAGTTACAGGGGGTTCATAGAGGGTTCTCAGTAGATAGATAGATAGATAGATAGATAGATAGATAGATAGATAGATAGATAGATAGATAGATAGATAGATAGATAGATAGATAGATAGATAGATAGATAGATAGATAGATAGATAGATAGATAGATAGATAGATAGATAGATAGATAGATAGATAGATAGATAGATAGATAGATAGATAGATAGATAGATAGATAGATAGATACTTTATTGATCCCCGAGGGGAAATGTATTTGTCAAGCAGCTACAAAAAACACAGGGCAGGTGCAAAATGCCAAAACGAAATACACAAAAGACAGATACACGAATCATGACACATAATGCGACAGTATGAAAAAGTATAAAAATACAAGAAGTGCAAAAAGATATACAAAGGCATTGCCTAGTATGAGTGACTGAGTGAATATGTACACTATACATTGTTACAGAGCGTTAGGTGAAAAAATTATAACATTATTGCAAGTTGATATAATTAAATAAAAAATTGCATGGTTAACTATACAGGTCGATGGCAGAGAAAGATACTTAAATAGCTAAATGTGCGTATGATATAATTTAGGGTAATAATAATAATTCCCTTACAGTTCTTAGTACAGGGTTTAATTACAGAAAAATGCACAATTGCACATTCGATATACTAAAGGGTTCTACCTAGCACCAAAAAGGGTTCCTCTATGGGAACAAGCCGAATCCTATACCTTTTTTTTTTCTAACAGTGTACAGTCGTGGTCAAAAGTTTTGAGAATGACACAAGTATTGGTCTCCACAAAGTTTGCTGCCTATCAGTTCTGTATTTCTAATTGTTTTCTTTATGTGTAGTTCACACTGGTAAACTTGGGTTTCAGGGTTCAATGCCAGAAGAATTATGTTTTTTCTGCTCTGACACAATAGTTCTGGCTGTTTTAGTGTTTTGGAACCCTTTAGAATAAAGGTTTACGAAAGGGTTCTACTGCTGTCCCCATAGGAGAACCCATTTTGGTTCTAGGTAGAAAGAAGCCTTTTGGGTTCCATGTAGAACCCTCTGTGGAAAGGGTTCTACATGGAACCCAAAAGGGTTCTACCTGGAACAAAAAAGGGTTCTTCAAAGGGTTCTCCTATGGGACCTTTTTCTAAGAGTGTACCACATTGTTGTCTAGACAGCAGACTCAGTGTTTTGGTGGTTTGATAGGGCACTCAGGACTGTGAGCGTCACTCACTAGGGGCTCTTCTATGGAACATCTATCCCTCCGTCAGATGACCTACAGAGCTGAGCTAATTCAGAACTCCTGACTCATCCTGCCAATTCTTGCTTTTGGGAATGCCTGGTTTTCCATGTTATTCCAGGCTGGCCACAGCACTTCTGGTAATACACTCCCTGTAGGTATTTCCTGCAGAAGCAGGTCAACTGGCTTTGTGCGTATGTCTGTGTGTGTGTGTGTGTGTGTGTGTGTGTGTGTGTGTGTGTGTGTGTGTGTGTGTGTGTGTGTGTGTGTGTGTGTGTGTGTGTGTGTGTGTGTGTGTGTGTGTGTGTGTGTGTGTGTGTGCGCACGTGACATTTCCATCTTCTTCCAGCACACCCCGGTTCAACTTATTCTGGTCTAAATTGAAGATTATGGTAAGTTTGTTGAGTTGAATCAGGTGTGTTAGAGCTGGGCTGAAACGAAAACCTGCACCATCACACCATCTTACTTGCACAGCTTGCACTCATGTCCAGCTCGTGATGTTTTTGATGGTTTCCCTGCAGTGACAGAATGGTTCTCTGCTGAGTCCTTCTCTAAGGAGTTGTAAAACAACAGGAAAGCAGGCTGAGCAATGCAACCAATCAATTCATCATCCCGTTTCCCCATCATAATGGTAGGAAAAGTGCCTTGGACATATTCATCACGTCAATAGCTACGTCTATGCCAGGGGGTGTTACCCAATCCTGTTTGTATGTTATTGTCCAGCGCTGCCTGTAACTATCCAACACCCTTACTGAGAAAGCGTTGGCACTTCCAGAATCAACAGTACCAGCAGCCAATCACAACATTCCATTTCCAACAGTTAAACTGTGTGGGCCGCAGCCCTGGTCAGATGCCCAAAGCTGTATCTCATTCCAGAGAGTTGGTCCCTTCACTTATCCTAGCTCCTTTACAGATCTGACAGACGGGATAGGTGGAAACAATAGAGGAGATTTGAGATTATCTGTATAATGAAAAGCGCAATATAAAACACATCTATTATTATTATTATCATAAGACTACATGGAACGTGAGATAAACATGAATATATATTAATATATGATTGTTCCAGTTATCATGTCATATATGTTTGTTCCAGTCAGTCATTATGTAATGTAATTTTCAATGTCAAGTTGACATCCTTATTGATGTCATTTGACATATACAGTTGTAGTCGGAAGTTTACATACACCTTAGCCAAATACATTTAAACTCAGTTTTTCACAATTCCTGACATTTAATCCTAGTAAAAATTCCCTGTTTTAGGTCAGTTAGCTGCGTGGTCCCATGGTGTTTATACTTGCGTACTATTGTTTGTACAGATGAACGTGGTACCTTCAGGCATTTGGAAATTGCTCCCAAGGATGAACCAGACTTGTGGAGGTCCACAATTATTTTTTTGAGGTCTTGGCTGATTTCTTTTGATTTTCCCATGATGTCGAGCAAAGAGGCACTGAGTTTGAAGGTAGGTCTTGAAATACATCCACAGGTACACCTCCAATTGACTCAAATGATGTCAATAAACCAGAAGCTTCTAAAGCCATGACATCATTTTCTGGAATTTTCCAAGCTGTTTAAAGTTACAGTCAACTTAGTGTATGTAAACTTCTGACCCACTGGAGTTGTGATATAGTGTATTATAAGTGAAATAATCTGTCTGTAAACAATTGTTGGAAGAATTACTTGTGTCATGCACAAATTAGATCCTAACCGACTTGCCAAAACAATAGTTTGTTAACATTAAATCTGGGGAGTGGTTGAAAAATGAGTTTTAGTGACTTCAACCTAAGTGTATGTAAACTTTAACTGACATGACCTGTCATAGTAGTATTATGTTAGGATACCTTTAGGGTCAGGGCTACATGATAACCTACATTGATTGACATACTGATACTTGCATTATGTGAAAATTGGATTATAGTCTACAAGATTTATATCAAGTGACAGGTGAGGTTTGAAATGCAGTGAAGTTAGAAGCAATGGCCTACACAATAACAGTTCCTGTTATTTTTTAACAGTGGAATTAAAACACTTTTTGGAATGAGATGCAGCCCAGAGTCTGTACTTTCAAGTCGAAGAGAGAAGTTGCTCAAGACCTGATTTTCCATGCTGCATGCTTTGTGATGATGTCATGTTCCTGATAAAATATAGTCACTGGGCCTCAGCTTATTACCTTTCCCAGATCTATTTGACGTTTAGTGGCGCAGAGGTCTAAGACACTGCATCTCAGTGCAAGAGGCGTCACTACAGTCCCTGGTTTGAACCCAGGCTGTATCACATCTGGCCACAATTGGCCCAGCGTCGTATGGGTTTGGCCGTGATAGGCCGTCATTGTAAATAAGAATTAGTTCTTAACTGATTTGCCTAGTTAAATAAAAAATAAGGTAAATGATTTGAAGATATCGATCACATTTCTTTCATTCTGTCATTATCCCAGCTGGCATGGTTTAAAACTGTTAAACTCTGAGAGGTTGTTCTGGACCCGGTACTTCATTTGAAAGCTACAGCCCTTGTCTTTTTGGAAATCAAACTAAAATCTTACTGCTGGGAATGTCTAAAACAGTACCCACTACCCAAACCAGATGCAGCTGGTTTCAAGTGTCCAAGAGATGTCATGTGATTTCTTACTGTTATCTAGTGGATGAACTGGGAATCAGTTAGGGGATATATTTATATCAATGGATAGATAGACATTTCAGCTTTCTCCTCATCTGCATATCATTCCTGTAAGACAAAAATTATGTTGCGATTGGACGTATTATTATACATTGATTTTGGAACAGTAATTGGTGACATATTTTATGTAAAACTTAGACTTTGAAATTTATTTTCCCCCCACCTATGTTAACATGACCTAAACATGACATAAAATACGTTCATTATAAAGAGCCCCTTTTAACTCAGTTTTACCAGGTGATCGTATCTGAGGAATGTGCATTGCATACCTCTGCTACATTGCGAACACATTGGGTTAATCAGTGTTGATTGTCACAATAGTACAATAGTGCATAACTCTGATTTGAACTTGGCCTGTAAATTAAAACATTGCAATTTCTGTTTTTTATTCCTCCCGGATTCCCACTTTCTGGACCATTAACGTTTAGAGTATGTGTGTGAGGTACAGTTGAAGTCAGAAGTTTACATACACTTAGGTTGAAGTAATTAAAACACATTTTTAACTCCACAGATTTCATGTTAACAAATTATACTTTTTGGCAAGTCGGTTAGGACATCTGCTTTGTGCATGACACAAGTAATTCTTCCAACAATTGTTTACACACAGATTGTTTCACTTATAATTCACTATTTCACAATTCCAGTGGGTCAGAAGTTTACATACACTAAGTTGACCGTGCCTTTGAACAGCTTGGAAAATTCCAGAAAATGATGTCATGGCTTTAGAAGCTTCTGATAGGCTAATTGACATAATTTGAGTCAATTGGAGGTGTACCTGTGGATGTATTTCAAGGCCTACCTTCAAACTCAGTGCCTCTTTGTTCGACATCAAGAGAAAATCAAAAGAAATCAGCCAAGACCTCGGAAACAGAATTGCAGACCTCCACAAGTCTGGTTCATCCTTGGGAGAAATTTCCAAATGCCTGAATGTACCACGTTCATCTGTACAAACAATAGTACACAAGTATAAACACCATGGGACCACACAGCCGTCATACCGCTCAATAAGGAGACACGTTCTGTCTCCTAGAGATGAACGTACTTTGGTGTGAAAAGTGCAAATCAATCCCAGAACAGTGGTTTCTACAGTATATCCACAGTAAAACAAGTCCTATATCGACATACCCTGAAAGGCCGCTCAGCAAGGAAGAAGCCATTGCTCCAAAACCGCCATAAAAAAGCCAGACTACGGTTTGCAACAGCACATGGGGACAAAGATCGTACTTTTTGGAGAAATGTCCTCTGGTCTGAGGAAACAAAAATAGAACTGTTTGGCCATAATGACCATTGTTATGTTTGGAGGAAAAAGGGTAGAGGCTTGCAAGCCGAAGAACACCATCCCAACCGTGAAGCACAGGGGTGGCAGTGTCATGTTGTGGGGGTGCTTTGCTGCAGGAGGGACTGGTGCACTTCACAAAATAGATGGCATCATGAGGAAGGAAAATTATGTGGATATATTGAAGCAACATCTCAAGACATCAGTCGGGAAGTTAAAGCTTGGTTGCAAATGGGTCTTCCAAATGGACAATGACCCCAAGCATACTTCCAAAGCTGTGGCAAAATGGCTTAAGGACAACAAAGTCAAAGTATTGGAGTGGCCATCACAAAGCCCTGACCTCAATCCTATATAGATTTGTGGGCAGAACTGAAAAAGTGTGTGCAAGCAAGGAGGCCTACAAACCTGACTCAGTTACACCAGTTCTGTCAGGAGGAATGGGCCAAAATTCAATTGAATGTATGTAAACTTCTGACCCACTGGGAATATGATGAAAGAAATAAAAGCTGAAATAAATAATTCTCTCTACTATTATTCTGACATTTCACATTCTTAAAATAAAGTGGTGATCCTTACTGACCTAAGACAGGGAATGTTTACTAGGATTAAATGTCAGCAATTGTGAAAAACTGAGATCCCCCTTTTACGCACAGAGAGCACCCTGCCTCCCTCCCTCCCTCCCTCCTTCCCCCCCCACACCCCCCTGTCAGTGTCCCGATAGACACAGAGAAAACAGAGAACTGGAAATGATGGAGAAAATGTCTCCTCTCTTTCGTTCTCTCAACTCTCTTTTACTCTCTCTCTCTCTTCACTTACTGTGTTCCAAACACAGACCTGTGTCTAAACAAAAAATTGCCCCTGAACATCAAATGTATAACTATTTCGCAAAAGTGTTCCCAGAACATTTACAGGCATAACAATTAGAGCAAAATTAATGGGAGGTAGTGATGTTTTTAAGGGGTGGAGAATTGTATGTTTGATTGTGCTTGCGTGCATCTGTGCGTATGTGCGTGCGTGCATCCCTGCGTGCATGTGTTTGTGTGTACGTTTTGGCATCTCTGGTGAAATAATATCAGAGTGATCACTCCACTTTCTCAGATTGGGATTCTAGACTGTGTCCTCAGACTGAACTGGTAGAGCTGTGACCAGGGCTGCTGTATCAGTGTCCCTGGGACCACCAGTGCTGTATGACCGGAGATCTGGCACCATGACAGTGACCCTCCAGCGGTGATCAGACCCTCCAGTCATCAGATACTGATCTGCTCCCTCCTACCCCAGTGTTCTGGGTGTTGCAGTACTCAATTACCCTGTAATGGCATTAACCGTTTCTGTCATACTAGTCAATGAGACATGCATCAATGAGATAGGGACCAGCCTAATGGTGACAGACACTCATGTATTGTACTCACACACACCAGGGAACACCCTACTTTTCAAATGTAAATCTTCCATCCACAGAGAGATGAGACAGAGAACAGGGAGGCAATGACAACCTCTGACAGATTACCATGTTATCATCAAATACACAAAGTATCTGTGTGTGTGTGCGTGTGTGCGTGTGTGTGTGCTATGTTTTGAACCTATAGTCTCCTGCCCTGCTACCCTACCAGGGGACTCCTCGGTAGAGGGGTGGGGGTTGAGTAAGGGGGGGATGCAGGAGAGGTGAGGGTGAGTAAGAGATGAGTCAACTGCCCTCAGCTATAAGAGGAGCCCTGATGGAACCTGAGGGACACACACACACACACACACAGACCCTAAGAGGTAAGATACACTTCATTCTCCTCTGCACTTTCTTTTTCACTCTTTCCATCTTACCTCTATCATTCTTTATAACACTTTCACTCTTTCTAAATATTATCTTCTCTCTCTCTCTCTCTCTCTCTCTCTCTTTGATGTGTTAGTATGTGCTACTGGGATAATATGTATAGATTTGAGCAGGTGATGGTTTGGTTTGATTGTCTTTCATGAAGTGATGTGCCAGTTATTTAAAATCCACTTTAAACATTTTCCTTTAAACTTTAGATAGAACGTTTGAAAGGAAGCATGTGGAATATTCAGCCAGCCAAGTAGATCAGGTAGACTTGATCGACTGATTTCTGTTTTCAGTAGGATGGGTGTAGTACAGTGAGTCTTATCTGTAGTCTGTTTATCAGAGGGCAGGCTGTTCTCTCTAAGTGGGGATCTTCCTGCTGATCCTCTGCCAAATATTGATTTGTCTAAAACAAACATCAATCTCCAAACAAAACATGACATTGAAGTTTAGACTTTAAATATTATCAGATTTATATGTGAACATTATGAATAAGTGTACGTGTGCTCCACAACAGAACAACCTGCTTATGTAAATATTCTCTCTTACAGGAGTACCCGTGCTATCCTTTATACAAACATAGAGGAAACACTAGGTTCTAGACACAAACCTACACACATATTGGCACAGGTACCACACGTTCAGGCACATACGCCCGTTCATCCAGACTACAAATATGGACTGCTCCATGGCCCTCCTGGTGTCCTCTCTGCTGGCACTGTTCAGCGTGGGGGCGGGAGTTTCACTCTCATTGCATGTAGTGAGGACCAAGGTCAAAGACCTGGCTCAAACAATGGCGATCAGGATCAAAAAGGTAATCAATCAATCAGTCATCCAGTCAGTCAAGCATTAGTGTACTGATTTATAGTCTTTAGCTTGTTGATAAATTAAACTAATCACATTTCTCTCTTCCTCCAGCTGGATATATCTCCTAACCTAATTGAGGGCGTGGACCCATTTCTCCCTGCGACTGCAGTAGATCAGCCTATAGAAGGCCTGCCTTCCATAGTGAAGACCATGGGGTTCTACCAGGACCTACTGCTCTTCCTAGACTGGGCAGACCTCAAACAGCTGGTGGAAGACGCCTCCACTATGAGGGGTCTGCTGGAGAACTGGATGATGTCACGCTGCCCAGGCCGCCAGCAGAAACAAACAGAAGACGGAGGGCTGTTGGAGGCTCTGAAAGACAATACCAGGAAGTATGGTTTGAGTGTGGGTACAGTGGCGCTAAACAGACTCAAGGGCTACCTTGGTCGGTTACTGCTGAACCTGGATCAGCTGAATTACTGTTACTAGTTGATCATTACTGAGCAACTGATCTCAGATCAGTTTGTGCCATGCTGAACAACTGTTACTGACAATGACTGAACTATGATCAACTGGTGATCTGCTGAAAACCTAGAATGAGTTGAAGCAAGACTGGGGTCATGGTGTCTGAAGATTCTCTAAGATTTAGATCGCACTCTTAAGTTATTAAGACATTTTATACTGTATTATTTTGAATGTAGCTCTATTTATATTTATTTATTTCCATGAAGATAAGCAACTTTATTTTGTAGCATTATACACAGGTCAGTTAGTGGCACAGGGGGAAGCTTTGATACAGCTGTAATGCAGAATGTACACAACCACACAAGTTGAGTAATGCTGCCTGCTCCAGGGAGAACTAGACTGTGTGTAGTGATGTCATTATACTCACAGAGAGGTTTTCCTGAAAGCTAAGACAGCCTCTGCCAGGAAACCAGATGTTTTGATGTTAGAGCAGCGACAGAGAGTGTAGATGGGGGAGAGAGGGCGAGCAAGATGGGTTCTCAATGACAACTATACAGTGCATTCAGATAGAAATGCATTGTATAGAACACATAATTGTCTACTATAGTCATGTCAGCTCTATTTCATTACATTTCTATCTACAACGTTCTAAATATGATGACTCACTGAACACATCCCAAATCATTCTCTTCTTGGAGGAACAGTAGGAGGCACTCTTTCCTCTGGTCTGAAAAAAATATCCCAATGCCCCAGGGCAGTGATTGGGGACATTGCCATGTGTAGGGTCCCGTCTATTGGATGGGATGTTAAATGAGTGTCCTGACTCTCTGTGGTCAGTAAAAGAACCCATTACAATTATTGTAAAAAAAATGTAGATTTATATTGTACTATATTTTTGGTACATTGGAGTAACATTTTATGTAACTATTTAATGTTGGATGATATGCTAAACTATTTAATAAAATTGTTTCCTTTTCTATTATGTCTTTATCAGTCTTTCTTCATTAAAGGAAAGCGTTGATACACATAGGGCATGATCCTACAAACTTCTCAGTAGTTGGTATTCAGACTTACCTTATGCAGCTAAGTAAATGGCTTTGCAGGCGTGGTTCCCTTGAGCCATTTCACATGAAATAACTAGTGTAAACTGTAGCCATTTATTGACCTTTATAGTTTATTCGCCTAAGCATGACCTTCATCCACATACCAAACGTTGCTTTTTTGTCAGCAATTAGACATTGTTCTTAGTGGGGGTTAGTTACCCCCTAGTACCCTAAATGTATAGTATAAAAGTCAAGTAAACAAGTCATTTAATATTTATTTCATTGAAGTTCGTTAACGTTAGCCAGACATACTAGGCTAATTCTGTTCTGATAACGTTGTTGTGTTAGAGGCTATCCACCAAGCCAATAACCATAACGATAACTATAATGATGAACAATAGGCTACATAACTATTAAAAACATTGCCGAGCATCCACATTAGAGGAACGTTTATAATTTATTGTTCTGCAGTCTTACATCTGTTAATCAACTGATCGTAATGTGTACGCTGCCTATGTGTTGCGCTCTTTCTCCGAGTTGTAAAAGCAAGCAGAGCAGAAACTGGCTACTCTTTAGTTGACTGATGTAGCTGGAAAGGTAACTTCTGTTTAACTTAAGAGATAAACTAAACTAGTGTTTATTCCCAGTGCGGAGCTAGTAGTGTAAATGACATGTAACGTTAGCTAATGTTTCATCCCCTCTTGACTGAGGTGAATGAATTAGCTAGCTAGTAGCTACCACAGTCAGTTCAGTTCTAGCCTGTAGCTATCTGTCAGGTAGTAATAATAGCTACAGGCTGTCTAACAGGTGTTCGTATGGAAATATTTTGTATACTTTTTGTCCTGTTTCAACAGAAGTAAATGATCTTAGCTAGCTTTCGCCAGTTGATGTATCATTAGAGAGAGCTGGCCAAAAGTAAGTATTATTTTTGACTCATTCACACTAGACTTGAATCAAATTATGAAACCAGGGGCCAAATGATTGAAAAACGATAATTGATGGGGGTTTTTGTGCAATGTGAGTTTTTTTTAGTCAGTATAGAAATGTAATGTTATTGATTTGTCAGTTTCCCCAGCTAATTCCCTACTTTTAGCACTGACACAGTAATAAACAGCTCTACAGGCTTCACTGTCATGGTGCATCATCAGTACACAACACTATAATCATCATGTCTTGGCAGGATCAGATGGTCTACAGAGCTCAGGTGACTTGTACAGCATCTAAAGCTTAAAGCTACAGTCTGAGATCTGGTCATTTCAGTTATTGAACCATTGATTCTATTCTTGGATAATATAATGTATCAATATACACCAAGGTCATTCTTGGTCATGCCTCATCTTAGGAGGATCAGATGGTGACGGGTCTCAACAGGGTCAGACAACCAGGGAAGACCAGTCTGTGACTGAGCTGAGGTGAATTTTTTCAGACTACACTTTACTCTCTCTGTGCAGAAAACACTGGACAAGATGTAAACTAATTTAAGGCAATCTGACAAACCTCCAAAGTTGATTTTCAAACTGTAACAAGGGTTGATAGAGGCTTTTCCCAATGATACAAAGCATGTAAAACAAAAATGTGTGGAAGACCTGGTAGAAGCGATTGATGATGATGAATGGATACAGATGATTGAATGCCAAGTCATGTTCATATAATCTCAGACAAATTACTGCAGTTTAAAACCCTCCATCTAATGTACTACAAAAATATAAACGCAACATGTAAAGCGTTGGTCCCATGTTTTATGACCTGAAATAAAAGATCCCTCGACAGTTTAGATTGAGACAGATAGGCTTGAGATGTAGCCTACAGCCCAAATTAGAAGCGTATGCATATTAGCCCATAATTCATAAACTCAATACTGCAGTGAATATATCCAGTCAATTTACACACAAAATAAAAAAGTTTATCAGATAACTAAATCATAGGTAGCTTATACTGTGTGCTCCCGAAGGCTGTGCTGAGTGCTCACCCTCCCAGTCCCCGGGTACCACGTCGAAAAGCTATACCCTACCGTATCCGTTTTTTTAGGGACAAGAAATGTGTCCTACCTACATTGCTAGCCACTATGAAAAAAAACAAAGCCGGCGGGAGTACCGTTGAGGACTGTTCAAACAAAAATAGTTCTACAAGCAGTTGTTACAATAACAAGAAAATATCTTCAAGTGTTTTGTCCAAATACTGGTGGATTCAACTAATAAAATAATGGACGACTTGACCAGAGGTCCAGGACCTGAAGAACGGCAAGATAACAGCAATCTGTAAATCATTGAGAGAGGACATCAGATCTAAGTGTGAATCCATGATAATCTGATTTCTCGAGGGACAATCAAGGTAGAACAACATGGTTGTGGAAAGAATTACAGAATCTCCACGAGACCTGGAGACTCCACAGATTTAATGTTAACAAACTATAGTTTTGGCAAACAGCTGGGAAAATTCCAGAAAATGATGTAATGTCTTTAGAAGCTTCTGATAGGCTAATTGACATCATTTGAGTCAATTGGAGGTGTACCTGTGGATGTATTTCAAGGCCTACCTTCAAACTCAGTGCCTAATTGCTCGACATCATGGGAAAAACAAAAGAAATCAACCAAGACCTCAGAAAATAAATTGTAGACCTCCACAAGTCTGGTTCATCCTTGGGAGCAATTTCCAAATGCCTGAAGGTACCACGTTCATCTGTACAAACAATAGTACGCAAGTATAAACACCATGGGACCATGCAGCCGTCATACCGCTCAGGAAGGAGACGCATTCTGTCTCGAGATGAACGTACTTTGGTGTGAAAAGTGCAAATCAATCCCAGAACAACAGCAAAGGACCTTGTGAAGATGCTGGAAGAAACAGGTACAAAAGTATCTATATTCACAGTAAAACGAGTTCCATTTACAGGATCAGAATTTCCCCTTGACTAGACCAGTGAGTGGGTGAGAGGAACAGGGTCAGCAAACATTACCAAATATGTTATCAACATTATGTCGGTGTGACAGTGTTTCTACAACCCAACATTTCCCAAACTCAGAGGTAGGACATTACCTTGATCACAGAATACAACCAATACCTTTACACAGAGTACATCAACATGTCCAGAAATGGGTGGGAGAGGTACATGTTTTTATTTAACTAGGCAAGTCAGTTAAGAACAAATTCATATTTACAATGACGTCCTACTTACAGGGTCAGCCCATGGAGCAAATTCGGGTTAAATACCTTGCTCAAGGACACAGACAGGTTTTTTCACCTTGTCGGCTCGAGTATTCGAACCAGAGACCTTTTGATTACTGGCCCAACGCTCTAACCGCTAGGCTACCTGCCTCCCTTGTAAAGCAAACATTACACATGAACATTGTGTGGGTGAGAGACAAAACTGCCTCTGTAAGGTCTTTAATAAAAATATCAGTCATTTACATTTCTCAAAGCTCAGAGTAAAACATCAGCATCTGTTCTGAACACGTTTGTCGTACAAAACAAACCCACACATTCTGTTTTTTTAAAACTTTGCTTCAAACCTCTGTCAGAGTCAATTCAGGAAGTGACTACTCGGACATGCCACCTCTTAGCTTTCATGGCACACCACACGTTGTGTATAATATGAGGACACAGACATGCACTTACAGTGTAATATGCTGGACTCTATTCTACACAGTTTATGTGTGAATGTTATGCCAACATTTCAACCATCATACAGTATATCTTTGTTTCAAAATGGGAATGATGTTGAAACCAACATAAGGAAAGGTTTCTTGGATTATGCCCAAAAATGGCATCACTTTCACAAATGTGTACACACACTTAACTGTTGAACCACTTGTTCTTCTTGATGGTTGCAGTCTTGTTGCCGCCCATCAGTTTCCTCTTGTATTGTTCAACCAGATTGTCAAAGCGGTCATCCTCTCGGCTCCTAAACCGCCTCTTGGCCCCTTTAGTGCTCTGGAAAACAAATTAAGACAGTCGAATGTATTACATGATCTTGGGGCCATGACATGCAGACATGGGTAATGTTTGTGTGCGTACCCGTGTTCTGGGCTGTGTAGTTTTCTCCAGTGACGTTTCTCCCTGTCTCTCGCTCCTGCTGGGCCGGATCTTTGGCTTCTTAGGCTGAGCAGGCTGCTGCGGCTTCCCCTTATCACGTGCCCTGCAGGACCAGAATTATACCATGTAGTATGGGTTACAATGTGTTAGGTTGTGTGTGTGTTTGTGTGTGTGTGTGTGTGTGTGTGTGTGTGTGTATTACCTGATCTTTGGGCCACGGTGGGAGGGCAGGGCTAGAACCTTCCGTCGTTTCTTTCCATCCTCCAGTTCTACGTGCTCTAGAACTGGGGTGGTCTGGAAGCCTGCGTACTGCCGGCCCTGCTTCTGGGCCTGTTGCTGGGTCTGAGCCCTGGCCTGTGGCTGGGATGGAGGTACTAGACGAGAGAGAAAGAAAATATCAGCAACAACCAAAAATAACTAACATTTGCAGTTCGACCAGAATTGATGAGCTGTGTGTGTGTTATATTCAGGGTTAAGGAAGAAATATAGAATGTCATACCTCCATCCTTTCTGCCCTGCCAGGATGGTGCCGACAGTGTCTGGGACGTCGCTGACCCCTCCTTCGTTACCATTGCACTCAGGGGTTTAGACACACCCTTCTGAGGTCCAGTCCCACCTCCTGACAGCGGCTGCAGCTTCCCTCTTCCCATAGGGCCACGTCCCTTAAAACGCTCCTGGAAACCATGGAGACAGGAAAATGTGATACTCTTAATCTAAACCATCATCACACACCAACACAAATAGAAGAAAAGACACACCTTGACTTGTTGTTGTCGCATTTCTTTCATCTTCAGCTTCCTCCCATCTTCAAGAGAGAACTCAACAATGGGCCTCTGTAGACACACACACATAATTACTCAAGAAAAAAAAAACAATTATAACCTGTGAATAGTCTTCTCAATTACACATCATCTCATAATTAAGCAAGACCGTCAATATTGATCAGATGCTGTAGGTTGCCAAACCAAACATGTGTACGTGCATTTCAACATTCTTTTAAATATTGATGACTAGGATGTTCTGAGTCCTGATGCAATATTGTTCAGCGATAAGATCAATGTAGTTACTGACATCAGCTACTTAGTGCCAAAAACAACATCCTGAAACATAACCTGTCATTCACCCTCTTAAACACAGCTGCATTCTGTCGAGGACATGCATACGCATACACACACACACACACACACACACACACACACACACACACACACACACACACACACACATACACACACATACACACACACACCGAGAGAGATCAACAAAGACACAGCGCCACACAAACACACCTTGGTGTTTCCGTAGATGTCAGGGTTATTGTTGAGGTGTCGTAGTGTCTTCAGAGCGTGTTCATGATCTTGGAACTGAACAAAGCCGTAACCTAGCGACCGCCCTAACACCTGACCCCGCTCTGGCTTCTTATCATACATCACCCTGCACTGGGGCGGGGGGAATGGGGCATACAGACAGAGATGGTCAGGAAAAGGGGGTGAAGCAAATGTTAAACAAAGAGACAGTTAGGGAAATAGGTTGTAAAGAGACAAATTAAAGGCCATTCAACATGAACAGGACAGCTTTATTGGACAATACAGTGCCTTCTGAAAGTATTAACACACCTTGACCTTTCACACATTTTGTTGTGTTACAAAGTGGGATTTTTTTTTTTTTTTTAATTCAACCATCTACACTAAACACTGAAATGTGAAAGTGGGAGAAAAATCATAATAATAACAAATAATATACAGTATTTGATTAGATAATTGTTCAACCCCCTGAGTCAATACATGTTAGAATCACCTTTAGCAGACATTACAGCTCTTTCTGGGTAAGTCTCTAAGAGCTTCCCACACCTGGATTGTGCAACACTTGCCCATTATTCTTGTCAAAATTCTGTCAAATTGGTTGTTGATCATTGCTAGACATCCATTTTCAGGTCTTGCCATAAATCTTTAAGCAGATTTAAGTCAAAACTGTAACTCGGCCACACAGGAACATTCACCGTCTTTTTGGTAAGCAACTGCAGTGTAGATTTAGCCTTGTGTTTTAGGTTATTGTCCTGCTGAAAGGTGAATTAATCTGCCAGCGTCTGGTGGAAAGCAGACTGAACCAGGTTTTCCTCTAGGATTTTGCCTCTGCTTAGCTCCATTCCTTTTATTTTTTATCCTGAAAAATTCCCTAGTCCTTAACGATTACAAGCATACCCATAACATGATTCAGCCACCACTATGCTTGAAAATAAATAATGTTGTATTGGATTTGCCCCCAAACATAACACGTTGTATTCAGGACAAAAAGTTATTTGCTTTGCCAAAATTTTTTTTACAGTATTAAATTAGTACCTTGTTGCAAAAAGGCTGCATATTTTGGAATATTTTTGTTCTGTACAGGGTTCCTTCTTTTCACTCTGTCAATTAGGTTAGTATTGTGGAGTAACTACAAGGTTGTTGATCTATCCTTAGTTTTCTCCAATCACAGCCATTACATTTGAACTGTTTTAAAGGTCACCGTTGACCTCATGGTGAAATCCCTGAGAGGTTTCCTTCCTCCCCAGCAACTGAGTTAGGAAGGACACATGTTTCTTTGTAGTGACTGGGTGTATTGATACACCATCCAAAGTGTAATAACATCCCATGCTCAAAGGGATATTCAATGTCTGCTTTATTTTATCTACCAATGGGTGCTCTTCTTTGTGAGGCATTGGAAAAACTCCTTAGTCTTTCTGGTTGAATCTGTGTTTACAATTTACTGCTTGACTGAAGGACCTTACAGATTTTATGTGTGTGATGTATAGAGATGAGGTAGACATTCAAAAATCATGTTAAACACTACTATTCCACAGTGTGAGAGTCCATGCAACTTATTAAGCACATTTTTACTTCTGAACTTATTCAGGCTTGCTATAACAAAGGTGTTGAATACTTATTGACTCAAGACATTTCAGCTTTTCATTTTTAATTAATTTTTATTTTTTTATTTTTTTAAACAACGACCCTGACATTATGGTTGGGTCACCTTAATACATTTTTTATTCAGGCTGTAACAACAAAATGTGGCACCTGTAAGAGACTTTGAAGAAGAGGAGGAGGAGAAACCATTAGCACAAAAATGTTAAGGGGGTGTGAATACATTCTAAAGGCACTGTAGTGCTACCTGGTGGTCACTAACAGATCACACGGAGAGATGAGATATGACTCCATGGAAATGTGGTAGTGTCTTACCTCGGTAATGAGAACCCCCTTGTCAGCTCCTGCAGCTTTCAGGCAGAGTTGTCGTAGTTGTTGGCGGTCTACAGACTTGGGCAGGTTGTGGACACACAAGCGGGTCTTGGACACAAACACATTCATGTCCCGTAGTTTGGTCCGCTTCAGGTCCTCAAACTAACACAGAAGGAGAGGGTTAACATATACACACTCTGGCCTGCCTAAAAAATATACGTACATTGAGGACACAAGCCTTCAGTTACCAACACACTGGGTTGTGATTTTAAGACAACGCTATGATGCTCTGATTGGTTAGAAAATACAAAGTACTTACTCTGGTCCTCTTTGCCATGTCTGCTACTGGAACACCCTCAGCTGCCTTAGTTCCTGCTCGTATCACTGAGAGAAAAAGAGTTATGAGATGGAGGGTTGGGGAGAGAGGAAAAGGGAGGAGAAAGGAGGTGTAACTTACATCCCTCTCTAGCCAGGTAGAGGTTCCTGGTTCCTGTATGTGTTTTGACCTTCTTGTCCTTCAGCTTGACGGCATCCTCTCTGCTTACCGCCGCTACGATGTTCAGCTTCCTACCATCCACACGGATACCCCCACTCTAAGAGAGACACAAACATGTTACACCCAAACATACATTACAGCAACACAGGGCTCATCAGAAGAGATGTACCTGTAGAATACATGAGTCATTTATCCTATTCCGTCTCACCTCTGACTCGTCCTCCGCGGCAGCAATGCATTTCTCTGCTGCTTCTTTAGACTTGAACTGAGCAAAGGCAATACCTGACCAGACAACAGAACACAGTCAACAACCAACACAGTCATGATTCAAAGTTAACATATAGACATCTACTATCTGACTGGCATCACTTCATCGCATTGTTCAAGTTTGCGGCGGGTGTGGGAACAGAGCAAGAGCGAGAATGAGGTTGTATTGGAACCAGGACTATACCTTTAGAGTGTTCAGTGTCTGAGTGTAGACATATCTTGATGTATTTCAGTTCTCCATACTGCAGTAACACCTGCTCCAAGCCCTCCTCCTCTGTATCAAATGACAGGTTCCTGATAAAGATGGTTTTGCCCTCATTGATGTCTGATGGGAGGTGCTTCCTCTTGGCTGCACCATCTAGAGCGAGAGACAGAGAGCGAGAGACAGAGAGCGAGAGAGGGGTTCAAACAGAGGGCAACCTGGAACATACACACTTTAATATTACATCAAGAGAAAAGATAACAGTTTCATACCAGAATCCTCACCATCGTCGTCATCATCACCTTCATCGTCAGACCCAAGATCACTTTTGTCATCATCATCTGCCTCCTGAGACTCTGCATCTTCATTCTCCTCATCTTCCTCCTCATCACCCTCTCCCTCCTCACTTTCATTCTCTGACGGGCTGTCTGGCTGCTGAGCTGGCTTAGAGCCGACTCTGTAGAGACAGAAGGACTATTAAACACTTCAACAATATCCTGGCTGCAATACTCAGGTCCTCAGAACCAAAGGCCAAAGGCAGGCTAAAGCAGACCAACTCAGACATAAAATGGGTTGTTTGGATCCTGGATGCTAATTGGTTGATAGCATGCCTGTTAACAGTTCAATTCGAATTATCAATGCAAATCCACTGTCCTACAGCCCAGCCAGGCAATTTATAAACTTAATCTTCCCTGGAAGAAAGTTTACATTAATTCCTCATTCTACAGTTGTGGTTATGTCTAAACCTTGCTGCCTGTTTTTTGGGCGATATCCACCGGGAATTATAGTGAATAACACTCTCCTATGGGCTGTTTCCTTGGCCCCCCGCGCTGGGTCTTAGAACAGCCCATAGTCGGCAGTTAATCACACGATAATCCCTGGGTTCTCATGCCTTATTGCTTAAATTACATCCAGGTCAAGGTCTACATCTTTACAGCCCACCTCAAACTGAGGACATGCAGAAATAGAGATTAAAAAGACAGCAAAAGTTCATACTTGTTCTTTGAATGTGCTAATGATTTATTCTCCTCTTCTACTTCTTTTTCCTCCTCCTCCTCCTCCTCCTCTTCAGAGTCCCTTTCAGGTGCCGGTTTCTCTGCTGCGACCTTTTCCTCTTTCTTAACTCCTGGCTGAGTAGCGACAAACTTGTCTTTAGCCACAGCCCAATCCACAGCTACCTGCCTTCCTGTAAAGGACAGAGGATAGAATGACTTGATCACAGTAGACTACTGAGATGTGCCCCATCTTTACCAGAGATATTCACAGGGCAGAAAAAGGTCTCTTTCACACACACACAGTTAAGTATGCTCTTTTCTGATGATCATTCCCTATTGGGATTTGGCCTCTAGGTACCCTCTCTCAGGCCAGAGGGCAACCTAAAGCAGGCCTCAATAAATGGTATCTGGGCCCTTGTGCCATAAAAATCGGCCATAAGATGTATAGTCTATTCAACCTCAAGGTCGCCGCCTTAATTTAATGTTTTGGCACCGGGCATGGAAGGGTGAATAGTCTTTGTCTATTAAATCTTGAAATAAAGAAGTTGTTCACCTTATATTTAGCATCTAGCATTTCTCCACACCCTGAACAGGTTTTAAATTCCTAACATTTGGCACTCTGAGCAGGGTGGGCTTATCACCAGAGGACACGTGACAAGAGGTGAGTGCTTTTTCATATTAATTTTGAATTCGCACCACCTCAATGTCAAGGTAATGTTAAAAGTACTGATGTCATGTGACTGACCCCACCAATTTGGTTAAGAACTGAAGTGAATCTGACAACTGCCTGGTGTATAAATGTGAAAAGCATTGATAAGCGTGTCTTCTTCATGTATATTTCTGGTTTGCGCGCTGAATGACTTGTCTGTACAAGAGAGCTCTTTTGGCACATTTTGGGTGTAGTGTATTGCAATACAATCACGGTAGATAAAGTGAAGTGTTAAATTGAAGCTCTGACTAAATGATATGGCTGAGGTGAAGGATTAAATTGAAGCCTTAGCAAGAGGAAACCATCTGTAAAATTATCTTTGGTGAAGCCGTATCTGATAAAATTCTACGTTCACTTCATGAGCAGCGCGAGAGGGAAGGACCTTTTGGTGAAACTCCATATGAAGCACTGTGCTGATTATTTCATAGAAGCAGGATAAAAATGGGTATGCATGTGCCTGCAATGTGTGATTGAATGTATGATCTAATGTATGATTTAAGGTGAAGGCAACAGTGCGTGATGCTATAGCGAAATGCTGCAGTCTAATGTGATAGACAGCGGCATATGTTGAGTGAGTGTGACACTCATTGTTTAAGTAAGAGCAACGCTGGGCGCTACGAAAGATATGTGTTACTGTCTATAGTGATACAGTAGCCTAATGTTGAAGTGATTCCTCAGAACTACTAGACATTGTTCATTGTTGCTGATACTTGGTCTATAGTTAGCTAGTAGTGAGGAAAGGATAAAGTATATGTCGCATCAGGAGTGACAACGAAACGTTACCGTCCCCTGTGTAGCAGAGGAGAAATCTGTTCGTCCCACCCTCATAATATGCTGATTTAATATCACAGTGGAACTGACAACGTTTTAACTACTTTGCAGATATGAAACAAACAGTCATAATCAGTCCAAAATATACAATTCCCAGTTAATGCTACAAAACCAACTTTATAAAGCGGTTCTACTTGACTTAACATTCCATGACATACAGTAAGGCATTGTTGGCAGAATAGATGGATGCAGTTAATTCACCAATACTTTTCTTAGTAGTCCAACAAGTATTGCTATCAGGTTGTATAACACAGCTGGCCTGGCACATTGTTTCCTGCCTCCAGCCCTTCGGGATGCACTGTTTCAGTTTCAATGACTCAATGTTTTGGACAAAAACGGACAAATGTAACTAAGGCTGGGAATGTTAATACAATCAAACTAGCAAGAGGAATGAACACAAGTCAGTCATAACGTGGCTAATAGGCTATTTATGTAGCCATGTATTTAGCAAGTTAAAAACACAGAGCTTAACGTTGGCTAGCTAGCTGCAGGGAGGATGTCACGTCATTGGACGAGTGGGTGAGTGGCCGACTTCCTCCCCCCATATCGTTTTTACAGTGGCTACAGCTCGAGACGCAGGTGTCATTTGGTTAGCTAGCAAGAAATGTGAATCACTTTGCTAGCTAGCTATGCAGAACTTGAACGACTTATCCACAGTTAGCATATCTCTCAGTTGTCAATCAAATGTATTGAGCATCGTTTAAATGGGAGGGCAGGCAGGCAAGTTCCCATTCAGTTGTCAAAACGTGTGTTGGGGCAAGCACACATTGGCAGGCAAGCTGCAGAAGGGCAAGCAGGCTACTACTATTTCCTATCATTTGTCAGCTGAAGTTTGACAGCGGGTTTATCTACTATTCCCTCGTTAGATTTTAGCTCATCTCGCTCTGGCTAACATTAGTTGTTGTTGATGATGTGCATAGGCAACTGAGGGAGCGAAAGACTACCTGTTTATAGTTGTTTGATCAATAGGACAGCAAAGTTCCCACGAGGACTCCCGTGGTATTTGCATAAATCCATTCAGGTGTTTTTTGGAGCTTTTGGCAAATGCTTTCTAATGATCTAAAGTCACGCTGTTGCTACTGCCTGTAA
Organism: Thymallus thymallus; assembly: GCA_023634145.1. Lineage (NCBI taxonomy): Eukaryota > Metazoa > Chordata > Actinopteri > Salmoniformes > Salmonidae > Thymallus > Thymallus thymallus. The sequence goes on from CM042413.1 coordinate 25,534,194, forward strand.
AACACACAGTCCAGTTCAAAGTGAATGATGGCAGGCCGGTGTGGCTAATGATGTATTTGCATATATGCGCACTGTAGCTCTGATTGGCTATGGTGCACCGGTGTGTGTCTGTGTGTGTAGAGTCCGTTTTGATTAGGTTTTATTTACTGCAGTGTCTATCAATTATCCAAACGCATGGCTCTATATTGATATAGAATTTTCACAAATGTCTTACTCTACGTCATTCCCAAACATTCTATGAAGGTATGAAAACGTAAAAAAGACATTCTTCCTTGGGGTGTATATGAACAGATTATCATAAGATTTGAAGTTGCTAAAACAATGTCAGTTCCACCTGATTTATGTTGAATATAACAATTTGTGGCCCTGATAGACCTTATACATAGGGGTCCCGAGTGTCGCAGCAGTCTAAGGCACTGCATCTCAGTGCAAGAAGCGTCACTGCAGTCCCTGGTCCGAATACAGGCTGCATCACATCCGGCTGTGATTGGGAGTCCCATAGGGCGGTGCACAATTGGCCCAGCGTCGTCCAGGTTTGGCCAGGGTAGGCCGTCATTGTAAATAAGAATTTGTTCTTAACTGACTTGACTAGTTAAATTAAGGTTCAAAATAAAAAATAAAAATGGTTTCCAATGAAAGGACGTTAATTGTTCTTTACAGCATTATGATTACATCGATTTAAAGATAGCTTTCAAGCAGAAACATCTGCGCTTTAGAATAAAAGCGTCCGCACGCTTCCCAGCCGAAACAGTTCGGATGAGTTTGTACATACAGATGAAGTTGTAAGTTTACATACAATTAGGTTGAAGTCATTAAAACTCATTAATCAACCACTCCACAGATTTCATGTTAACAAACTAAAGTTTTGGCAAGTCGTTAGGACATCTACTTTGTGCCTGACAAGTAATTCTTCCAACAATTGGGTCAGAGGTTTACATACAGTGGGTCAGAGGTTTACATAGACTAAGTTGACTGTGCCTTTAAACAGCTTGGAAAATTCCAGAAAATGATGGTCATGGCTTTAGAAGCTTCTGATAGGCTAATTGACATAATTTGAGTCAATTGGAGGTGTACCTGTGGATGTATTTCAAGGCCTACCTTGACACATCATGGGAAAATGAAAAGAAATCAGCCAAGACCTCAGAATAAAATGTGTAGAGTCTGGTTCATCCTTGGGAGCAATTTCCAAACGCCTGAAGGTACTGCGTTCATCTGTACAAACAATAGTATGCAAATATAAACACCATGGGAACATCGCAGCCGTCATACCGCTCAGGAAGGAGACGTGTTCTGTCTCCTGAAAATCAATCCCAGAACAACAGCAAAGGACCTTGGAAGATGCTGGAGGAAACAGATACAAAAGTATCTATATCCACAGTAAAACGAGTCCTATATATCGACTATACCCAAGCATACTTCCAAAGTTGTGGCAAAATGGCTTAAGGACAACAAAGTCAAAGTATTGCAGTGGCCATCACAAAGCCCTGACCTCAATCCTATAGAAAATGTGGGCAGAACTGAAAAAGCTTGTGCGAGCAAGGAGGCCTACAAACCTGACTCATGTTCTGTAATCAGTCATTTTCACATAGTTTACTGTTTTACTAATGTGGTTTGTTTTATGGATTTATATGTTGGTTTTGGTTTTATGTTACTTCATTATCTACCTCCTGTTTCATGAAATATAATCTGACATGATGATCAAAGTTGCATTACTGAAACTAGAATGATTGACAAGTAGCACATACAGTGGGGAGAACAAGTATTTGATACACTGCCGATTTTGCAGGTTTTCTTACTTCCAAAGCATGTAGAGGTCTGTAATTTTTATCATAGGTACACTTCAACTGTGAGAGACGGAATCTAAAACAAAAATCCAGAAAATCACATTGTATGATTTTTAAATAATTAATTTGCATTTTATTGCATGACATAAGTATTTGAGAGCTGTGTAAGGACATCAGGGATAAAATTGTAGACCTGCACAAGGCTGGGATGGGCTACAGGACAATAGGCAAGCAGCTTGGTGAGAAGGCAACAACTGTTGGCGCAATTATTAGAAAATGGAAGAAGTTCAAGATGACGGTCAATCTCCCTCGGTCTAGGGCACCATGCAAGATCTCACCTCGTGGGGCATCAATGATCATGAGGAAGGTGAGGGATCAGCCCAGAACTACACGCCAGGACCTGGTCAATGACCTGAAGAGAGCTGGGACCACAGTCTCAAAGAAAACCATTAGTAACACACTATGCCGTCATGGATTAAAATCCTGCAGCGCACGCAAGGTCCCCCTGCTCAAGCCAGTGCATGTCCAGGCCCGTCTGAAGTTTGCCAATGACCATCTGGATGATCCAGAGGAGGAATGGGAGAAGGTCATGTGGTCTGATGAGACAAAAATATAGCTTTTTGGTCTAAACTCCACTCAGCATTGAAGATGGGTCGTGGCTGGGTCTTCCAGCATGACAACAACCCGAAACACACAGCCAGGGCAACTAAGGAGTGGCTCCGTAAGAAACATCAAGGTCCTGGAGTGGCCTAGCCAGTCTCCAGACCGGAACCCAATAGAAAATCTTTGGAGGGAGCTGAAAATCCGTATTGCCCAGCGAAAGCCCCGAAACCTGAAGGATCTGTATGGAGGAGTGGGCCAAAATCCCTGCTGCAGTGTGTGCAAACCTGGTATAGAACTACAGGAAACTTATGATCTCTGTAATTGCACCAAATATTAATTGTACCAAATATTAAGTTCTGCTTTTCTGATGTATCAAATACTTATGTCATGCAATAAAATGCAAATTAATTACTTAAAAATCATACAATGTGATTTTCTGGATTTTTGTTTTAGATTCCGTCTCTCACAGTTGAAGTGTACATATGGTAAAAATTACAGACCTCTACATGCTTTGTAAGTAGGAAAACCTGCAAAATCGGCAGTGTATCAAATACTTGTTCTCCCCACTGTATTTATTTATGACTGATTATTGATTGTTCAGGGTTTTCCCTTCTACTATGCAAAGAATGGTTTGCCTGTTCAGTACATTTATCCAGTATAGTAGGGCAGTACCATGACGTCTTTTTAACATCCTTTATGTTACACATTTAAGGAAGGGTTTTTATGGAAGTTGTTTCGTTGTCTCACTGTTCGAAGTGCCATGTTAGATTGGAGGGAATTAGATTCTCTTCTCTCCCCCCCCCAAAAAAATTTGAAAATGTTAATAACGCTATTTTCTGATGATTTATCCCTATTGGAATTTGGCCTGTAGGTACCCGCTCTCAGGTCAGAGATCACCGTAAAGCAGGCCTTAGTAAATAGTATCTGGGCCCGATGGGCATGAGCCATAAAATCGTTCATAGGTGTCCTTAAGCGATTAAGATGTTTCAAATGTATAGTCTATTCAATCCCAAGGTCTCCACCATGATTGAATGCTTTGGCACCGGGCACGGAAGGGTGAAATAACAAACATAAGGCAAGAGTATTTATATCAGCCTTCCCCGCTGGAGGGTGAGAGATTTGCTGCTAACCTCTTAGAGAAACATATCTGTCTTCACATACGCGTACATCTGTCTTTGTCTATTAAACTTTTAAATATAAAGGTTTTTCCCTTATATTTTTCATCTAGCAGATCTCCACACCTTGACCAGGTTTTCAATTCTTAACCCCCCCCCCCCACACACACACACACACACACACAGCAGGTTAAGGTGTCTCACCTTTGATCTCCTTTAGGTTCACTGCATTCAAGGCCTTTCCTGCCTCCAATACGTTATTAAACTGGACAAACGCAAAGCCCCGCATCTTTCCATCTGATGACATACACACACAGGAAGGTAAACAGAGAGAGGAACAGTCAGCCACCAGATAGAAAACATGTTATTGACAAAGGCTCAACAGTGCTTAGTGTTTGTACCTGATTTAAGGGGGATGTTAGCCTCCAGAACTGTCCCAAACTTGGCAAACGTCTGCTTCAGATCATCCTCAGAGCACTGTGGGAACAGAAGACAAACATTAACAAGTAACTGCAGACAAAGCATCCTCGCACAAAACGGAGGGCAAAGAGAAAGATTGTTTGTCTGTGTGTGTCTGTTAGTGATGCACAGGTTGACTTGTAACCCACAGTTCCACGGTTATATCAGCGGGGCAGGCAGGTTTAAGGTAATTAAATATTGTGTGGATAAAGGGCTGGTGGGAGGCGGGTGGGTTGAATGAATAGAAAACAAACCATAAAAAAATCCATAAATGTACATTGAGTGAAAAAAAATATAGGAACACCTTGCTAATATTGAGTTGCACCCCCTTTTGCCCTCAGAACAGCCTCAATTCGTCGAGACATGGACTCTGCAAGGTTTCGAAAGCATTCCACCGGGATGTTGGCCCATGTTGACTCAAATGCTTCCCACAGTTGTGTGAAGTTGGCTGGATGTCCTTTGGCTGGTGGACCATTCCTGATACACATGGGAAACTGTTGAGTGTGAAAAACCCAGCAGCGTTGCAGTTCTTGACACACTCAAACCAGTGCGCTTGGCACCTACCATACCCTTTTCAAAGGCACTTAAATATTTTGTCTTGTCCATTCACCCTCTGAACGGCACACATAGAATACATGTTTCAATTGTCTCAAGGCTTAAAAATCCTTCTTGAAACGTTCTCCTCTCCTTCATCTACACTGATTGAAGTGGATTTAACAAGGGATAAAGGATCACAGCTTTCACCTGGTCAAATCTGTGTCATGGAAAGAGCATGTTTTGTACGCTCAGTATAATTATTATGCAAATCATATCTATGGGCTACATTTAGGTTTTTCTGTCCTTCTTCTTTAACTGCCGTTGGTGCGTAGCCTAAGCCCAAGCTTTAGGGCCTGTAGCGTGCCAAATACACACCAATTGACAAAAGCTTTGTGGAACTTGGGCAGAAAAAGTTTCATTCAATAAGAGAAAAGCTGTGAAATGGAGAGTTGAAAATAAATAGAAGTGAGGGCCAGAACAATATTCTAATGTTTGGGAACGATTTGGTGAAGTGGTAAAAAGAGGATGATTGTGTGATGATTGCGAGGCGCTATACAAATTTGACCTCTCACATAGTCTAATATAATATTAACTCCCTCAGAATTAAGCATTTCTTGCAGTAAAATGATACACCAAATGTAAAATATTTACACAGGATTAGGAGTGCTACAGTGGGGAGAACAAGTATTTGATACACTGCCGATTTTGCAGGTTTTCCTACTTACAAAGCATGTAGAGGTCTGTAATTTTTATCATAGGTACACTTCAACTGTGAGAGACTGAATCTAAAACAAAAATGCAGAAAATAACATTGTATGATTTTTAAGTAATTAAATTGCATTTTATTGCATGACATAAGTATTTGATCACCTACCAACCAGTAAGAATTCCGTCTCTCACAGACCTGTTAGTTTTTCTTTAAGAAGCCCTCCTGTTCTCCACTCATTACCTGTATTAACTGCACCTGTTTGAACTCGTTACCTGTATAAAAGACACCTGTCCACACACTCAATCAAACAGACTCCAACCTCTCCACAATGGCCAAGACCAGAGAGCTGTGTAAGGACATCAGGGACAAAATTGTAGACCTGCACAAGGCTGGGATGGGCTACAGGACAATAGGCAAGCAGCTTGGTGAGAAGAAAACAACTGTTGGCGCAATTATTAGAAAATGGAAGAAGTTCAAGATGACAGTCAATCTCCCTCGGTCTGGGGCACCATGCAAGATCTCACCTCGTGGGGCATCAATGATCATGAGGAAGGTGAGGGATCAGCCCAGAACTACACGGCAGGACCTGGTCAATGACCTGAAGAGAGCTGGGACCACAGTCTCAAAGAAAACCATTAGTAACACACTACGCCGTCATGGATTAAAATCCTGCAGCGCACGCAAGGTCCCCCTGCTCAAGCCAGCGCATGTCCAGGCCCGTCTGAAGTTTGCCAATGACCATCTGGATGATCCAGAGGAGGAATGGGAGAAGGTCATGTGGTCTGATGAGACAAAAATAGAGCTTTTTGGTCTAAACTCCACTCACCGTGTTTGGAGGAAGAAGAAGGATGAGTACAACCCCAAGAACACCATCTCAACCGTGAAGCATGGAGGTGGAAACATCATTCTTTGGGGATGCTTTTCTGCAAAGGGGACAGGACGACTGCACCGTATTGAGTGGAGGATGGATGGGGCCATGTATCGCGAGATCTTGGCCAACAACCTCCTTCCCTCAGTAAGAGTATTGAAGATGGGTCGTGGCTGGGTCTTCCAGCATGACAACGACCCGAAACACACAGCCAGGGCAACTAAGGAGTGGCTCCGTAAGAAGCATCTCAAGGTCCTGGAGTGGCCTAGCCAGTCTCCAGACCTGAACCCAATAGAAAATCTTTGGAGGGAGCTGAAAGTCTGTATTGCCCAGAGAAAGCCCCGAAACCTGAAGGATCTGGATGGAGGAGTGGGCCAAAATCCCTGCTGCAGTGTGTGCAAACCTGGTCAAGAACTACAGGAAACGTATGATCTCTGTAATTGCAAACAAAGGTTTCTGTACCAAATATTAAGTTCTGCTTTTCTGATGTATCAAATACTTATGCCATGCAATAAAATGCAAATTAATTACTTAAAAATCATACAATGTGATTTTCTGGATTTTTGTTTTAGAATCCGTCATTCACAGTTGAAGAGTACCTATGATAAAAATTACAGACTTCTACATGCGTTGTAAGTGGGAAAACCTGCAAAATCGGCAGTGTATCAAATACTTGTTCTCCCCACTGTATTAACATCCTTAAAACCGGTCAAACTGATGCCATTTGGGAATTTTCTGTTTATTTTTATTGCATTTTCTCCCTTGTCCTCAAATGTCTTTTCTGCCGAGATCAGCAGAGATGAAAGAGGAAAGAGAAAACAAACGATTGGTTCAAGCAATTTATGAAATTATTTGGTGAGCAAGGATTTATTTAGGCTTCTAGGGCAACAAGTAATGACAGAAGAGAAGCTGCATGTATCTAATTATAAACAAGTTGACTAACAAACAGCCTAAAATGTTGGAAATTATAAGCAGAAACATAAGCCTAAAAGGCACGTCAAAAAACGAATTCGGCCATCTCTGTACAGCGCATTTTCTATATTTGCAGGTTAGGGTTGGTGCAGGCCTCAAATGTAAACTATCACATAGGCTGTTGTTGATTGGTTTTGAGCAAATGCGGGCAGGTGAACAGCTGGTCCCCGCATCAGTAGCGTGTGTGTCATACCTTGAAACTGAGATTCCTGATGATAAGTCTGGCTTTCCTTCGGTTTTTCTTTAAGCCTCCTTGAGATTCATGTTCTTTTTTTGGTACTGGTTCTTTTGGTGCTGTGGCTGTGTAGAAGACAAGACCACAATAAATGTTTACCATAAAAAAATATAAGGTAGGCATCTCGCTAAATATCAACATACAGTGGCAAGAAAAAGTATGCGAACCCTTTGGAATTACCTGGATTTCTGCATAAATTGGTAAAAAATGTTATCTGATCTTCATCTAAGTCACAACAATGGAGAAACACAGTGTGCTTAAACTAATAACACAAAATATTGTATTATTCTTGTCTATATTGAATACATCATTTAAACATTCACAGTGTAGGTTGGAAAAAGTATGTGAACCCTTAGGCTAATGAGTTCTCCAAAAGCTAATTGGAGTCAGGAGTCAGCTAACCTGGAGTAGAATCAATGAGAAGAGATTGGAGATGTTGGTTAGAACTATAAAAAAAACACTCACTAAATTTGAGTTAGCTTTCACAAGAAGCACTGCCTGATGTGAACCATGCCTCGAACAAAAATAGATCTCAGAAGACCTAAGATTAAGAATTGTTGACTTGCATAAAGCTGGAAAGGGTTACAAAAGTATCTCTAAAAGCCTTGATGTTCATCAGTCCACGGTAAGACAAATTGTCTATGAAATGGGGAAAGTTTAGCACTGTTGCTACTCTCCCTAGGAGTGGCCGTCTTGCAAAGATGTGTGCACAGTGCATAATACTCAATGAGGTTAAGAAGAATCCTAGTGTCAACTAAAGACTTACAGAAATCTCTGGAACATGCTAATATCTCTTGACGAGTCTACAATACGTAAAACACTAAACAAGAATGGTGTTCATGGGAGGACAAATAAAACATTACTGCACGTCTGAAAAGAGCACCTGGATGTTCCACAGCGCAACTGGCAATATATATATTCTGTGGACAGATTAAACGAAAGTTGAGTTGTTTGGAAGGATCACGCAACACTATGTGTGCAGAAAAAAAAGACAGCACACCAACATCAAAACCTCATCCAAACTGTAAAGTATGGTGGAGGGGGCATCATGGTTTGGGGATGCTTTTCTGCCTCAGGGCCTGGACAGCTTTCTATCATCAACCGAAAAATGAATTCCCAAGTTTATCAATACATTTTGCAGGAGAATGTAAGGCTGTCTCCCAATTGAAGCTCAACAGTTGGGTGACGTAACAGGACAACGACCCAAGTAAACCAACAGAATGGCTTCAACAGAAGAAAATACGCCTTCTGGAGTGGCCCAGTCAAAGGCCTGACCTCAACCTGATTGAGATGCTGTGGCATGACCTCAAGAGAGCGGTTCACACCAGACATCCCAAGAAAATTGCTAAACTGAAACAGTTTTGTAAAGAGGAATGGTCCAAAATGCCTCCTGACCGTTGTGCAGGTCTGATCTGCAACTACAGAAAACGTTTGGTTGAGGTTATTGTTGTCAAAGGAGGGTCAATCAATTTTTAAATCCAAGGGTTCACATACTTTTTTTCACCCTGCACTATGAATGTTTACGCAGTGTGTTCAATAAAGACATGAAAACGTCACCATTATTTGTGTGTTATTAGTTTAAGCAGACTGTTTGTCTACTGTTGTGACTTAGATGAAGATCAGATCAAATGTTATGACCAATTTATTCAGAATTTTTCCATACCAATTGTTCCCTTTTTCTTGTCCTTCAGTTTCTTCTTGGCTACCGACACGTTGATCTTCTGTCCATCATAGTCTTTCACCTCTCTAATGGCGCGCTGTGCATCCTCCTCCATGGAGTAGGTGACATACCCAAACCCCCGACATTTGTCTTCACCTGAAGGGACCACATGTCAGACGTGTCTTTTCACGTTTCACACATATTCTTGAATATTATTAAAGAGAATGATGGTCTGGATTCTTGTAGTTTCATGACATGATGACGTTGAGATCTGCACAATTTTACAAAGATGACAAATGTCATAAAGTTAGCTAACTAGTAGCTGTCTCACCTTTTTCCTTGACAACAAAGCAGTGCTTCACAGGTCCAATCTCAGAGAATATCTCCTCCAGGCGGTCGTTAGATGCATCTACTGGCAAACTCCGGACGAATACTGTAAGGGCTGACATTGCTTATTATGTACTAAAATGTGTTTGTTCTGATCACTGTTGCTTTTTATTAGCCAGTCAACCTATGGCAATGGAACACACTGGCAAGCTAACAAGCTAGCTGGCTATTTTATTTCAGGAACTTTCAAAAGTATTGCCTCCCCAGCGAATTCTAAACTATCCAAAATAATATTCACTTCCAATACATATATCTATCAAAATAATATAAAACTGTATTAAAGTATGTTAATCGCGAATTTCTAGCTAGTATCGAATGGTAAACACGTTCTCAACGACGCAGCCATCTTGCAATTGTAAGGAAGTTGTCATCGGTGATTCCGGTGTTGACGCCAGATCTGACTGCGAACCGAATTTGACCGATCAGGCGTTGTGCTTCTCTCCCCGCCTTCAAATTTCCTTAATTTTGTGGCTAGTCAAATACTTTCTGTGGCACACATTAGAGTCGAATAAGTAATGGGAGAGATTTAGAATTTTGGCAATAATTGCGCCGATCTTTGTACAAATAAACGTGTTGGATGCGGATTAGCTGCTTCTCTCTCAAGATAGCGGATTTAGGTACGGGCGACTCAGTAGCGGATTTAGGTACGGGCGACAAGGACAGCCGCCACTGATACACTTGAACACAGCCAAACCGAAAACTGCAGTCAAAAATGCTTTCTGCTACTAAGATCAGTGAAATGTAGGCTAAACTGACAACGGAGTGAAGAGCTATCTTGAGAGAGAAGCAGCTAATCCGCATCCAACACGTTTATTTGTACAAAGATCGGCGCAACGGTCTGTCAGATTCAGTAGGTAGTTAGTTATGGCATAGACACCAGCAAGTCTTCTTATTCCATATGGTAGTGAGCCAACAAACTAGTCAGTGCACTACTTCAATCGTGCGTGTATCATGCAACGCTACTGGGGCAGTGGTTCCCAACTCAGGTCCTCGAGTACCCCCAACAGTACACATTTTTAGGTAACGCCGGACAAGCACACCTGATTCAACTTGTCAATTCATCTTAAGACCCTCAATGTGTTGAATCGGGTATGTCTGTCCAGAGCTGCCTATGGTTTTTACAATTACAACCATTTTAAAAAACCGTCCATGCGCACGCGCGTGCACACAGGGGGACTTGTGAAAAAACGTGCCCGCCTCTGGAAATCAAAGACCCAAACAACTGATTAGTTCTGCCGCCGCCCCTGTTTTGCACCATCTCTCGAAACAAACACACGTTTCCGCCAACCAGAGTCCGACAAAACCCAACATTTCTGTTCTTTTAATCATGCTTTCCAAAAATAGAATGCATGACAATAGCTCTAATTAATGTGGTCGCGGTGGACCTACAGTACTGGCGGATCATGACATGCGAAGGTTTGGCTAAAACAAATTGACATTTGTCCATTGTACATTGTCAACGCTGCATCCTTCCCAGTATATCTAGTGTAAATATTAGAAAATTAACTAATAGTAACACTGACAAATTCATCTCAATTTGTCTATCCAGTTAGATTAAAATTGCACTTCTGTTGGAAAACATTGCATTGAAGTTGCAGTATGTCTTAACAAAACATTTATTTTGAAAGAACGGCGAAGACAATCGGAACTTCACTTCAACGTCTTTAATACCGCGATATACACAGGAGAAGACACACAGGGATGATAATGACAGAGTAGGCTATAAACCCGTAGATTTAAGAGGTCCTAGAGCAGGGGTATTCAATCTGGGGACCGAGGTAATGCAGAAGCAATGCGAAAAAAATATATAAAAACAAGTGGATTTCCCCCCCAACGATCTCCCAAATCTATTCACTTTAAAATGTTGATTACTCTTCCATGCCATTATCATTCACCTGATGAAAATATATATATATTTTTTGCTAGCATAGATGGGGGTCCCTGGGTCACCGGTTTCCCTGGGCAAGAAAATGTTGAAGTCTGCTGTACTAGAGTTCCTCCTTTGATTGTCCAACAAGACTGCTACTTTATTGGTTAATATTGTAACGCTGTGGTGTGGGACACTGAGGGGAGGGGCTGCAGGAGAGAGAGGGGGAGACGTCTGTGCCTTTTGGGTATTGGTGGAATGGCTAGGGGGTTGGGAAAGGGGGATAGAGAGTGAGGAGACGGGTGTCAGGAAGCTTTCTTCACTACCGGACGCGGAGTAGGATAGCTGAGGGAAGTCAAGTGCCTGCTAGAAACAGACCACAGAGCGGAGAATAGTGGGACTCACCAACCCTGTTATTTGTTTTGAGGTAGACGTCTCAACCCCGGGGTTAGCGGTCGTGCGAAGCACGAGGAAATATATCTGGGCTCATTAGAGCTAGCAAAAGAAACCTCGGCTCTGTCTCCTTTATCCCGTGCCTGCTTCACCGCACAACGCTACAATATAGAACGGTGTGCGATTGTTTGCTAAATATAAATTAAGTTTCTACATAGACAGGATATTAATCATGTCTGGAAAATGTATTATAAAACCACGTTTCCATAAAAATGTTATGCGATTAAATTCATAATGTATTAAACGATAATGACAGTCGTGATGGAAACAGGAAGTTTCAGTACAATTGTATAAATGCAATATAATTTGTTCATTCGACAAGGTGGGATCTTTTTGTGTTGGTAAAATTAATTATGCGAGAAATGGCGGCGGAAACTCCTTTAGGCGCATATATTTATATAATAACCATCATATCGAAGTCATTTTGGAGTCACGCGATGATATGGTGTGTGGTCCTCCCACTATGGCTTGGGAAACCATGCAGTTCATTAGGCTACAGAAATACGTTATACATTGCACAGGGTGGTGAAAGTGCACTGTGATCTTGATGCTCATTTCCAATAAATTTCAAGGGCCTTATTCTGGTGACATGATGATCGATGCTTAACTGCCTTTTGTCAAATAAAAATACTCTGCAGGTTTTTGCTCCTCCCTTGTACTTGGTTGATGAATTAAGGTCGCTAATTAGTAAGGAACTCTCCTCACCTGGTTGTCTAGGTCTGAATTGAAAGGAAAAAACTAAAACCAGCAGACAATAGGCTCTCCATGGGCTGTTTGATGCCCCTGATGTAGACTATACAGTCATGGTCAAAAGTTCAGAATGACACAAGTATTGGTCTCCACAAAGTTTGCTGCCTCAGTGTTGATGATGGCAATTTGCATATACTCCAGAATGTCATGAAGAGTGATCAGATGAATTGCAATTAATTGCAAAGTCCCTCTTTGCCATGAAAATGAACTTAATCCCAAAACATTCTCGTTAACACAGGTGAGAGTGTTGACGAGGACAAGGCTGGAGATCACGGTCATGCTGATTGAGTCAGAATAACAGACTGGAAGCTTTAAAAAGGAGGGTGGTGCTTGAAATCATTGTTCTTCCTCTGTCAACCATGGTTACCTGGAAACACGTGCCGTCATCATTGCTTTGCACAAAAAGGGCTTCACAGGCAAGGATATTGCTGCTGGTAAGATTGCACCTAAGTCAACCATTTATCAGATCATCAAGAACTTCAAGGAGAGAGGTTCAATTGTTGTGAAGAAGGCATCAGGGCACCCAAGAAAGTCCAGCAAGCGCCAGGACCGTCTCCTAAAGTTGATTCAGCTGCGGGATCGGAGCACCACCAGTGCAGCTTGCTCAGGAATGGCAGCAGGCAGGTGTGAGTGCATCTGCACGCACCGTGAGGCAAAGACTTTTGGAGGATGGCCTGGTGTCAAGAAGGGCAGCAAAGAAGCCACTTCTCGCCAGGAAAAACATCAGGGACATACTGGTATTCTGCAAAAGGTACAGGGATTGGACTGCTGAGGACTGGGGTAGAGTCATTTTCTCTGATGAATCCCCTTTCCGATTGTTTGGGCCATCTGGAAAACACCTTGTCCGGAGAAGACAAGGTGAGCGCAACCATCAGTCCTGTGTCATGCCAACAGTAAAGCATCCTGAGATCATTCATGTGTGGTGTTGCTTCTCAGCCAAGGGAGTGGGCTCACTCACAATTTTGCCTAAGAACACAGCCATGAATAAAGAATGGTACCAACACATCCTCCGAGAGCAACTTCTCCCAACCAGTTTGGTGACGACCAATGCCTTTTCCAGCATGATGAAGCACCTTGCCATAAGGCAAAAGTGATAACTAAGTGGCTCGGGGAACAAAACATCGACATTTTGGGACCATGGCCAGGAAACTCCCCAGACCTTAATCCCATTGAGAACTTGTGGTCAATCCTCAAGAGGCGGGTGGACAAACAAAAACCCACAACTTCTGACAAACTCCAAGCATTGATTATGCAAGAATGGCCTGCCATCAGTCAGGATGTGACCCAGAAGTTAATTGACAGCATGCCAGGGCAGATTGCAGAGGTCTTGAAAAAGAAGGGTCAACACTGCAAATATTGACTCTTTGCATAAACTGAATGTCATTGTCAATGAATGCCTTTGACACTTATGGAATACTTGTAATTATACTTCAGTGTACCATAGTAACTACTGACATAAAGATCTAAGAACACTGAAGCAGCCAACTTTGTGAAGACCAATACTTGTCATTCTCAAAACTTTTGACCACAACTGTTTATTTATTTCACCTTTATTTAACCAGGTAGGTCAGTTGAGAACAAGTTCTCATTTGCAACTGCGACCTAGCCAAGACAAAGCAAGACTGTACACGCACAGCCTACCCACACTGCATCTGCGAGATGTTGGCTAGAGCGCACGTGCGCTATTTAATGCATCAGTAGAGTTAAATGCGATGTAAACATATTGAACTTTAGATTTGTATTCGGTACGTGCAAACTTAAGAGAATGTAAATTTGGTGGAAACACCACTGGTGAGAAAATATGTGCATATTTTCTTTATACGGATTCTGGAGTATTCACATGAAAATCTGTCGCCAATTGGATGGAAATCTAGCCAGTGAAACAAAGCAATCTTGCAGCGGTCTGATAATAGGCAGTAAAACCCGAGTGGCGCAGCGTCTACGGCACTGCATCTCAGTGCAAGAGGCGTCACTACGGTCCCTGGTTCGAATCCAGGCTGTATCACATCCGGCCGTGATTGAGAGTCCCATAGGGCGGTGCACAATTGGCCCAGCGTTGTCCAGATTGGGCCGGGGTAGTAGGCCTTCCAGGGAATGAGTTTGACACCCCTATTCTAAATCCACAATTATTTAAGAGGAACAGCCATGGCAGCGGAGAGGCCAGTTGTGTAATTGCGCAACAGAACAAAGAGACAGGCTTGGGATGTTGACTATAGCCTAAGTTAGAAGAATATGCATATTAGCCCATAATTCATTAACTTTATGTTAGGCTTAATACTGCACTGAATTTATCCAGTCAATTTACACAGCAAAATATTTATTTATATTTTGATCAGATAACAAAAGCATAGGTAGCCTACACTGTGTGCTCCTGAGGCTGCGCTCCATCCCAGTCCCCTGGTACCAGCTTGAAAAGCTACCCTATCGTTTCAGTTTTTTTTATGGCAACACAATGTAATGAACAATTATTGTTTTCAAGTGAGTACAAAACTCTAGTCTAGGCTGTAAACTGCAGTGAAAAGTCTATGTCATTTGAATAACCGCTTAAAAGCCTGGCGTTTTGAATGCATATTTATTTAGAAATCATTGCATCTAGCCTGCCTGGTTGGGCAACCATTTGGATAAATTATGTTTTTTTTTCCCTCAAATGTCCAGGCACATTAGCTGGCCAGTAATATGGTGTATTTTCTTCAGGATTTATCAGCTAACAGAAACATGCTAATGCAGGGATTTCTAGTGGCGCACATATGAATTAAGGCTCGAACGCAGAGGAAGTTGTATCCGCGTTTGTCTTCCGTGTTTTAAAAGCGTTCGAAAATGAGGTGGATACTATTAGAGATTGTTACCATTGTAAAACTAACGGACAACTAGGAAAAGCTCAAACCAAGTTTATTCACCCACTGGGTCAAACGGCTGCAGAAGAATTTATACCTCCTTTAGTCTATACACTACATCTTTATTGCTAGGCAGGAAGTAAAGTGATGTGGGTAATAAACTGTTCCTTCATGTGACCTGACCTCGGCCCCCATTCCTCACTAATCCACCCTTATCAGTGACCGCAACCATGTACATTCCTCCTACATATAACCATTAACTGGGGTAGCAAGTATCTCAAATTACAACACCATAGAATTGTGCTGTTGAGGTATTCAGAGCTCTACGTAACGCATTCACAGTGCAGAGACTATATCACATGACATTTCTGGTACGATTCCTAAACATCTAAACAATGACTCCTTTTGCCAAATTTCTACTAAACAAGTACCTGATTATTTATTATAATAAAAATAAAAAAAACTGGTAGGTCGACTTTTAAGAGTTAATTGAACGTTCTTCCAGAATATCTATAAGTGTAGACAATAAGTTCTCAGTATACCTACAGTGCTCAAACGTGGAATTTGTAGGTAAGTGAAATTCAAACTGTCACGTCCTACAGTCACATCTTGGTCTTGAGGGGGGGTGGCTAGGGGCTATTCTGGACTGATCACAGCTGTGCCCTGTTGTCACTTGGCCATGCTGGGGGCCTAAGGGGTAGTGGATAGGGTTAGGGATTATTTCTGGACCAGACCACAGCTTTGTGGGTCCTGCCTAGGGTCACATCTTGGCCTTGAGAGGGACCATACCGAGACTCTTTAGGAAGGTCTCTAAGGTGGACAGGTACTCCTGGGGGTGTCGTCTCAGGTGGCCTGCATGTGTTGACTCCTCCCACTTCCTGTCTGTCACCTCCATCCCTCGTTTCCTCCAGTAGGTGATGATCTCCTCCATGCTCTCCGGGTCACACAGTGTGTCGTTCTGGCAGAAGAAGACGAGGGCGGGTGCGGTGACAGGGTTGTTCCAGAAGACATCGATGCCGGTGTTAAAGTAGTCAACTGTGTGGTGTTTGAAGGCTCTGAAGTAGAGCATACTGGACCGTTTCACCAGGCTCTCCAGCCTGGGGAACAGGTTCTTACCTAGACCTGAAGAGATAATCAATTACAAAATGTATACTGAACAAAAATATAAACGCAACATGTAAAGTGTTGGTCCCATGTTTCATGAGCTGATATAAAAAGATCCCAGAAATGTTCCATACGCTCAAAAAGCTTATTTCTTTTAAATCATGTGCACAAATTTGTTTACATCCCTGATAGTGAACATTTCCCCTTGCCAAGATAATCCATCCACCTGACAGATCTGGCATATCAAGAAGCTGATTAAATAGCATGATCATTACACAGGTGCAGCTTGTGCTGGGTGCAAAAAAAGGCCACTATGTGCAGTTGTCACACAACATAATGTCACAGATGTCTCAAGTTTTGCAATTGTCATGCTGACTGTAGTAATGTCCACCAGAGCTGTTGCCAGATAATATAATGTTAATTTCTCTACCATTAGCCACTTCCAAATTCATTTTAGAGAATTTGGCAGTACGTCAAACCACCCTCACAACCGCAGACCACGCGTAACCACTCCAGCCCAGGACATCCACATTCGGCTTCCATACCTGCGGGATCATCTGAGACCAGCCAGCTAGACAGCTGATAAAACTGAAGAGTATTTATGTCTGTAATAAAGCCCTTTTGTAGGGAAAAACTCATTCTTACTGGCTGGGCCTGGCTACTAAGTGGCTGGACCTATGCCCACCTATGGCTGCACCCCTCACCAGTCATGTGAAATTCATAGATTAGGGCCTAATGAATTTATTTCAATGGTCAGATTTCCTTATATGAACTGTAACTCAGTAAAATCATTGACGTTTTTGCATGTTGCGTTTATACTTTTGTTCAGTATAAGTGGCGTGAGGATAAAGGACAACGTCAGCTCACTGGTATAACCTTTAACCTGGCTGTACTAGGCTGTCAGATGGGTTACACCTAGTCAGTATCCTCTAACAGTAACCCCTGTCCCCCAGACTCACCTGTAGCCATCCTCTCCAGTGAGCCCAGCACTAGGCTGTCATAGACGTGGCCTCTGATTCTCTGAGTGAAGCCATAGTACTTCTGTGTGTTGCGGGACACATGCACCAGCAGCTGGGTGAAGGTGTACCCTCCTATGGAGAAGGCATGCACAAGCAGGGGGCGTGACACAAAGCGGTCACTCTGCAGGACATCTAGTACACTTGCCCCGTAGTCCAGGCCCCAGCGAGGCCACAGGAACTGACTCACCTAGGGGAGAGGGGATTGGAGAGGTATTTTGGAGAAAGGAGACCATAGAGAGTAGCATTCTAAACAGAATGTTTAAATTGTTACAGATTTCCCACCCATGACGTTGCCCCTTCCTCACCTCACTCTCGACTATGAGCACGTCGAAGCCTGTACGGAAGTAGATCTCACAGTACTTGGCCAGAGCCTGAGGTCGTGACCCCAACCAGGGCAGCATCAGCAGCAGGGGCTTGGTTGGGGCAGGGGATGGGGAGATACTGGCTGCATCGTTCAGGGCAGACAGAGGGCCAGGGGAGGGTTTAGGTGAGGCCGTCTCATTCAGGTACAAGGTGATGGTCTTGCTGATGCGATGAGCGGTGACCCCACGGGCTAGCATGGTGACAACAGGGATACAGAGTGCAGGGTTAGGCAGCCTGGAGGTGGTGCTGTAAGGCAGAAATAAGGAGAAATAAATATATATATTTTGCAGACAGATTTGCTATATAAACATGTGACATTACAGATAGCGAGTACTTCTATTGTATTTGTTTTAAAATGCATTGCAAACCATGGACAACCTATGAAAGATAAGCTCCTTATGCATCCAAACCCGTAAGGCAAAGGACGCGTGTTAATGTTCAGATTTAGCAACGGGGCTCTTAACAAAACTCCCCAGTACAGAAGACGACTTTGTCCAATGACTTGTGTCAGAGTCATTATCAAGGGCAAATCGTACCCCTGACTTTTTAAAGGACACACTATGTGCAAACACGACCAAAGGTTCGCAGCAAACTGGGAAGTTGATAATAGCAATAAAAAAAGTTGGTAGCTAGCCAAATTAACGAACAGGCATGCGTTAATGGACAATGTGGGCGAGATTAATTAAATGACTCAAAACACTTCGTGGTATGACCAAGCGGTCAAAACTGGCAAACCTAGCTTGTTATCTTACTATCGGTAGTTAGCGGGCTAGCTGCCTATGTTGCAAAATGTTATATATCATATCCCGTACAGTGTTGACATATCAAAACATTAGAATGTTGCGAACTAGATATAATAAAAACTTTCATTACCTGTGAAAACGTGTCTTGTGTCTCGGGCCAAAGCGTCCCGCCCCAACGTCCCACAAGTACTCATCAGGTACGGTAGTACACGTCACAAACAATAGGGGTTAGTTATATATATTTGACAAACCGGTGAAATCGTGCCTATTTCGATATGGGGGCGCTGATGGTTAGCTAATTTAAACAACGAGCTACATAACGGTTATGCATGCCGTGGTTATATGAACGCTCTAATTTGTATCCAAACAAAGCCCCTTTTCTTTGCCTTGTATAGAGTTTCATCAGCCTGCCTAGCGCGCGACCCTGGTGTCTACGTCAGCGAGACTTCGAGAGCTGTTGGTGTCCGCCGGTCATAGCTAGAAGGGATCCAGCGCTTGTCAAATTAACGTCAAGATTTGACTTTTTTGTAACAGGTTAGGATAATTTATGTAACGTATCAAGTTTCTGTATAAATGTATGTAAACAGACCATGAATGTCACATTTTGCGTTTTCTTTAAAAACTGTAAGTGCTATTATTTGATACAATATCGTACTTTTTGGAGAAATATCCTCTGGTCAGATTAAACAAAAATAGAACTGTTTGGCCATAATGACCATCGTTGTGTTTAGAGGAAAAAGTGGGAAGCTTGCAAGCCGAAGAACACCATCCCAACCGTGAAGCACGGGGGTGCCAGCATCATGTTGTGGGGGTGCTTTGCTGCGGGAGGGACTGGTGCACTTCACAAAATAGATGGCATCATGAGGAAGGAAAATTATGTGGATATATTGAAGCAACATCTCAAGACATCAGTCAGGAAGTTAAAGCTTGGTCGCAAATGGGTCTTCCAAATGGACAATGACCCCAAGCATACTTCCAAAGTTGTGGCAAAATGGCTTAAGGACAACAAAGTCAAGGTATTGGAGTGGCCATCACAAAGCCCTGACCTCAATCCTATAGAAAATGTGTGGGCAAAACTGAAAAGGCGTGTGCGAGCAAGGAGGCCTACAAACCTGACTCAGTTACACCAGTTCTGTCAGGAGGAATGGGCCAAAATTCACCCAACTTATTGTGGGAATCTTGTGCAAGGCTACCCGAAACGTTTGACCCAAGTTAAACAATTTAAAGGCAATGATACCAAATACTAATTGAGTGTATGTAAACTTCTGACCCACTGCGAATGTGATGAAATAAATACAAGCTGAAATAAAGAATTCTCTCTACTATCTTTCACATTCTTTTTTCACATTTCACATTCTTAAAATAAAGTGGTGATCCTTACTGACCTAAGACAGGGAATGTTTACTATTATTAAATGTCAGGAATTGTGAAAAACTGAGTTTAAATGTATTTGGCTATGGTGTATGTAAACTTCCGACTTCATACGTATACAATAGTCATTTATAATGCTGTGCTGTTGTGCTGATTAAAGAAGCAATACAACTGGCATTCTTTAGACTAGTTGAGTGTCCGGAGCATAAGCATTTATGGGTTCGATTACAGGCTCAAAATGGCCAGAAACAAATAACTTTCTTCTGAAACTCGTCAGTCTATTCTTGTTCTGAGAAATGAAGGCTATTCCATGCAAGAAATTGCCAAGAAACTGAAGATCTCGTACAATGCCGTGTACTACTCCCTTCACAGAACAGTGCAAACTGGCTCCAAACAGAATAGAAAGGAGTGGGAGGCCCGGTGCACAACTGAGCAAGAGGACAAGTACATCAGTGTCTAGTTTGAGAAATAGACGCCTCACAAGTCCTCAACCGGCAGCTTCATTAAATAGTACCCGCAAAACATCAGTCTCATTGTCAACAGTGAAGAGGCAACTCCAGGAATGTCCAACAGAGCTGTTGCCAGAGAATTGAATCCACTTTTTTCCACCATAAACCACCTCCAACGTTGTTTTAGAGAATTTGGCAGTATGTCCAACCGGTTTTACAACTGCAGACCACATTCATGGCATCGTGTGAGACTATCAACAACCTCCTCCACTAATCCTAGGAGGATAGGAAGAACCAGTGGTAACAACAACCACTTATCTTGGTTTTCATCTAGACTCTAACCTCAGTGGTGACACACATGTGGAGCAGTCAGTGAGGAAGGCCTAAAAAATTCCAGAAATGGCCTACCCAATGAAGATCTGGTCACAGTCTATAGTACGCTGGTCAGGCCTTGTCTGGAATATGGTGGAGTGCTTTTAGTTGGATGCAGTTAAAAGCAGCAGGTCCAACTAGACAGGGTGCAGAGGAGGGCCTTGAGGATCATCTCCAGAGGGGGACCAGTCCAACCACAGCTCCCGTCACTGCAGAGCAGATGAGAGCAGGCTGCAGTGCACCTGGTGAAGGACATGAACACTCTTGACCATCCATTGAATGATCTGCTCCCTCAAAAAAGAGGTAACTGCACTACCAGGCTCCTGAGAAACAGCCACAAACTGTCCTGTATAACAGCCTGTACAAACCACATGTGAAATGCCACTCTACCCAATGCTGCCAGACTGTATAATAACTTTAGCTCTTAAAGTTTCCCAAAAATTATCTATTTTACAATCACATTTTAATATTTCCATCAGGAAAAATGTCCTGTAATGTTTCAAGTGTTCTGTATTCTATTTCCGTCACGTATTATGTTATGTATTTTAAATGAATGTTTTGCAATTATTAGTAATGTAAATTCTGCATTTCCTCAGTTTTATTTGTGAGCAAGAATAAATAAACTCAAACTCGATATGTACACAATTCCTGGAAGCTGAAAATGTCCCAGTTCTTCCATGGTCTGCATACTCACCAGACATGTCACCCATTGAGCATGTTTGGGATGCTCTGGATCGATGTGTACACCAGTGTGTTCCAGTTCCCGCTAATATCCAGCAACAAAGCCATTGAATAGGAGTGGGACATTATTCCACAGGCCACAATCAACAACCTGAAGGAGATGGCAAATGGTGGTCACACCAGATACTGACTGGTTTTCTAATCCACGCCCCTACCTTTTGTTTTTAAAGTTATGTGACAAACAGATGCATACCTGTATTCCCAGTCATGTGAAATCCATAGATTAAGGCCTAATGAATTAAGTTATTTAAATTGACTGATGTCCTTATATGAACTGTAACTGAAATTGCTACATGTTGCGTTAATGTTTTTGCTCTGTATACTTTTTGTCACTCTAAACTCAGACAAAAAGCTGTAACTCCTCTATTGGTAGAAGCTATTCCTAATCCTTTTTCCCAATTTGAAAAGCAGAGACGTAGAGAAAGATTTCATATGCTCTATGTTTTAGTCTAACTTGTTAGGGGGCTAGTCAAAATGGCAGTCGTATGGAAAAAGTTGAGGAAAATTGTGTTAATGCAGTTACTAAAACAGCTGTATCGTTAAATTCGTAGCGGATATTTTTTTCCCACGAACAGATTTGAACATCTGAGAAGTAGACAAAGAGGTCATACCCTCTAAATCTTTGTCTAACTTGTTGGGGAAGTAGTCAAAATTTCAGTTGTATGTTAAAAGTTACAGAAAATGTTGTATTGGGCAGTAGTTATAGTCAATCATGGCCAGTTTTGATAAGTAGGTGTGTGGTTCAGTAGTTTTGTGATTATGAGTTGTAGTCAACCATAGTAGTATGGTGGCCCTGGAGAAAATTAGGGTTATGTGCCTTGCTCAAGGACACATCGACAGGTTTATTTTTTCTCACTTTGTCAGCTCAGGGATTTGATCCAGCAACTGTTTGGTTCCTGGCCCAACACGCTGACCACTAGGCTACCTGCCGCCCTCAGTAATTGTGTGGTTGTGGTCAGTAGTTGTGTGGTCAGTAGTTGTGTGGTTGTGGCCAGTAGTTGTGGTCAGTAGTTGTGGTTCAGTTGTTGTGGTTCAGTTGTTGTGGTCAGTAGTTTTGTGGTTGTGGTCAGGAGTTGTGTTCAGTAGTTGTGGTCAGTAGTAATGGTCTGTAGTTGTGTTGTTTTGGTCAGTAGTTGTGGCTAGTAGTTGTGTGATTAGTGGTTGTGGGGTTGTGGTCAGTAATTGTGGTCAGCAGGTGTGATCAGTAGTTGTGTGGTTGTGGTCAGTAGTTGTGTGGTCTATGGTTGTGGTGTTATGATCAGTAGTCTTGGTCAGTAGTTGTGGTCAGTGGTTGTGTTATTGTTGTCAGTATTTGTGGTCAGTAGTTGCAGTCAGTAGTGTTCAGTAGTTTTGTGGTCAGTAGTTGTGGTTAGTAATTTTGGTCTCTAGTTGTGTTGTTGTGGTCAGTAGTTGTGTGGTTGCGGTCAGTAGTTGTGGTCAGTAGTTGTGTGGTTGTGGTCAGGAGTTGTGGTCATTAGTTGTGATTAGTAGTTGTGGTCAGTAGTTATGGTCTGTAGTTGAGTTGTTGTGGTCAGATGTTGTGGTCAGTAGTTGTGAGGTCAGTAGTTGTGTGGTTGTGGTCAGTAATTGTGGTCAGTAGTGGTCAGTAGTTTTGTGGTCAGTAGTTGTGTGGTTGTGGTCAGGAACTGTGTTCAGTAGTTGTGTGGCTTAGTAGTTGTGGTCAGTAGTGGTCAGTAGTTTTGTGGTCAGTAGTTGTGTGGTTGTGTTCAGGAACTGTGTTCAGTAGTTGTGATTAGTAGTTGTGGTCAGTAGTTATGGTCTGTAGTTGAGTTGTTGTGGTCAGTAGATGTGAGGTCAGTAGTTATGTGGTTGTGGTCAGTAACTGTGTGGTTGTGGTCAGTAATTGTGGTCAGTAGTTGTGTGGTTGTATGGAACCTTTTCTTTTTCTAAGAATGTGGTTGTGATCAGAATCTAAACTACATATGTTGTGTGTGAAAACTGAAAAACGTGTGATGAGAAGTAAAAAAAAAAGTTGCATTTTTATATATATATATTACTTTTATTTGTAATATTTTGTTATTTCGATTTACTTTTTACCCCTTTTCTCACCAATTGGTAGTTACAGTCTTGTCCCATCGCTGCAACTCCTGTACGGACTCGGGAGAGGCAAAGGTCGAGAGCGGTCCTCCGAAACACGACCCTGCCAAGCCGCACTGTTTCTTTTGGGGCGGCAGGTAACCTAGTGGTCAGAATGTTGGGCCAGTAACCAAAAGGTTGCTGGATCAAATCCCTGAGCCGACAAGGTGAAAACCTGTCGATGTGTCCTTGAGCAAGGCACCTAACCCTAATTTGCTCCAGGAGAGCTGTACTACTATAGCTGTAATTGTAAATAAGAATTTGTTCTTAACTGACTTGCCTAGTTAAATCAATTTTAAAATTCTTGACAAAGCCGCACCAATGAGGAAACACGATACAACTGGTGAGCGTGCATGTGCCCGGCCTGCCACAGGATTCGCTAGAGAGGGATGGGACAAGGACATCCTGGCCAGCCGAAACCTCCCCTAACCCGGACGGTGCTGGGTCTCCCGGTGTTGCCCAATTGCATGCTCCCTCAAAACTTGTGGCATTGTGTTGTTTGACAAAACTGCACATTTTAGAGTGGCCTTTTATTGTCCCCAGCACAAGGTGCACCTGTGTCTTGATATGCCACACCTGTCAGGTTGATGGATTATATTGGCAAAGGAGAAATGCTCACTAACAGGGATGTAAACATTTTTAGATAAATAAGCTTCTTGTGCGTATGGAAAATGTTGGGATATGTTATTTCAGCTCATGAAACATGGGACCAACACTTTACATGTTGCGTTTATGTTTTTGTTCAGTGTACACTACCGGTCAAAAGATTTAGAACACCTACTCATTCAAGGGTTTTTCTTTATTTGTACTATTTTCTACATTTGTCATGTTTACTCCATCTCCCTCTCTACGGCGCTCGAAGTGGCGGTGTGGTGATTATTGCACACACCTGTCACCATCATTATGTGCACCTGCGCTTCATGAGACTCACCTGGACTGCATCACTTCTATGATTTCTATCCCTATATCTGTCACTCTCTCAGGATCTATCCTCAGTCAGCATTGTTGTTATGTTCCTCGTGTCCAGACGCTGTTTGTGGTTTGTTTGATGTTTTGGGGTTTTGTTACATGTTTATTTATCATTAAATTCCATACCCCGTACTTGCTTGTAGAATAATAGTGAAGACATCAAAACTATAAAATAACACATGGACTCATGTAGTAACCAAAAAAGTGTTAAACAAAATCAAAATATATTTGATATTTGAGATTCTTCCAATAGCCACCCTTTGCCTTGATGACAGCTTTGCACACTCTTGGTATTCTCTCAACCAGCTTCATGAGGTAGTCACCTGGAACAGTATTAACAGGTATGCCTTCTTTTCTTAATTTGTGGAATTTCTTTCCTTCTTAATGCATTTGAGCCAATCAGTTGTGTTGTGACAAGGTAGGGGTGGAATACAGAAGATAGCCCTATTTGGTAAAATACCAAGTCCATATTATGGATAGAACAGCTCAAATAAGCAAAGAGAAACAACAGTCCATCATTACTTTAAGACATGAAGGTCAGTCAATGCGGAAAATTTCAAGAACTTTGAAAGTTTCTTCAAGTGCAGTCGCCAAAACCATCAAGCACTATGATGAAACTGGACCGCCACAGGAATTGAAGACCCAGAGTTACTTCTGCTGCAGAAGATATGTCCATAAGAGTTACCAACCTCAGAAATTGCAGCCCAAATAAATGCTTCATAGAGTTAAAGTAACAGAAACATCTCAACATCAACTATTCAGAGGAGACTGTGTGAATCAGGCCTTCGTGGTCGTATAGCTGCAAAGAAAACACTACTAAAGGACACCAATAAGAAGAAGAAGAGAATTGCTTGGGCCAAGAAACACGAGCAATGGACATTATGGAGGAAGATTTTGTATATTTTTGTCGAGAGCAAAACTTGTTTCGTTTCAATCCAAAATAATTGTTCTGAAAGCAAAAAAGTGCAATAAAATATTTTACAATAGAGTGCAAAACTTTTATTTCAAAAATAATATTTGGAGATCAAAAAATGTTGGCTAGACTGCCCCCTTTGCTTGCAGTGCTTTTTTGGGCTTTTGAAACTTTTTGGGGGGATTGGAACACTAGTTTTTCATTTGCACTTTGACCCCAGCTGTGGGTGGGCTTTAGTGGGAGGTGTGGATGATGCTTCTCCATTGGTCAGCCATTTTTTGAGTGTCAGTTTGGCTACAACCAATACTGTTCAGTCTTTCTTTCCGACACAAAGAAAGTCTTAGCGGACACCTACGAAGAAGGACTGTGTGATGATGGCATCTCAGGTAAGCAGTACTGGGCGTTCTTCCGTCCAACTTCTACATTGCTAGTAGTTAGCTCCTACGATTCAGTGTCGGTTCATAACATTCTACTATATTACATACATACAGTAGAATGATAAATCATGCAATTATTATTCTCAAGCTAACCAAAAGCATTTAGCTACGAACGCCTGTTCTCGCCATTTTCTGTTGAATTCATCTAACTTTCTTTCATGGCAACTCATAAGCAGGGCATGTCCTGTTTGTTTCATAGTGGATATATAATCATATTTCATGACAGTGTAACGGTTAGCTTTTTTGCAGAAATATATTACTGCGTTTCCATTAGCTAATGATACATAGACCTACTTTAAAACACACACTTGCACTCAGTGTTGTCATATATGCATTGTTTTAAAAAATCGTATAACATTAACTAATTGGGTTATTGTTTCATTGCAGGGAAGAATGGCTCAGCAGCTATTGATCGGGTTGCTGTATGTCTGATGGTAGTGCTGTGAACATGTTACAATTATTCACATGTGATTATTTTGACAATTATACTACATAATGTTGATTGTTACATGGTATTTATCATGTTCAAATGTTGGGTTTGTTTTTAGAGAGAAGTGTTAATTAACAAAACTGCTTTGTAAAAAGTTAAATTGTAAAAAAAAATAAAAAAATACATTTAATAAAAGCTATTTTCAATGACTGAAACAGTTTGTTTACATCATACCAGTAAAGAGGTGTTGTTTTCTGAACAGTATCGGTTGTAGCCAAAAATGGCTGACCAATGGAGAAGCAACATCCACACCTCCTTCTAAAGCCCGCCCACAGCTGTGGGGTCAAAAGTGCAAACGAAGAACTAGTTTTTCAATCAACAAAAAAAAGTTTCAAAAGCAAAAAATAAATAAAAGCACTGCAAGCAAAGGGGGCAGTCTAGCCAAAATGGAGGGTGGTTGATAGTGACATTTAAATTGGAGTTTTGTTTTCAAAGACATTTTTGGTTCTCTAAATACTATTTTTTTGCACTCTATTACAAGATATTTGATTTCAATTTTTTTTTATTACTTTGAAGCCTCGGTTTTTCTTTCAGAACAATTATTTTTGATTGAAAATAAAAAAGTTTTGCTCTCAACAAAAAGACACAAATCTACCTCCATACCAACCGTTGTGTCTTTGTGAGATGGGGTGTGGGTGAATGGATGATCTCTGCATGTGTATTTCCCACCGTAAAGCATGGAGGAGGAGGTGTTATGGTGTGGTGGTACTTTGCTGGTGACACTGTCTGTGATTTATTTAGAATTCAAGGCACACTTAACCAGTATGGCTACCACAGCATTCTGCAGCAATACGCAATCCCATCTGGTTTGGGCTTAGTGGGACTATCATTTGTTTTTCAACAGGACAATGACCCAACACACCTTCAGGCTGTGTAAGAGCAATTTTACCAAGAAAGAGAGTGATGGAGTGCTGCATCAGATGACCTGGCCTCCACAATCCCCCGACCTCAAGCAAATTGAGATGGTTTGTGATGAGTCGGACCACAGAGTGAAAGAAAAGCAGCCAACAAGTGCTCCGCATACGTGGGAATTCCTTCAAGACTTGGAAAAGAATTCCAGGTGATGCTGGTTGAGAGAATGCCAAATGTGTGCAAAGCTGTCATCAAGGCAAAGAGTGGCTACTTTGAAGAATCTAAAATATATTTAAATTTGCATTTTTGGTTACCAAATGATTCCATATGTGTTATTTGATTGTTTTGATGTCTTCACTATTATTCTACAATGTAGAAAATGGTAAAAAAATAAAGAAAAACCCTTGAATGACTTGGTGGTGTTAAACATTTGACCGGTAGTGTATATTGCGCTAAATTTGCTGCACCCATGTTCGTTGTCATGGAAAATATGAATGTTGTTTCCAACAACCAATCAGCTACTGTGCTGGCTGCATGTTGAGATTGCCAAAAGGCCAGTCTCTTTGGCAAATGACAGGAGTGGCAAGGAGTGAAACGTTAGCTAAAAAGACTGGTACACTAGTCTTCAATGATTAAAGCTAGAAATGTAATTCAAACTTTAAAACATGCAGTTTGCTTGGAATAGGTTGCTTGTATACAGCCTTTTGATACCACTTATACTTTTTGAACTATAACCATTTTAAATGTTCATAAAAGCTCCATAGACTTGAATGGGAAATAATTGGATTCGCCACTGCCCTTGAACCGTTAAAGCTACAAACACCAAACCAACGTTGACATATAGAGACAAACTCAACTTAGATTGCTTGTAAAAAAAAAGATTGTAGATACTTTTGTACTTTTTAACTATAACCGTTTTACATTTGCATTAAAGCTCCATAGACTAAAGGCAAAACATTTATTTGCCACTGCTCTTGGACCGTTTCAACTACAAACACCAACCCAAGTGTGCAGACTGACTCAACTTAGGTGGCTTCAACACAGCTTTTTTCTACCATTCATAATTCATGAACTATAAAGCTTGTTGTATCCCCATTCATTTCAATGGTGGAACGTAGGTTTCAACATTCTAAACTGAAATCACTGCCAAAAAACTTTAAGAATGTTCAAACTAAAGCATTTTGAGAGCTTAAAAACATTCTATGGCTTCTAGCCTACTATACTAGCCCACTATAACTCTACACCTACAAACCACCCCAAAATAGGTCACTATAACTAGCCCATAGCCTATTAAAACCCTATTACTACTACTACCATTATTACTTCCACCACTACCACTACTACTACTATTTCACAACCATAAATATTTCAAGCAAGCACACAAATTTACTTCAGAAATGTCATTTTTCTAGTTCTTTATTACGTTTTTATCCTTGATCATTTTAAACGTGTGTGTTGTTTTTGCATAGTTGAAACAACCATGTGTTTTAAGAATATTGTATTAATTCATATGGCTGCTACAATGCACTCTGCAGCAGAGGGCACAATCCTCATTACCAGGTATGAGCTGAATTGTAGTATATCTTGTGCATGCAAAAGGGTTTCTGCCTTTCTAACACACACACACCCACAGTCACACACACACACACACACACACACATATTGGGACACTGCCCCGATGTTTGGACAAGTCATCCCCTGTCAAGCCTGACTCAGCAGCCATACAGGCAGACAGTGTGTGTGTGTGTGTGTGTGTGTGTGTGTGTACGTGGTGTGTGTCTGGTGTGTGTGCATGTAGCTGTGTATGTGAGTGTGTTTGTGTGTTTGTGTGTTCCTGAGTGTCTGTGTTCCTGTGCAAGCCTGTGTGTGTATGTCCTCCTGTGTTTAAGTGTGTGTAGGGGGTTTGTATATCCGGTGTGAGGCAGCGGTGGTTTGGCCGTGCCCAATGCTGAGATCATGTGTTTGGTCAGTCATTGTTCCTCTCCGGACCCCTTTAGTTCTGGCTGGTTGGTGCCTTCCTGTCCGGTCATCACACCGGGTGTCAGCCGGCTCTGGTGTGGCTCTCCTAACCCCCTACAGCTCGGTTGGCCACCTGTTGTCGGAAACCGGAAGACTTGTGTTGAGTCTCAGAGCTTTAGCTCAGTTGACTAACAGTTGTAAATGTGGTACAGAACACCCCTGGTTGAACACCCGGTTAGTATTTTACCCCAGCTGATTATCCTGTTCTCTGTGACCCTCCATCCCCAGGCTGACCCACTGTAAGCAGGTCCTGGTGACTGGTATTGATCCATCATTGATCAATTATTGGTCCTTTCTCTGGTTATGGATCATTGATTCTACTGATCCACAGGGACAGATAATGCTTCAACCCTGAGACCAAACTTTATCTTATTTTACACTTGCCTTACAGAAAAATCACATGATTTCCCATGTGGAAAATCACACGATATCATGTGAAATTTCCCATGTGAAATCAGGTGAAAAAGTGTTTTTGGAACACTTCACATGTAGTTTCATGTTATCACATGTTGTCACATTAACTTCACATAAGATCACATAAGATCACGTGATCACATGAAAACATGTTTTTGGAACACTTCATTCATGTGTTTTTTCTGTAAGGGGGATGTCTGTCTGTCTGTCTGCCCGTCTTGTCTGCCTGTCTTATATTTCCCTGGGGTAAGTATGGCAGGGACAGAGAGATATACTGTATCTACTACAGCCAGGGATAAATAAGAGCTTTATTTCACAAACCTGCCTGACAGTCTGACCAACAGACAGGAGAGATGGAGGAGATATTGATGCTGAAGATGATCCATTCATCATTGCTCTAAATCCAATAGATTTTTGGTCAGTTCAAGATACTGGAATACTGTATACCAAAGCGTCTTTGTTATTGCTCTATCTATGTTTGACATTGAATAGACAGTGGCTAGATGCATTGGTTCATGCCCTGTGAATGCACTGCTGTAATCAATTATGCTCACCCATAATCCAACCCCCAGTCAGGCGTATACTAGCAGAGCTGATCTATAATATAGATACAGCACAATGGCCCATATGTGGAGTCCTATTCCACAGTCAGAGGGCAGATTGAAGATGTACACAGATTAACAAGGTACAGTATGTGGATCAGTGTCTATTTTAAAGTATCCAGAGAGGAATTAAATGAGGACACGAGCCTGGACTTTACCCCGCAGGGAGATAAAGTACTATATCTATCAGAGTCTGATGACATCAAAATGTTGAGTAGGAGAGAGAGAACGAGAATTAAAGACAGAGCGAGAAGTGGGTATGTACCAGAGAGAGAGAGAGAGAGAGACGGTGTGATAACAGATGGAAGATGCCAAACTAACACCATTACAATACAATAAGTTAAATTGTAAAAAAAAAAAAAATTATTACATTTAATAAAAGCTATTTTCAATGACTGAAACAGTTTGTTTACATCATACCAGTTAAGAGGTGTTGTTTTCTGAACAGTATCGGTTGTAGTCAAACTGGCACTCAAAAAATGGCTGACCAATGGAGAAGCATCATCCACACCTCCCACTAAAGCCCGCCCACAGCTGTGGGGTCAAAAGTGCAAACAAAGAACGAGTGTTTCAATCAACAACAACAAAGTTTCAAAAGCAAAAATAAATAAAAGCACTGCAAGCAAAGGGGGCAGTCTAGCCAAAATGGAGTGTGGTTGATAGTGAAATTTAAATTGGAGTTTTGTTTTCAAATACATTTTTGGTTCTCAAAATATTTCTGGGGAATGAAAATGCATAAAGTGTTGCGCTCTATTACAAAATATTTGATTGGAAACATTTTTCACTTTGAAGCCTCGTTTTTGCTTTCAGAACAATTATTTTTGATTGAAAATTTAAAAGTTTTGCTCTCAACAAAAAGACACAAATCTACCTCCATACCAATCGCCGTGTCTTTGTGAGACGCGGTGTGGGTTAACGGATGATCTCTGCATGTGTATTTCCCACCGTAAAGAATGGAGGAGGAGGTGTTATGGTGTGGGGGTGCTTTGCTGGTGACACTGTCTGTGATTTATTTAGAATTCAAGGCACACTTAACCAGTATGGCTACCACAGCATTCTGCAGCGATACGCCATCCAATTTTTCCGTAAGGGGGATGTCTGTCTGTCTGTCTGTCTGTCTGTCTGTCTGCCTGTCTTTTATATTTCCCTGGGGTAAGTGGGTCAGGGACAGAGAGCTCTACTGTATCTACTACAGCCAGGGATAAATAAGACCTTTATTTCACAAACCTGCCTGACAGTCTGACCAAAAGACAGGAGAGATGGAGTAGATATTGATGCTGAAGATGATCCATTCATCATTGCTCTAAATCCAATAGATTTTTGGTCAGTTCAAGATACTGGAATACTGTATACCAAAGCGTCTTTGTTATTATCTATGTTTGACATTGAATAGACAGTGGCTAGATGCATTGGTTCATGCCCTGTGAATGCACTGCTGTAATCAATTATGCTCACCCATAATCTGACCCCCAGTCAGTCGTATACTAGCAGAGCTGATCTATAATATAGATACAACACAATGGCCCATATGTGGAGTCCTATTCCACAGTCAGAGGGCAGATTGAAGATGTACACAGATTAACAAGGTACAGTATGTGGATCAGTGTCTATTTTAAAGTATCCAGAGAGGAATTAAATGAGGACACGAGCCTGGACTTTACCCCGCAGGGAGATAAAGTACTATATCTATCAGAGTCTGATGACATCAACATGTTGAGAGAGATAACGAGAATTAAAGACAGAGCGAGAAGTGGGTATGTATCTAAGAGATGAGAGAGAGACGGTGTGATAACAGAAGGAAGATGCCAAACTAACACCATTACAATCACCAGTTGTGCATTCTCAGCTCACAAAGAAGTTCCAAATTCCTTGCGATGTTTGTTCCATGATTTGTGATGTACTTCACTCTGACTATTGCTTTTATGTTAATCATGACAGAGAGGGTTGGTTTCAACTCCAGCCACAAATTACATCCAATACACTATATTGATCTGATAGTTAATTCTATGCACAGTACCACCCTCCTGTTAACGATTCGTTCTCACTGGAATATTTATCTGCAGTGTGTGTGTGTGTGTGTGCAAACCCTTTTTGTCCCCCTCTGGCTCCCATCCCATAATACGACCAGACCGCACTGATGAATTATTTGCCCAGTGCGGTGTATCCACGGGAACCATGCATTCCTTACACACATCATAGAGAGAGAGAGACACACACACCCTTGAATGAGGGAGGGAGGGAGGGAGGGATAGAGAGAAGGAGCATACTGAGTGTGTGAGTGATACTGAGGAGAGGAGTGAGCAGAATGAACCTGTAACTCAGTCTAAAACACAGACGGAGGGATCTTTACAGCAACAACGGAAGCAGCAGGAGCGTGATATGGGACAGAGGGGGATGTTGTCTGGCTGAGCTGGGACCTGTCCTCGCCCTCTCCTGTCTGTCTGATGGAGAGCAGAGGGATGCAGCAGAGTGAGTACTACAGCTGTGTGTGTGTGTGTGTGTGTGTGTGTGTGTGTGTGTGTGTGTGTGTGTGTGTGTGTGCGCGCATCCAGAAGATATAGATTGAGGTAGGAGTTACGGAGTTGTGAAGGACTAAGGAAGAGAGACAATGATAGAGAGGAAGAGATCAAAGTGGTTGGTGTTGCTGTGTGCCCAACTAGCACAACGTTCTGAGAACCATATTTTTCTTAGCACTTGGTGAAGGTGGGGTTGTCCTATGGTTATATTGCATACAACCTTCCCACAATGTTCTGGGAATGGTGCAGGATAGTTGCTTGGCTTTGAAACATTCTCAGGACATTTAAGGAACTTGACAAAATAATGGTATTTCATTAAGAGAACATTTCCTACAAGTTCAAACATGGTTACATTTAATAGATTTTTTTGTCATGTTCTAGGATCATTCTCCTACTGGTTTGACATTGGGAATGTTCTCAAAAAACGTTCTCCTGTTGGAATACTTCAGCATAATGTTTCCCACAGGTTTCTTAATGGTTCTATTTTAAGTAATGTTCTAAAAAATGTTCCACAATGTTAAGAAACAATGTTCTTCAGGTTTCCTTATCGTTCTATTTAAAGTCATATTCTCAGAACATTAAGAAAACGTTCCATAAAAAGACAAGTAACGTTCAAATAACTTTTCATTTATTATATTGAAAAAACTATACATTCCGTCCTCTGCATCAACAAAACTCTCTCTATCCTATATCTTGTTATGTGTGTTCAGGTGTGTTGGAGCCCACTAACTGGCCACACCTGATCTTAATGAGTGCTTGTTTCCTTTGAAATGGGGTCTGTTTGACTAGACTAAATTGAACAGCTTTGTATGAGTAAAAAGAAATGCCATGCTAGCTAAATCTTGGTGGTGCAATGGACTAATTCCATGGATAGAGAACAGAAGATCATAGGTTCAAATCTCACAGATGCTGTGCCATGGTTAATGCTTAAGCAAAGGAATGTCCTATCTGGGCTTGGAGTTCAAAATAGTTAACCTAAGCTAGCAGTGTTATTAGTCTTATTGAAACATTCAGTGAACGTTTTAAGGAAGTTATAAAAAAAATCAAAATAACCTATCATGTTCTCAGAACATTAACAAAAACCTCCCAGGAAAACTTTCAGGAAACCATAGTAAAATGTTCTCAGAACTGCCCGGCAACCTAAAAATGTACATTCCCAGAACATGCTTAAAAAAAATGCAGTTTTACCTGTCAGGAAACGTATGACTTAATTCCCAGAACCAATGGGAAACCAAAGACGTAGGTTCCCACAACTTCCGAGGAACCAAATGTGCTAGCTGGGAGTGTAGGTATATACATTATATGGTGAGTGCTGTGCTACTTTCTGAGAACATTGGCAAAGAGAGGCGTAGAAAAATCAAACAGAGGTATATGTGCGTACATTGAAGGGTATGTTTTTTCTAGTGGAGGAGGAGAGGTATACTACTGCAGTTTTTTGTATGCTGACTTTGAGGTGTGTGTTGTCTGTTCTGCAGGTGAACTGATTCTTAGGTGTGTGGTGTCGAGGTAAAAGAGGAGTTCGCTGGGAATCATGTGATTGGACAGCAATGTTTACCTTCATCATGTGACTTCACAGAGAAGATTATACTATAGAGTCTTCATTATGGCTGTTGTGATGTGTATCTATCTCCTCCTCTTCCTGCTCCTCCTCTTCCTCTCCCTCACTCCTCTCCTCCATCTGCATGCCTTCCCCCTGGCCACAGAGGGTGCCACAGAGGCACCACCTCACTCACACACAGACACACAGACAGATGTACAGGTTTCACACAGCCCTTTAGTGCCTACCTGGGCTCTGGTAGGCATCAACCCTGGGGCCAGAATGACTGACTCTCTAGGCTGGTTTCCAGGGCTGAGGGGCTCCACATTGGAACTTGAGGAAACTGAGAAACAGGACTACACAGATGAGTTTCAAGGAACTATCGGTGAATACCCTGATTTGCTGGAAAGCCCTGAGCAGTCACCTAAAACTGTCCCCAGAGAAACATGGCTGGAGACATTCAGATTCACAGAGGCAGACAGTGTCACTGCATGGATGGAAACCAAACCTCCAACTGGGACCTTATTTAGGGATGGACCACCAGACAGTATCCAGGATGGAGCTCCTGAAAACAAGCTAACAGAGAGCAACATCAGGGGGATGGCTGGATCCCCACTAACTCCTTCACAGGATGGACGGACTCCTCTGATACCTCTGTCACTCCCACAGAATGGAGATAGTATTGGTAGACCAACACCCATCCTTCTCTTTAGCGCTGACTATACAGAGACCCCAGGCTTTAATCCACTCACTAGGCCTACCTTACCAACCCCAGTGACAGCACAGCTAGGCTCCACTACTGACCCGGACCAAGACCAACCCATAGCCCAGGCCACAGACAAAGGGTTGCTAGCTCTGGACCAACCAGACACCCCACAAAGAGACATGCTCGAGGGAGATACAGTGATGGAGACTGGAGACTTCTCAGAGTTGGAGGACTTCACAGAGAACCTTACAGATACAGGGACAGACACAGGTAAGACTTCTCATATCCAACCCCCCCCCCCCCCCCCCCCCATTCCTGTCTTACAGTAATAAACACCCTCAGGATGTTAGTAAGAAATAATAGGAAGACTTGCCTTACTATTTATGGGATATTGGTCAGAAAGAATTGTTCTATTTTTCTATTTTGTGAAACACTGGTGGTGAATTAACTGATTTACTGTGGCAGTGTGATGAGTATCCCCTTATATATTTTCCCTTCATGACATCCTACCTCTGATATCAGGAAGTGTGTGTTTGGTGTTTACATGCCCCCGTAGCATCCTACCTCTGATATCAGGAAATGTGTATTTGGTGTATACATGCCCCTGTAGCAGTACATAGTAGTAGTAGAATATTTTCTGTTGACGTGTGTGTTGGAAAGCGATGGGACTGCTCTGTGTCTTCTCTGTGCCACAGTGTGTGATGTGTATTCTGCTAGCAAACACAGTTGTTTTACATTCACAGGACAGTTTACTCCACGCCCCTCCCTCTCTACCCTCTCTCTGTCTCATTCTCCCATCTCCTCCACCTTCTCTCCCACTCCTTCAATCCCCCTTCTCTTCTCCCTTCTCAATCCCCCCCTCCATCTTTCGTTCCTCTCTACCACCTCCCTCCCTCTCCTCTGCCACAGACACACTTTCGCCCTCCCTTGCTGTCCTGTCTTCTTAAACAGCTAAACTGAGGGAGACTGAATTAATTCCATGTGAATAACAGTAAACGAGATGGTGGTTGTATGTAGGACATTGTAGAAGCCGCTCCCCAGCCATAGAGGGGTAGAGAGCATAGCTAGATGGTAGTAAAACTGGGTTAGCTATGTGAGTCTCACACCTCTCTCTCTCTCACACACACATACACACACCACACACACACTCACTTTGCTGTTGAAGTATAGACACCTGAGTTGCCTAACCCGTTCACAGGATTGGTTAACTCTTGAGGTTCCAAGGAAAATCTGCTTTTAGTTTTAATGCACCGACTTGCTGGAACAAAAATTCTAAATACATTTCATCTTGATGTTCTGGTGCCGTTCGGACAATTTAAACTATTGATTATGCACCTATTTGTAGAGGAATGTAACTTTTTCTGGGTGATTTGTGATGTTTTATTTGTGCTTCCCATAATGTGTTTTGTGTTTTAATGTGTGTCTATATATATATATATGTATATGTTGGGTATAATGCGCGTTGTAAATGAGACCTAAGTCTCAATATGTCTTCCCTGTTAAAATAAAGATACAAAAATTTCAAAACACCACACACACAAACACACGCACACATGCATGTGAAGAGGAGGGACCAGAGGTCTTGTCGCAGAGCTCCTATCCCCTAAGATCAGTCATACTGTATTTCTCTATGCAGAGGAAGTAGGCAGGCACATAGGGAATAAAGCGTCTACAATATTCAGATGTTATGTAATCATAGGGGACAGACATATGGAATGGGTACGTGCACCTACAATAGTATGTTATAAATTATGAATGATGTAATGTTAGTGATGAGTGTGCCAGTTGTCTGCCATTTATAAATAGTTACACAAATGAGAACAGCAATGGGGTCAATACTACTTGATCTGCCCACCAGTCTCTCTCTCCCTCCCTTGCTCTCTCTACCCTCCCTCCCCTTCCCTCTCTCTCTCTCTCTCTGACCCAGTTAGAGATTGCCAGTTACAAGCATGTACTTTTGTAATGGATTACACTTCCCTCGCTCTCTGTGATGTTTCAGCCTATGAAACCCCTCAGATCTGGGGATAGGGGCAAGGGGTTGACTTGGGCATCATTTTCAACCATCTTTGTTTCTGTTTTACAGGTATGTCTCCAGAGGAGGTGTGGCCTAAGTCAGCCACCAATGAGCCACCTATCCTTGACTGCAGCCTGGACACCAAGGCCACGCCCTGCAACACAAATGAATCCTGGAGCCCTGTTTACCCTGATGACATCATCTCAAATAAATCCCAGCGCCCCATTCTGTCTCTAACCCCTCCTCTCGTCGTGCCTCTGTATTCTGATTGGAACTCAGCTCTGGCCACCTGGGGCTTTGCCTGGGAGGTCCACATCTACGGTCTGGGATCTGTGTTCATTGCATTAGGTCTGATATCTGTATTCTGCCTGTTAGGCCTGCCCCTGCGCTGCCCCCCGGGAAGCCCCTACTTCACCCTGCTGCATCTGTTCCTCCTGGCCACTGGAGGCACTAGAGCCTTCACTCTGCTGTATGATGCTTATAGTCACCAGGACCGCCTGTCTGCTCTGGGCTCTCTCCTACTTTCTGAACTACCCTTACCCTGCCTCACCTCTGCCTTCTCTGTCTGCTTCCTCATCCTCTCCCTCCGCTCTCGCATGCACCTCTCCCTCCCTTTCTCCCTCTCTCTCTCACTCCCTCTCTCGGCCCTGCCCCGGCCCTGTCTCTTGTTCTCCCTCTCCCTATTGCACTTCGGGGCCTCCCTGGGCTCCATAGCTCTCTTCCATGTCTTCCCCAGCCTCCCTGTCCTCCTCCTATTCCCCCAGGGAGTGTTCATCCTCCTCTGCCTCCTCCTCCCCTGCTCCTTCCTCCTCTTCCACTGCTTTGTACAACAAGACACCAAGCATGCCCAACGGCTGAGTGATGGTGAGGGAGAGGTAACAGGTTCCCCTGTGTTGGTTCAACGGCCGTTCCGGTACCCATTCGCTGAGGCTGGGGAGTGGAGCAGGGCGGCAGGGGCTGGGGTGGGAGGGTCTCTGTGCCTGATAGGCTGTGGTGGGCTCCAGCTGTATGGGATGTTACATGCAATGGGGTTTGGAGGGATGAGTGCTGGGGCGGGGTTTCAGCCCTGGCCTTGGTGGGGCTACCAGTTGGGCTGCAGACTCTGTGAGGTGGGGGTGTGTCTGTCCCTGT
This sequence comes from Thymallus thymallus, assembly GCA_023634145.1. NCBI lineage: Eukaryota > Metazoa > Chordata > Actinopteri > Salmoniformes > Salmonidae > Thymallus > Thymallus thymallus. The sequence goes on from CM042413.1 coordinate 25,572,286, forward strand.
CAATCATCGGCACTCTTCCCCTCCTCTTCTGTTGCTCCAACTCTAACTCCTCCGCCTGGACTAAACACAACTCCAACGCCCGTCCGGGGTCCTGGGCGCGGCTGCCCTGTGCCTCACCCTCAGGAGGGCCTAGCCACCCCCTTACCCTCTCCCCAGTCCTCCCCCCTCACTACCCCTGGTCCCTGGGGCAAGAAGAGAAGCTAATGGTGTGTGATGTCATCAGTAAGCGCCAGTCCGAAGCATTCCCCCTTTACACACTAATGGACCCCCCCTCAAATGGACTGAACCTGCATCCTAACCCTAACACCCACACTGGCAAGACCAGAACCTCCAGACACCCCCACCTCCCTGACCCTCCCAGCCCACCATGGATGCCTCTAGCTGGGGTAGCATCTTCCCAGGCTAGTCTAGTTCTGGACACTGACTCCACAATGTACCTGCGCCCCCCCTCTCCAATCGACCTGTCCCGGAGCATAGACCAGGCCTTGTACAGCGAATCCTTGTTCCCCCACAGTCTCTTCAGTCCCCCCAGGCTACTCCACGCCTCCTCCAGCCTCTCCCTGAACTCCCCTGGCTCCCACCTCAGCCAGAGTACCTCACAACCTGGACACAGCTCAGCCAACAGCTCCCTCTACCGGACCTCTTCCTGTGGAGATGTGGATATGTCTCCTACACGGCCTCCCCAGCCAGGGTGTATCCTCCCAGGCCACAGCGATACCAGCTCTCCCCCTGAGCGCTGGTGGAGAGGTAGTAACTCCAGCTGCCTTTGCCAGGAGTCCCTTAGTGGGTCTTCCCAGGGTCTGTTCTCCAGCCCGGGGGCAGGAGGGGTGAATTCGCATCCCCACTCCACCAGAGGGACGCTCCCCTCCCAGAGCAGCCTGCCCAGGACGCTCCCCAACCTCTCCCACCACAGACGCTACCGCACCCTCAGCTCCGCCTCGCAGGACAGCCAGGGGGAGGGTCGACTGGAGGGCAGAGAGGACCTGAGTGAAAGCAGGTTGCTGGAACGGGATCTGGCCGTACAAGCGGAGTTTGTCAATGTGTGCCGACAGATCGATGCTCTTAGTGTGTGCAGTGACACTATTGACCTGTAGGTAGATACTACTGGGTTTGAACCATGAGTCATCTATGCGCCACAAGTCTGCCAAGCTAAACCAATATATTTATCAGTTATGTAAGGATATGAAATGTATAATGCACAGAGATTATACCTTGACCTCTAGGGAGATCTAAGGACTTAACTGATAAGCTACAATTAGTGTTTGTGTGGTTAACATTGCGATCAAGCAGTGTTTTCACTGCTACATCAGACGTGTACGGCGGCACTACTATCAATTACAGTTTTCTGGGATTCTACATGTAGAAAATATACATAAATTAGACTTATATATAACTACATAAAGACAAAGTTCTGTTTGATTAGTTATCAGCTGTATATACGTGTACAGTTGTAGAGTTACAATATGTGCTAAAAGAAAAAACATTCTGAACCAACCAATGTAGAATAGATTTGAAGACCTTTGAACACTAATGTCAGTGTAGTGTTGATGATAACCATAGAAATATGCAAGATCACTTCATGCTTTAGTGCTACTTACTGGGCGAGAGTGAACATTGTCATACTGTACATTCTAGCAGTTTTTTTTAAAATAAAACATTTGTTCTTCTAAAGCATTTATAACTGGTTCCCCACCACAAGTGTATCTGTTTAAGTCACAACAGCAATATAAACCAGGAGTTGTGCTAGAGTGTCCAAGTGCCAAATGTAGCTAAGAACCAACACCAAATCAGAGAGATCGAGCAATGTTTTTCAGACAGGAATTCATTTAATTGAATACTAGCTCATCCGCTGATATTCACACTGACTTCAAAACATTTTTCTACAATGAGTGTATGTGTCATACTGTACATACATCATTAAAAGCTTTGTAAATTATGTTTTATTGTAAATACAATGTACACGGAAAACAATTCTACTGTATGGCATGTATCATAGACAAGGTATGATAAACAAAAAATAAAGTTCATGATGTTTGAAAAAATAAGTCAAGAATTCTAGTGTATGAACACACACCAGATACACTATAGGTAATACTGTAGACCTTTAGGGATTTTCTGACTCTACATTGTCATGAGCTATAGGCACTATGTAATGGAGTTTTTTTCAGTAGTCAGCAGCAATAGTTGAAAATAGTAATGAATGAAATGTCTGTTCATCTAGCTAGCCACCGATGTAAATCTGTAAGCCTTGAGTGTGGTTTATGTTGCTATTAAACAGCTTAGGCTTGGGATAACACTTACAAATAGAGTGAGAAGAAAAGTGGTGAAATAAGGAGAAAGAGAAAGCGGAGGAAGGGAGAAAAGGAACGAGAGAAGGATCAAGCAAAACAAAAACACAATTGCCCTCTGTTGGTGTGGGAAAAGGTCACTAACGCAATGTTAGTGATGACGGTATGGGCAGCAACTGATGTAATGATGTCATGTCAATCAGCTCATTAAATCATGATAATACTACTCAACATACCATTTTAAGAGTGTAACAACATAGCAGATACATACACCAAATAAGAAGAACAGTAAATACTATGAGTCAGTCTTTATAAACCAGTCTTTATTCTGGTTTATGCAACAGCATGGTACAGCATGAGTGAATAAAAAGCCTGAGATTGAGATCACAAGGAAATAACAAAATAAACAACACAAATAAAACATCTGATCAGCTTTTGTGCAACTTTCAGCACCCAAGGTTCAGTTCACACAAAGGTTAACAACAGACTGGGAGTGGTTCTGTCAATGCTGGTGGTTCACTAACTCAACTGATAGTGCTCTACTGTTATATACTATCTGCAGATCTTCTACAGGAAGAAAATTTAGGAAATGGAAGATAAACTATATATTTCTTCACTCACTGCACCCAAGTACAGATGTAGGATCTTCATTTGAGACAGTTTGGTACAGCAGGAAAAGAATCCGGCAGCAACAGAAATGTTGAATTTAATAAGTGGATCATTGGAGGTTGGTGGCACCTTAATTGGAGTGAATGGACTTGTGGTAATGGCTGGAGCGGAATAGGTGTGGAATGGTATCAAATACATCAAACATTCTCAGCAACAAAAGAGTGATCAAATTATGATCCTACATCTGTAGTAACAGTACATTCAGCCTGGTAAACAAGCTAATTCTAGAAAGACATCCAGGGGCAGTTTCCAGGACACAGATTATCCATTGAGCATGCATTTAAGTCCACGACTAGGCTTAATCTGTGTCTAGGAAACCAGCCTGCAGTATATTACACAGTATATAGTATTATATTGTGGCCTACATATATATTCCTTCTCTCAAATCCTCTCAGATACTACAGTATATATATTTACAAATATGCAAACATCATATTATTAACAGTCTACAGATTTAATGAAATTATAATCTAAAGACTAGGCCAAAGTCACTGTACAATCATCCTCTCATCAGAAAACACATCACAAAACTTTACACAAAGACAAAACTGTATGTGGTTATCTATTTTCTTCTTGTTATATTTGATTCCAAACTGGTGAGAATCCTGTGAGAGCCTGATTACAGCAATATCCACAGTATAGACCAGTGATTCAGAGTCAAGTCCCAAGTCCCCAGTGTTCAAGTCCATTCTAGTCCAAGTCCATTATACTCGAGTCACAAGTCCCTTGGTAGTGCTAAAAGCTGCAATGCAACCATTTTTACATCTAAATTCTGTTACATTGTTGCACATTGTAAGGATATCTACATAATACAGCACTCTAACATTTGCTGACTTTGTTGTCAGAGATTTTCTGACAACAAAGTCACTACTGGTCGAGTCCGAGTCCAAGACCAAGTCCGAGTCGAGTCATGACATGAAATTCAGGACTCGAGTCCTAGTCAAGTCTAAGTCCTTGGGCCTCATTTAACAATATTGCGTAGAAACTATTCTAAAATACTACTTACGAAGGGAATTCAGAATATTCGTACGGATAGAAAAAGTGTGATTTTTCAAACAATCCTATGAGCGTCATATGCACACTGGTAGGAGATAATCGCTGTTAAATACCAATTGTTCTCAGCCTCAGTGCCCGTGCACGACCTTGGCTATTTGCATTTCGAAACACCCCTAATTAACCATATATGTGACCCGTTTCAATAATCTAGGCATATGTTGCACGTCGCTACTTCACAGGAGAGACATTTGAACTTTTTTTTAAAACCAAAATGTAGAAATGCCTTCTGGAACATGTGAACTTTCCTGTGCCTTAATAACAAACGTGTATTCCATTATGAGCCTAGTTAGTTTAGCCACAGAAAAATATCTTCCCGCTACCCATGATTGACTGAGATAATGGATGGGCTGGACGTGCCAAGAGATGAGTTTGGATTGGTCTGCCATGTAGCATGCTTCTGTCTATAACATGAGCTGCTCAGCATGTGTAGATAATCCTTGCTAATGCTGCTTTTTTAAAATATATAATGTTAGCTACATTTTCAGATATTATACGTTTCTAATTTTGTCAGAATGTTGTTATCATTACAAGTTAAAGCGTACTGTTAGCTAGCTAGTGAGCATTAGCGTTTGGTCTCAATATTATTAGTATCTCAGAAACCGATTTGAATTGCTAGTTATAGGCTAATGATAGTTAGCTAGCTAACATTGAACCTAGTTGGTTAGCTTTAGCAACCTGCAGATTCATACTCTAGCATTTCATGCACATTGGCAAGCTATGACAATCTGTTTGTACTATAGCTGTGGGTTGGGATTATGGTTCATTGTTTAGCTAGGTAGCTACACGTCTAAACAAAAGACTCCACTTCTATCAAGTTAACCAGGTGTGTCTGGGGGTGATTATGGCCAGATATATTGTACATGTCTAGACAATAGTGACCCATCCACTTAGCTAGATGCGGTTGGGGGGTGGTTATAGCATTTCTTTCACATGACCCATCAATTTAGACAATTGTCTGGGTAACAATCATCTAATAATTATAAAATATTTATACAATATTTTTATCTGGATACTTTCAAAGTCAGATTAGGATATAGGCCATTTTTTATTTTTTCCTTATTGTAAAGAGATGGGTGGGGCTAAGGCTTAAGAGGGTGTGAATGATGCTGAATATGTGTAGACTAAGAGCTCTCTGGTAGGTGTACAATGTACCAAAACATTCAAGGGCCATTTTCTCAAAAGTGGGGTTACAAGTTTATCAACTTTCAAAGCAGAATTACTTTGCTATTGTTCCTTAACTGCAGTGTATGGCTGATATACAATTTTGTAGCTCTGAGTCTCTACTTTAATCAAATAATAATAATAATAATAATAATAATAATTTCAAATGTTGTAAAACCGATTCAAAGCGGTGGGTCACATATGGGCAAAATAATCCCTTTATTTTGAAATATAGCCTACAAGGGACAAACAAAAAAAAGCAAAGAAAAATTATAAATTTTCGAGACTGAAATAGGTGTTCGTATTTGGGAACGCTGATGGCAAAGAAACCCCTTTTTACTTCAACCTACTGTGTGATGGTGTATGGAAAATGTATACAACTGCACGTTTTGCTGATGATTGCATCCAAAACATTGGCTCATCGAGGGCTGTGAGATGCCGATCGGCAAACTCCCACTGAAAAGTTCCCATTGCCAAAAACCCGAAGGTGGATAGCACTTGCATGTGGACCGAAAATGCATGAGTGTGTTTTTCCAAAGTAAAACACCAATAAAATTGGTTTTGGGAAACGATATTTGACGAGCCAATCTGTACTTTCTGCAAAAAAGTCCCACCTGTCGCGCTCTCCGCGAAATTCAGCTTGTGCCAAAAGAGCAAGCTCAGCTATCTCTCGTTCGATTACCCATCAGCTTTGTCTTTTATAGTATTTCACCTGCGCCTCTAATTTAACAAATTACTGTAGCCTAATTTATATGGATTATTAACATAAAAAATGCACTGATATTGTCAAATTATATATAGCCTGTCAATATATGTTGCATGAATTCACAATGGAAATACAATTAAATCTGAAAAAATGATTGAATTATTACTCTCACAATTTCACACATTTTCAACATACAGTATATTTTCCTAGTTCTATGCTTGACAAGCAGTTCCCTTATTCTGCTACTTTGCACTGTGCCTAAGCATGGTTATGGCTGTGCATAAATGTACGCACACTCTCAAGCAAATGTTCATATTGATAAATCTCACACTTTGCATAGAAATGATCCCACCCATGGTTTACCTACATATTTGATAAATGAGGCCCCTGGACTTGAGTACTACAACACTGGTATAGCCTCCATGTGCAGTCTTAAGGCGCTGTGGTTATCCCTGATTTAAGGCTAACGCTTACCTTATAGCTTATCCTAGCTTTGGTCCTCTCTACAGTTGAGCCACCCAGACAGATCTCTAGGCTATTCCACACAGTCAAAAACAATACTGTACCTCCAAACCAGTGGAGGCTGCTGAGGGGAGGACTGCTCATAATAATGGCTGGAACAGCGCAAATGGAATTTGATACCATTCCACTTATTCCGCTCCAGCCATTACCATGAGCCAGTCCTTCCCAATTAAGATGCCACCAACCTCCTGTGCTCCAAACACATCTGAGACCTAGGACCATGATCAACCAGAACTGGTATAAAGAGTTCCAGGGTACATACAACATATGATTATTATGTTCAAACAGTCACTCCCAGTACACAGTAGTCACAGTTCTACATGAGCTACGTACCTTATACAGCCCGATGGCTCTGTGCCATGACCCAGTACATCTGAACTTTGAAGCTTAGTCCCTAGTCTCTGTGGTTTATGTCATACATCAATCAAGTCATAGGTCAGAGGTGACTCTTTGGTCTCTCAAAAGCATCTTACACAACACAGAGAAAGAGTAGATGGGGGGAGACGAGTGGAGAGGAGTCAGCGGTCTTCCCTTGTATAGCCAAAAGGTTATGTAATGGTTAAATTGAGTAGTAGTTGTAGTTAGGTCAGATGTGATAACTTGGGTGGAGGTTGAGTAGTGGTTGTAGGTAGGTCACATGTATCCGTTGTTCCTGGTGGCTGCTGGTGTGGGTACACTGGGTGCTGCTCGTGAGCTCACTCTCCCTCCTCCCTCAGTATAGCCACTTCTCATAACTACAGGAAGACAACACACAGAGACAACAGTCAGGAATACAAGTCAGGCTTAATTGATACTCATATTACACTGCATAAACTAGATTGAGGGTTTTAGGAAATTGGTAGTGCTTTAAAAAGTAATGGCCTAGACTTCTGGGTCTTCCTGAAAACAAAAAGATAACAAACAGAGAAAATTGCACTAGGAAAAGAGTTGAGGTTGTGAGCACAGGGAGAATGTACTTACATGGCACAAAAGAATATCTATGATGAGAGCAAGAGTCAGAGAAAGAGAGAGAAGACATTGTGACGTTTAACTTGCTTCAGTGCTACTGTTTAACTCAGGGGTAGGCAATTATATCCACAAATGGCCAGAGTGGGTGCAGGATTCTGCCCCAGCTAAAGCAGTAACACATCCAAAACAATAAATCAACCAATCATAGTGTTAAGTCAAAACTGCAAAATCTGCTGTTACTGCTTTGGCTGGAAACACACACTCACTCACTACCACCCAGGCCAGAGCTAAAGGACACATCAGACACAGGCACAGAACATGGGACACAACAGGACAGGTTAGTCGATCACAGAGGAGAGGAGCACAGGACCTACAACGAATACCAGAGGACAGGATGTGTAAACGATGCCAGAGCCAGGCAGGGGCAGACTTACGAATGCAGCCCGTGTACTCCCCCCTCAACCTGAGCTGACATGGTCCTCTTCTCAAACTTTAGCTCCCCAGAGTACATCATGGACCTGAAATAACATACAACAGTACAACAATATATCACAACAATGGAACAAAGAGACACAGATCATATCAAAGTGGAATACAATAACACAGTCAACATCTGTTCATAGACTTACCGCAATATGCAGAGGCTCTTGGCTCCGATGTCTTGGCAGCCATGTTGTATGCCAGCGATGAGGTAGGGGGCAAACTTATGGATGGAGCCTTTATCCTGAACTGACCCTGACACACCCTGAGCCACCTTCACCTTGTCCCCCTCACTGTGGAGATAAATACACAATCACAATATCCCTATCACTGCAAATAGACAACACACACACCTTGTCCCCCTCTGTCCTTAGCCCTATTACTGGAAATACACAAGACACACCGTCTCTCTCTCTACCTGAAGTAGCGTTTCTGGCTGCTGCTGTTCTTCTCCATGGCGTCCAGGGAGCCCATCCCGCGGTACTTCTTTAGCCGCACGCCGTCTGAGAAGAAATACTCCCCTGGGGCCTCTGTGGTTGCCGCGAGCAATGACCCCATCATCACTGAGGGCACAGAGGTCAGAGATGAAAGGAGGTAAAAGTCAGACCATCAATAGTATGGTTTAGATTTTCCTGTTTGTGGGAAAACGCTAACAATAATGCTCGGTGGATTCAACACACACACACACCTGTGGATGCCCCAAGAGCGAGAGCTTTTACCACGTGTCCAATGGTCTGGATGCCTCCGTCTGCGATGACGGGCACACCGAAGCGCCTGGCATACTCTGCCACCTTGTACACTGAGGTGCCCTGGGGACGCCCACATGCCATCACTGGCACACAACACAAACATAACACAAAGCAACATGTCAGCAACGTGTCAGCAATTTGCCAACAAAAAGGTTTTCTTTCAACCTCTACTGGATCAGTGTCCCGAAATCAGGACAGTTGCTGCTCAATATGCAATACTTGACTAGAATGGTGTTGTTAACAAAAGCCAACTTTCTGGGACATAGACATGTCTTATAGGGTCAGAAAGCTTAAATGATTGTTAGTCTAACTGAAGTGTCCAATTTACAGTAGCTATTACAGCTAAAAATACCATGCTATTGTTTGAGGATAGTGCACAACAACAAAACACTTTTATCACAGCAACTGGTTTGATACATTCACCTCTGAAGGTAAATAATGTACTTTAATTCAGTAATCTTGCTTTGATTTGTCATCCTGAGGGTCCCAGAGATAAAATGTATTTTTATATCCAAACACGATTCATTTTGTATACAGCGTTTCATATGAATTCCGACTCTTTCAACTTGCAACAAAACAATCTATGAAATGTTAATGCTAAAATTTGTTTCACCCAGTCAAGTTCGGTTTCTGCGCAATCCTCAGACACTCTAGAAGGCAACCAAACATCTCTTGGTCCAATGACCACCTATCGTTTTGAAACATAGCTAGCTAGATAGCCATTGAGTGTTAAACAAATCAAAATATATTTGATATTTGAGATTCTTCAAAGTAACCAGCTTCATGAGGAATGCTTTTCCTCATGAAGGAGTTCCCACAAATGCTGAGCACTTGTTGGCTGCTTTTCCTTCACTCTGTGGTACAACTAATCACAAACCAGGTCAGGTCATTTGATGCAGCACTCCATCACTCTCCTTCTTGGTCAGATAGGCCTTACACAGCCTGGAGGTGTGTTGGGTCATTGTCCTGTTGAAAAACAAATGACAGTCCCACTAAGTACACACCAGATGGGATGGCGTATCGCTGCAGAATGCTGTGGTAGCCATGCTGGTTAAGTGTGCCTTGACTTCGAAATAAATCCCTGACAGTGTCACCAGCAAAGCACCCCCACATCATCACACCTCCTCCTCCATGCTTCGCGGTGGGAACCACACATGCGGAGATCATCCGTTCGCCTACCATGCGTCTCACAAAGACACGGCGGTTGGAACCAAAAATCTCAAATTTGGACTCCAGACCAAAGGACAGACTTCCACAAGTCTAATGTCCATTGCTCATGTTTCCTGGCCCAAGCAAGTCTCTTCTTATTATTGGTGTCCTTTAGTAGTGGTTTCTTTGCAGCAATTCAACCATGAAGGCCTGATTCACACAGTCTCCTCTAAACAGTTGATGTTGAACTCTGTGAAGCATTTATTTGGGCTGCAATCTGAGGCTGGTAACTCTAATGAACTTATCCTCTGCAGCAGAGGTATTTCTGGGTCTTCCATTTCTGTGGCGGTCCTCATGAAGCTGGTTGAGAGAATTTCATGAGTGTGCAAAGCTGTCATCAAGGCGAAGGGTGGCTACTTTGAAGAATCTCAAATTTAAAATATATTTTGATTTGTTTAACACTTTTTTGGTTACTACATGATTCCATATGTGTTATCTCATAGTTTCGATGTCTTCAATTTTATTCTACATTGTAAAAAATAATGTGAATAAAGAAAAACCCTTGAATGAGTAATATTGCAAACTTTTGTCCGGGGGTGTATATATATATATATATAGATAGATAGATGTTTATAGATACCTGTTGTGTATTTGATGTATTGATGCAGTGCTCACCCACTGCTAAAATAAAGGTTAAATAAAACAAGTAATAGTAAACAGGGGTTCTAACTGATTTTATGTACTTATGTATCAATTGACCAATTTGGCCACATTTGGGCAAACTCGCGAGGGACACCTGGGAGACTTGATACAAAATATTATAGATAGATAGATAGATAGATAGATAGATAGATAGATAGATAGATAGATAGATAGATAGATAGATAGATAGATAGATAGATAGATAGATAGATAGATAGATAGATAGATAGATAGATAGATAGATAGATAGATAGATAGATAGATAGATAGATAGATAGATAGATAGATAGATAGATAGATACTTTATTGATCCCCGTGGGGAAATTACTTTGATATTAATATACAGTCTAGTTAAATGTACAGGTAAATGAATATTTGCATGGTTACATTAACTGTACAGATAAATGCCAGGAAGAGATACTTAAATAGCTAAATGTGCGTATGATATATTTTAGGGTAATAATACTAAATCCCTTAAAATACAGTCCTTAGAACAGGGTTAATTACAGATAAATGCACGTATTGCACATTCAATATACTAAATGCAATGAAAAACTGACAGGATACTAGTATACAGTCCTGAGTGAATGCCTACATATGTTCAGTCCAAGAATTACTTACAATATTGCATGTGATATGATATAACAACTGTACATGAATATGTACATACAGTCCTGAATGAATGAGTGCTGAATGAATAAGTCATGAGTGAATGAGTGATTACAGACCAGAGAGTTACTCACGGATGGATGGATGCCTAATTGTTAAACTCCTAACACCCCAACAGTTCCAGGTCTATGTTGCAGACGGCACGGCACCCCGGTGAGGCATTAAATAGTCTAATAGCCGCTGGCAGGAAGGACCTCCTGTAGCGCTCTCTGGCACACCGTGGTGGGATAAGTCTGTGACTGAAGGTGCTCCTCTGTGTCATAACCATGGCATGCAGAGGGTGGGTGACGTTGTCCATGATGGCCAGCAGTTTGTCCAGGATCCTTCTCTCCTCCACCTCCTCTAGAGTGTCAAGGTTAATCCCCAGAACAGAGCTAGCCTTCCTGATCAGCTTATTTACCCGAGAAGCATCACCAGCCTTTATGTTGGTGCTCCAGCACACCACTGCACAGACTGGTAGAAGGTATGCAGTAGTTTACTGCACACGTTGAAGGACCTGAGCCTCCTCAGAAAGTAGAGTTGGCTCTGGCCCTTTTTGTACAGAGCTAAGGGTGCTTCCACTTTCATCCTCCTCATCTTCTCTCCCAGTTGCAGGGGCTGAATGGTGTTGAAGGCACTGGAGAAGTCAAAAAATATAACCCTCACAGTGCAACCTGCGTTGTCCAGGTGAGAGTAGACCCTCTGCAGAAGGTAGATGATTGCATCATCCACCCCGATGTTGCGCTGGTATGCGAACTGCAGGGGGTCCAGTGATGTACACACCTGGGGTCTGAGGTGAGTGAGGACTAACCTTTCCAGGGTCTTCATGAATGTGGGATGTTAGCGCTACAGGTCTGAAGTCATTCAGGACAGTGGGGTGTGCTTTCTTGGGCACTGGGACCAGGAAGTGCTATGCTGTTCTCTTATTCTTCAATGTATCAGTCTGGAACTTTGCACAGACACTGCTACCCTCTTGTGGACATTTAAATGACACACAATGTCCTAAATCACTGTATGGCCGTTCTTTTGCATTTCAAAAATGAATAAAATAAAAATGTGTTATATGTGTTATATTCTCCTACTTTAATTTTACATTTCCAAAAACTTCAAAGTGTTTCCTTTCAAATAGTATCAGGTCCTGCTTCAGGTCCTGAGCTACATGCAGTTAGATTTGGGTATGTCATTTTAGGCGGAAAGTGAGATGAAGGGTCCAAAACTCTACACTCTCCTCCCTCCTCATCCTGTCTTCCTCCCCCCACCCCATTTGCTGTTCCTCTCCTGTCTCTTGTTACCTTCCTGGGTTATGCAGATGGAGCCACAGCCCATCCCCACCCGTAGAGCGTCCACACCCGCATCGATCAGATTCTTAGCCTGGGCTGCAGTCACCACTAGAGAGAGAGAGAGAAGAGCGAGAAGAGAGAGAGAGAGAGAGAGAGAGAGAGAGAGAGAGAGAGAGAGAGAGAGAGAGAGAGAGAGAGAGAGAGTGAGAGAGCGAAAGAGAGAGAATGTAAATCAAGAATGGGGAAGAAAGAAAGTAAGAAAGAGAGTGAAAATATAAGAGAGATTAACGTGAAAGATGCATTGCTAGAGAAGGTAGAGGAGACTCACCATTTCCTCCCACCACCTGTAGTTCAGGATATTTCTGTTTGATGTAGTTGATCATGTTGATCTGATAGACAGAGTTCCCTTGGGATGAGTCCTACAGCAGACAGGGGTTAGAGAGGAGTGGAACCCAAAGATAGGACAAGTAAGCAAAAATACAATATAACAACCCAACCCCTTCCCCAGACCCACCAGCACCACCATGTCGACCCCAGCCTGCATCAGCAGGTCCAGTCTGTATTTGTCCTCCTCTCTGGTTCCGATGGCCGCTCCACACAGCAGCTGTTTCCTGGAGTCTTTAGAAGCCAGGGGGTAGTCTCGGTTCTTCTTCAGGTCTGTCCTGGCGATGATGGCCACTAGCTCATCACTGTCATTCACTATGGGCAGTTTACCTGAGAGAGACAGAACCTTTCTACATATCCTTTCATTTACCAAACAAATATTTATATTTTGTCACAGACAGACACAGACAGACAGACAGACAGACAGACAGACAGACAGACAGACAGACAGACAGACAGACAGACAGACAGACAGACAGACAGACAGACAGACAGACAGACAGACAGACAGACGCATGCACGCACACACTTTATTGATCCCCGATGGGAAATTTCTTCGCCAAGCAGCTACGAAAAAACACAGGGCAGGTGCAAAATGCCAGGACGAAAATACAGAAGTCTGGAGTGCAAAAAGCTATCGTAAAACAGTAGCACTCCATAATCCTGAATTATTATAGTTCAACTGTAGCAACGGAAAACATTCGTGAACATTCGTGAACGAAAAATTCACGAATAACATACTAAAAGAACAATTGACGCACACGACCATACAGGGCGGCGCCAATCTCATGTCCTATCTGACTAAAGTGTCTCTACAGGAAATTTGGACAGGACATTTTGTGTCAATACCATACGGTACCTTTCTTGCTGCGTTGCAGGATGTCGTTGGCCTCTTTCAGTGTTACGCCAGCTGGTGCAACCACTAAATCTTCCCTCTTTGTCATAGCCTGCAAGAATCAGCCATTCATGTAAACCTCACAGGAATAGTATTCAATACTACAAGAAATAGACTAATCCCGTTTAAAATACATGTGTTGACAATATATTGTACAAACAAACATGTCATCCACACCCACCCCACACACACACACCTCTTCGAGGGGTCTGCCATGGTCTTTCTCTGAGAGGAAGTCGATGTCTCGGGAGGTGACGATGCCCACCAGCTTGCTGCCCATCTTGCCCGTCTCGGTGACGGGGATGCCAGAGAAGCCGTGGCGGACCTTAGCTTCGAACACATCTCCCACCATGTGGTGAGGACTCATCACCACTGGGTCTGTGATGAAACCCTGCTCAAATTTCTGACCACAAATAAATAAACAAGAAACATCATTCAGCAAATGTACTTTTGTCTTTATTAAACCAGCAAGTTTAAGTCTATTCATGTACTGTTCCATTGTCACAATGTCATTTGACATGAGACTTTTTACTGTAACGGTATATCAATATACTGTATGTCATCATGTCGCCCAACCGCTAGCCACCGCTTACCTTAACCAAGCGGACCTCGTTGGCCTGGAACTCTGGAGTACAGTTATGGTGCATGATCCCGATCCCGCCCATGAGCTATATTACACAGAGAACTGACCAATCAGGGTTAGCCGAACAAGACGTTTGTCCAATCAGACTTCAATATGCAGTTTTGTCACAGATTTGTGGTCTTGTCTTATTGGTGTTGGCTGGCTGAAGTGGTGAGGCGTGGCTCTATACTCACAGCCATAGCAATGGCCATGGAGGACTCTGTGACTGTATCCATGGGAGATGAGATGATAGGAGTCTTCAGGGTGATCTTCCTGGTCAGAGCTGAGGTCAGGTCCTAGAAACAGGAATTAAAGATTAACATAAAATTAACATAAATAATTGTCACCCTGTCAACCAAATATCTGTAACTGTAAGACAAGACCAATCAGAGCATGCAATATCCCCACATTGCCGTTAGGTGGCACCATGGACGTCAGCTGTCCCTGCTCAGTCCTGTATGTACAGTCATGTACCACAGGAGACATACCCTTCTGCCAGTAGAGAACAAACAAGCTAAAAATACCAGCAGCTGTAGCCTACTAAAGCAATTACACAGGGCATGACTCTGACTTGCAGCCATGAGGGACTGGTGTTGCTATTCTCATCAGTGTTGTTGTGGAGTGGAGTGGTCTGGCTGGCTGTGTTACCAGCTGAGTGTGTGCGTGTGTGTGTGTGTGTGTGTGTGTGTGTGTGTGTGTGTGTGTGTGTGTGTGTGTGTGTGTGTGTGTGTGTGTGTGTGTGTGTGTGTGTGTGTGTGAGTGTGTGTGTGTGTGTGTGTGTGTGTGTGTGTGTGTGTGTGTGTGTGTGTGTGTGTGTGTGTGTGTGTGTGTGTGTGTGTGTCTGGCTCATTATTCAACTGAGAGAAACATAAAGCAGCCTCCAGTTCTCAGGGAGACAGAGAGGACCACAGGAGAGGAGTACAAGGCTGGGATGTGTATGTATGGGTATGATATCATATGACAGACAACAGCAATGGAGTTGACTAAAGCAGTAGCATGGCTATGATACTGTAGCTTCTGATGTTTAATAGCAATGAAAAGATTAACCAAACACACTGGCTACTCACCACTTCATCAGAAATAAAGTCTATGAAACCAGGCAGAATCAGGAAATCACTGTAGAGAGAGAGGGGAGAGGAGAGGAGAGGAGAGAGAGAAAGAGAGACAAAAAATAGAACGGAGAGAGAACATTTTGAGGTCTACTATTACTGATATATCATGTTGTCCTGAAAGGGTCGATTCTGGGACACACATCATTCTGCCAAACAGTGAGGGAACTGGTGTGTGAACACTTCCCACCCCTTGCCTCCCAGCACCAATCCCCTGACCCCTGGCCAGCACATCCCTACACCCTCAACCACTCTGCATATCACACCCTCACACAGACTGGAAATAAAGCCTCTTTCTAATCCTCCCGCTGTACTGGATGTGAGGATATGATGTTCTCTCTGTGTAAACCTCCATTAGGACTGATAACACAAGCCTAATATACTCATTTTAATTTGAAAATATAAAAAATCCTCTTTTGTAAGGATGCATAATGATGATTATTCTACTGGTCTGGTCTCACCATATCATCACAGCAGTCAGTGAGTGTTTTTACTCTGTCAGTATCACACTAACACTCATAAGGACTTACTGAGTGAAAGGTCGAAATGGGTCTCTGCTGGGAGAGGATTTGTTGTATCTATGATACATTAGTACGGTCATAAAGGTAATACACCAGCCTTAGCCGCTCACATTCAGCCATCTTTGATATTTTTCAGCTTTAGAGGAGGAGAACCTGTCTGCTAGTACCATAAGTCGGCTTACTAGATAATACTGACCATCATTGGTTGAATGGAATGCTCAGGGCAACAACATGGTGCCTGGCTCTGAAGTTGGCCAAATTCTCTTTATGGTAATAATTCAAGTATCTCAACCACAACAGTTAACCTGGGGACACGGCCTCATTCCTGCATTTCTGAGCTCTCTGAGTTATCGGGAACTGTGAACACATCCCGACTGGAAAACTCCTGTAACGGGAGCAAAAACAATTCAGCACAATGGGCAGCAACAAGACTGATCGTGGTTTCAGCACTACGGCCATAGACAGTGCCATGTACCTGTTGCTGGTGTGGCTGCAGGCAGAAAGTGTAACATATCATACTAATTTGAGTGTCCCGGGTGTACTGTATGTTTACTATGTTACGTCTAGTCTCTGTACCAGAGTTTCCCTCTAACTCTGGTACAATGTATAAAAATCTTACTTGTATGTGAGTCCATCCCCGATAGAGAAGAGCTGCTGAGCCGTCAGTCCATCTTCAGGCACGTACCCTGTCCCTCCACTGATCAGGTAGTCAGCCATGCTGGGACACACACGCATTTATACACATAAATATGTGTGTGTGTGTGTGTGTGTGTGTGTGTGTGTGTGTGTGTGTGTGTGTGTGTGTGTGTGTGTGCGTGCGTGCGTGCGTGCATGCGTGCGTGCGTGTGTGTGTGAGTGTGTGTGTGTGTGTGTGCGTGCGTGCGTATATACACAGAACCCAGCTGACCATACAGTGCAGTCGGAAAGTATTCAGACCCCTTTACTTTTTTCACATTTTGTCACGTGACAACCTTATTCTAAAATGTATTTTTAAAAAAA
Source organism: Thymallus thymallus (assembly GCA_023634145.1). Classification (NCBI taxonomy): domain Eukaryota; kingdom Metazoa; phylum Chordata; class Actinopteri; order Salmoniformes; family Salmonidae; genus Thymallus; species Thymallus thymallus. Next base: position 25,589,174 of record CM042413.1, read on the forward strand.
TGCTTCCTTATCAATCTATACACAATACCCCATAATGACAAAGCAAAAACAGGTTTTTAGAAATGTTTGCAAATTATTATTTTTTTTTTAAACTAAAAATATATCATTTACATAAGTATTCAGACCCTTTACTCAGTACTTTGTTGAATCACCTTTGGCAGCGATTACAGCATAGAGTCTTATTTGGTATGACTACAAGCTTGGCACACCTGTATTTGGGGAGTTCCTCTTATTCTTTCCTGCAGATCCTCTCAAGCTCTGTCAGGTTGGATGGGGAGCGTTGATGCACAGCTATTTTCAGGTCTCTCAAGAGATGTTCGATCGAGTTCAATTCCGGGCTCTGGCTGGGCCACTATAGGACATTCAGAGACTTGTCCCGAAGCCACTCCTGTGTTTTCTTGGCTGTGTGTTTAGGGTCGTTGTCCTGTTGGAAGGTGAACCTTTGCCCCAGTTCTAGTTCCTGAGCGCTCTGTTCATCATTACCTGAATCCCGACTAGTCTCCCAGTCCCTGCCACTGAAGAACATCCCTACAGCCTGATGCTGCCACCACCACGGTAGGGATGGTGCCAGGTTTCTTCCACACGTGATGCTTGGCATTCAGGCCAAAGAGCTTAATCTTGGTTTTATCAGACCAGAGAATCTTGTTTCTCATGGTCTGAGAGTCTTTAGGTGCCTTTTGGCAAACTCCATGCGGGCTGTCATGTGCCTTTTACTGAGGAGTCCCCCGATTGTTCAGTTAAGCCGGGCGGCCAGCTCTAGGAAGAGTCTTGGTGTTTCCAAACTTCTTCCATTTAAGAATGATGGAGGCCACTGTGTCCTTGGGGACCTTCAATGCTGCATAAATGTTTTGGTAGCCTTCCCCAGATCTGTGCCTCAAGTTGTAGAAACATCTCAAGGATGATCAATGGAAACAGGATGCATCTGAGCTCAATTTTGTGTCTCATAGCAAAGGGTTTGAATACTTATGTAAATAAGGTATTTCTGTTTTTTACGTTTAATAAATTAGATTGCTGTAGATTGCTGAGGATAAAAAAAAAATAGAATAAGGCTGTAACGTAACAAAATGTGGAAAAGGTTAAGGGGTCAGAATACCTTCCGAAGGCACTGTATATAGGGGCGAAGCGCTTCTAGACTCTAATGCAGGATTTGTATTTTTATCCCTGCAGATTAAAGGTGCACTATGCAGAAATCGCTCCACCATTTCCTGGTTGCTAAAATTCTAATAGTTTGCCTAATTTCAGTTTGTTACAAAACAAGCAAGTGTATAGAATCATTGTACCATCTAAACCACTGCGAAATATATTTTCCATAATCAAAAATATTATATTTTCAACTGTTGGAAGCTGGTGTACAAAACAGAAAGTAAAAGATGCAAAATAGAAACTTAAGGGGGAGCATAGAACAGATCTGCCACTTCTTAAACTTCCTTTCAATGCGAATGACAGATCTATAACTAACTTTTCTATGTTAATTCGGTCGGTTTGTCCAAAAAGTTACATATTGCAGCTTTAAATATATGGACAGATTTAATGATGCATAATACTGTATAATACTGTATCTCCATGTTTCACCTACATGGCTGTCAGTGAAAATTCAAAGTCCTCCTGGGTAGAATACATGGTCCTAAGACCATGTTATCCAGAGAGAACGTATTACTGAAACCTACAGTTTGTTGTTTTTACGTGATATAAGGGAATATACTGTACGAAGTTGTCTTTCTTCAGCACCTAATGAAATGAATGGATATAGGACATCATCACAACCCTATTTTACCTTCAGTTTGGTTGTTAACCTTTCAATTAGATAAATACCTTGGCTCTGTAGTCTGGAAATGTTGATGAACCTACAGACTCTATAACCCTGTCAATGGAAAGTCTTTCAGTCTGTGTGACGGTCAAGCAGCAGGTAAGAGGCTTTAGTTACATCACTGTCTCCCGGTAGCAGTTAACTGGGATTTCTAAAGCTCACTGACAACGTCAATGAAAACACCTTGACTGGCAGATGGATGCTTGGTAGTTCGTTAATGTAGATGAAAGCCAGTAATTCACTAGGCCAGTGGGGTCTGGGAAGTGGGACCGAGCTTGGGCCTAGTTGTTGACTGAATGTTAGAACAATTGGAGTTTAGATGATGACGAATGGTATAGGCTGACTAGTTTTGTTTGTCAAGTGTGTGTGTGTGTGTGTGTGTGAGTGTGTGTGTGTGTGTGTGTGGTGTGTGTGTGTGTGTGTGTGTGTGTGTGTGTGTGTGTGTGTGTGTGTGTGTCTGGCTCACCTCTCAGGTTCGTATCCAGCTTGGAGGCGTGTGTTGCTGTATCTCTGCGCGGCCGTCTCGTGCCCGTGGCCGTGAGGGTTGGTGTGTGTGTATGCTCCACGGGTGTTAGAGTTGGGGTGTGTGTGTTCCCCTTCGCGGGGCGAGAGGTGCGGCCTGGCGGGCTCAGTGTCACCAACTATACGGCGGTAGTCGATCTGGTAGGTGTCTCGCTCAAGCTCAACTTCACCAAACCGGTCGTAGCCTTGACCCTCCATCTCGGAGAAATCCAGGGCTAAGACCTCTACGGTCGTCGTCTCTCACACACACACAACCTGACACACCTCTCACACACACACACAGACCTGACAGACCTATCACACACAAACACCTGACAGACCTCTGTCACACACACAGACCTTACGGACCTCTCACACACACACAGACCTGACAGACCTCTCACACACACAGACCTGACAGACCTCTCACACACACACAGACCTGACTGACCCCTTTTACATACAGACCTGACTGACCCCTTTCACGCACAGACCTGACTGACCCGTTTCACACACACACACAGCCGATGCCTCTGACACACTTGAGGCCTCTATCAAGTCTCACATGCACATTCAATGCTTTACAATTACAATGCCTCACTCCAACACACCTGGCATATCACGGACACTTGCATACTCAACGACACAAGAACAGACTTCCCTAGAGTGTGTTCTTTCTCTAACACACTGCTGACACGAGTGGTCTGTGTCCATTCACTGCCACACTCGTTATCAGAAATACACACAGTCCCACAACGGTCAATTAAATAGCCCTCCTCTAAATCCTCCTGTCTCAGTCTTTGGGGTGTTCTCCTGTCTCTCTGCAGATACAGTCTATGGCAGATAAGGCCTAAGAGTGGGAGCTCTGGTGTTCCTCAGAGAGAAGTACAGAAGGTTGGAGAACTACCTCTCTCTTCGTTAGACAGAAGCAAGGAGGGTGGGTCACACTGCAGTGAGCTGAAGTCCTAGGTCCTGGGTGAGGCTGAGTGAGTGTCGCCTGGATGTCCCCTGGTCTCAGGCAGGTGAGTGAGTCCCAAAAGGGAGAGGGAGCTGGGAGGGTAGAGCAGCCCTCCTGAGGCCTGGAGAGCTTTGGGAGCTGAGCTAGTGGAAATGTGAGAGATAGAGAGCAGTTTGTTCCTGAGACTACCAGCCTATTTTTCCTCCTCTCCTGGCTTAGCTCTGTTTGTGATAGTAGCAGACGTCAGTCCTACAAAGAGGATTGGAGGAATTAAAGCAGGAGGGGCAACTGGCTGGAGGGATAGATACAGTGGGGAGAACAAGTATTTGATACACTGCCGATTTTGCAGGTTTTCCTACTTACAAAGCATGTAGAGGTCTGTAATTTTTATCATAGGTACACTTCAACTGTGAGAGAGGGAATCTAAAACAAAAATCCAGAAAATCACATTGTATGATTTTTAAATAATTAATTTGCATTTTATTGCATGACATAAGTATTTGATCACCTACCAACCAGTAAGAATTCCAGCTCTCACAGACCTGTTAGTTTTTCTTTAAGAAGCCCTCCTGTTCTCCACTCATTACCTGCATTAACTGCACCTGTTTAAACTCGTTACCTGTCTAAAAGACACCTGTCCACACACTCAATCAAACAGACTCCAACCTCTCCACAATGGCCAAGACCAGAGAGCTGTGTAAGGACATCAGGGATAAAATTGTAGACCTGCACAAGGCTGGGATGGGCTACAGGACAATAGGCAAGCAGCTTGGTGAGAAGGCAACAACTGTTGGCGCAATTATTAGAAAATGGAAGAAGTTCAAGATGACGGTCAATCTCCCTCGGTCTGGGGCACCATGCAAGATCTCACCTCATGGGGCATCAATGATCATGAGGAAGGTGAGGGATCAGCCCAGAACTACACGGCAGGACCTGGTCAATGACCTGAAGAGAGCTGGGACCACAGTCTCAAAGAAAACCATTAGTAACACACTATGCCGTCATGGATTGTAATCCTGCAGCGCACGCAAGGTCCCCCTGCTCAAGCCAGCGCATGTCCAGGCCCGTCTGAAGTTTGCCAATGACCATCTGGATGATCCAGAGGAGGAATGGGAGAAGGTCATGTGGTCTGATGAGACAAAAATAGAGCTTTTTGGTCTAAACTCCACTCGCCGTGTTTGGAGGAAGAAGAAGGATGAGTACAACCCCAAGAACACCATCCCAACCGTGAAGCATGGAGGTGGAAACATCATTCTTTGGGGATGCTTTTCTGCAAAGGGGACAGGACGACTGCACCGTATTGAGGGGAGGATGGATGGGGCCATGTATCGCGAGATCTTGGCCAACAACCTCCTTCCCTCAGTAAGAGCATTGAAGATGGGTGTGGCTGGGAAACTAAGGAGTGGCTCCGTAAGAAGCATCTCAAGGTCCTGGAGTGGCCTAGCCAGTCTCCAGACCTGAACCCAATAGAAAATCTTTGGAGGGAGTCTGTATTGCCCAGCGACAGCCCCGAAACCTGAAGGATCTGGAGAAGGTCTGTATGGAGGAATGGGCCAAAATCCCTGCTGCAGTGTGTGCAAACCTGGTCAAGAACTACAGGAAACGTATGATCTCTGTAATTGCAAACAAAGGTTTCTGTACCAAATATTAAGTTCTGCTTTTCTGATGTATCAAATACTTATGTCATGCAATAAAATGCAAATTAATTACTTAAAAATCATACAATGTGATTTTCTGGATTTTTGTTTTAGATTCCGTCACTCACAGTTGAAGTGTACCTATGATAAAAATTACAGACTTCTACATGCTTTGTAAGTAGGAAAACCTGCAATATCGGCAGTGTATCAAATACTTGTTCTCCCCACTGTAGGTAGGTAGGTACTTTATTGATCCCCGAGGGGAAATTTCTTCATCAAGCAGCTACGAAAAAACACAGGGCAGGTGCAAAATGCCAGAACGAAAATACACAAAAGACATAGAGCGGCAGTATGAAAAAGTATGAAAATACAAGAAGTCTGGAGTGCAAAAAAGCTATAAAAGACATTGCATAGTATGGGTGGATGGCTGAATATGTACACTATACATTGCTACAGAGTGTTAGGTGAGAAAAAAAAATGTGTATAAAAATATTGCACGTTATATATAGATAAATAAGGAGTATTTGCATGGTTAACTATATTATACAGGTCGATGGCAGAGAAATACTTAAATAGCTAAAAGTGCATGATACAAGTGAGGGTAATAATAGTTTACTTAATATACAGACTGGTTAAATGAACAGATAAGTGAATATGTTGCATGGTTAAATTAACTGTACAGGTAAATATACAGTTAAATTTACAGGTAAGTGAATATTAGCATGGTTACATTAACTGTACAGGTAAATGACAGGAAGAGATATTTAAATAGCTAAATATGTGTATGATATAATTTAGGGTAATAATAGTAATTCCCTTAAAATACAGTCCTTAGTGCGCAGGGTTTAATAACAGATAAATGCACGTATTGCACATTCGATATACTAAAAGCAATGAGAGAGGGAGTGAGAGTTGAGTGATAGAGTGATAGAGAAGGGGTGGAGGGATGTGTGTTATCAGTCAGTCTCAGACTGCTTTGTGTAGGCAGGTTACTTAAATGTAACTGTGCTGTGCTGAAACCATTGAATGAGGGGAGGGTGAATGGGTTGCTAGGGACGCTTTCAGGAACATAATCTGCAGAGGACTACTGCTTGTGACAGTTACTGAGGGATTGGACAAACAAAGCCTCTTTAATACTCACTTACAGTCTCTTTCTCTCCCAGGACAGAGCCAATGAGCTGAACCAATTTTTTAACAGGTTTGATACTGGCCCTGTCCACCTCCCCTCCAGCTCCCCAGACCACACACCCTCACTGCTGTCCCACCCCCACTTTGCTCACAGCACCTCTGCTGAGACAATCAGTGACCCCACCTCCGCCCCTGCTCCCCCTGGACTGATCCTCAACACCCCCCTTCCCCCCACCTCCCCACCTGGGCTGGCTTTCACCACCAACCAAGTGAAGAGAGAGCTGGAGAGACTACATCAGTGGAAAGCGGCGGGCCCTGATGGCATCAGCCCAAGGGTGCTGAGGGTCTGTGCTGACCAACTGTGTGGAATACTCCAGCGTCTTTTCAACCTTAGCCTGAGCCTAGAAAGGGTCCCTGTGCTGTGGAAAACATCCTGCCTCGTCCCAGTGCCCAAGAAGGCACACCCCACTGTCCTGAATGACTTCAGACCTGTGGCGCTAACATCCCACATCATGAAGACCCTGGAAAGGTTAGTCCTCGCCCACCTCAGACCCCTGGTGTGTTCATCAATGGACCCCCTGCAGTTTGCATACCAGCGCAACATCGGGGTGGATGATGCAATCATCTACCTTCTGCAGAGGGCCTACTCTCACCTGGACAACGCAGTTTGCACTGTGAGGGTTATGTTTTTTGACTTCTCCAGTGCCTTCAATACCATTCAGCCCCTGCTACTGGGTGAGAAGATGAGGAGGATGAAAGTGGAAGCACCCTTAGTCTCCTGGGTCACGGACTACCTGACCGGTAGGCCACAATTTGTGCGACTACAGAGCTGTGTGTCAGAACGGGCAGTTAGCAACACAGGGGCCCCCCAGGGTACGGTCCTGTCCCCCTTCCTGTTCACCCTCTACACCTCAGACTTCAGATATAACTCTGAAACATGCCACCTACAGAAGTTTTCGGATGACTCTGCTATTGTAGGGTGCATCAGGGGTGGGCAGGAGGAGGAGTACAGGAGCACAATCAGTGACTTTGTGTTGTGGTGTGAGCAGAACCACCTTCAGCTCAACATCAGCAAAACAAAGGAGATGGTGGTGGACTTCAGGAGAACCAAGGCACAACTGACTGCAGTCCCTATACAGGGGATGGATGTGGAAATGGTTGGGTCATACAAGTTCCTGGGAGTCCATATGGACAACAGGCTGAAATGGGCCGGTAACACCGGGGCCCTGTACAAAAAGGGCCAGAGCCGACTCTACTTTCTGAGGAGGCTCAGGTCCTTCAACGTGTGCAGTAAACTACTGCATACCTTCTACCAGTCTGTGGTGGCCAGTGCCATCTTTTTTGCAGTGGTGTGCTGGGGAGCAAACATCAAAGCCGGTGATGCTTCTCGGGTAAATAAGCTGATCAGGAAGGCTAGCTCTGTCCTGGGGATGAGCCTTGACACTCTAGAGGAGGTGGTGGAGAGACGGATCCTGGCCAAACTGCTGGCCATCATGGACAACGTCACCCACCCCCTGCACGCTATGGTTATGACGCAGAGGAGCACTTTCAGTCACAGACTGATCCCACCACGGTGTGCCAGAGAGCGCTACAGGAGGTCCTTCCTGCCGGCGGCTATTAGACTATATAATGCCTCACCGGGGTGCCGTGCCGTCGGCAACATAGATCTGGAACTGTTGGGGTGCTAGGACCTAGTTTAACAATTATGCATCCATCCGTGAGTAACTCTGGTCCGTCAGCACTGATCCACTCAGGACCTATTTATTCATTCAGGTCTGTATATACATACTCATGTACAGTTGTTATATCATATCACATGCAATATTGTAAGTAATTATTGGACTTAACCTACGTAGTCATTCACTCAGGAATGCATATTAGTATCCTGTCAGTTGCACCTTTTCTCATTGTTTTTAGTATATCAAATGTGCAATACATGCAGTTGTCTGTAATTAAACCCTGCGCACTATGGACTGTATTTTAAGGGAATTACTATTATTACCCCAAATGATATCATACACACATTTAGCTATTAAAGTATCTCTTCCTGTCATTTACCTGTACAGTTTGTGTAACCACGCAAGTATTCACTTATCTGTAAATATAACTGTATACCTAACTGTACAGCTAATTTAACCATGCAAAATGTTCACTTACCTGTTCATTTACCCAGTCTGTCTATTAAGTAAACTATTATTACCCTCGCTCATATCATACGCATATTTAGCTACTGAAGTATTTCTCTGCCATCAACCTGTATAGTATAGTTAACCATCCAACATCCACCAATGTATAGTGTACATATTCAGCCAACCACCCATACTATGCAATGTCTCTTTTATAGCTTTTATTTTTTTGCACTCCAGATATCTTGTATTTCTTTACTTTTTCATACTGCCGCTCTATGTATCATGTACCGTGTATCTGTCTTTTGTGTACTTTCGTTGTGGCATTTTGCACCTGCCCTGTGTTTTGTTGTAGCTGCTTGACAATGAAATTTCCCCCCCGGGGATCAATAAAGTACCTATCTATCTATCCATCTATCTATTTATCTATTCTCTTTCTTTCTCCAGTTTACTCTCTCCCGCTCTCTCTCTCCCTGCCCTCTACTGGTAGCCCCTGAAGCCTCTCTCTAATCAACAACTTGGTTGTTTTTTTCCATTGACCATTTTGAAAAAAAAGTATTCATATGTCACTCTTTGGATGTGGGTATATCTGTAATCTACGTGTAAAAAAATGCATGTTTGAATTACATAATACAATGGCATGCCACAAATCTATTTGTATTCGAATTTCCACCGCTTTGTGCCCTGCTGATGATGACGTCTAAAAAACGTGACAGTCACTGGAGTCGTAAAGGCGCGACGAAAATGGCTAAATGTGTAATTCTACGTTGCTTGTCTTCCCACTTTACCTCTGCCCTGCCCTTGCTCTACAGTTCGGCACAGCGAAATCCCTCTCGGCTGGTATCCAGGGCATATATACTACGGACTCTGTCCACTACCACCCGACTCTCATCAGGTACTTGGCTTGTGGACCTCGCAACACAGGTGGCTAGCTAACACGCTAGCTAGTTCATAACAAGGACGTTCTTGTTTTGCATAGAACGGGCATAACGTAGCTAGTTGTCCAGCTAAGCGTGTGGATTAGAAGTAGACTGAGAACTGTTTTTAGGTTGGTGTCAACTTCTATGTATCTACTCGAACTAATTTCAAATTTCTCCTGAATTCCACAGCTCTTAAATTCACAGACAAACACGAATGGATACGAGTAGAGGGAGTTGTAGGAACGGTTGGCATCAGCAAATTTGCTCAGGTGGGTTGTTCTCTACCACTGGTTCTTAAAGAAATGCACCGGTACTTTAGTAACTAAGAAATTATTTAAACCTGCTTTGGGCTGGATGTGTCAATGTGTAGTTCATACATGCAGAATTACTGTCTTACAATTAGAAGTGAAATCGACTGTTTTCTTAAAGCTGTGCCATGACATGTTCACTACATTTCCTCCCCCACATTGGCCAGCCCCCTAACAATGTGGGGGGGGGAATGTAGTGAACATGTCATGGCACAGCTTTAAGAAAACAGTTCTAGTCAATGAGCTTCAGCCCCTGGCATTTGAGTGACAACTAACTTAAAAAAATGAAAATAATTATTATTTAACCTTTATTTAACTAGGCAAGTCAGTTAAGAATTTCTTATTTACAATAACGGCCTACACCGGACAAACTCTGACGACGCTGGGCTAATTGTGCGCCGCCCTATGGGACTCCCAATCACGGCCGGCTGTGATAGTCTGGATTCGAACCAGGTTGTCTGTAGTGACGCCTCTAGCGCTGAGATGCAGTGTCTTAGACCACTGCGCCACTTGGGAGCCCCTAACAAGAGGCCTAACAGTGGGCAGAACAGAGCGAGGGAGCAATGATGTGGTGAACATTTGTGACCTAGTTCTCAACTTTTGTGCTACTTTCAGAACTACTGGTTAAAAAGTATACAGAAGTACTGGAGAATCTCTTAAGAGACTCATTGAGACCTGTGGTCTTCTTACCAACCCACTGTTAGTTTATGTTGTGGCGCTTCCAACACATCATGGATCATCAGTGTTGTTGGGACTGACAATTTAATTTGGGAAATTATAATCTAAATCAGTGTGTCTTGCAGGAGGCTCTAGGAGATGTGGTGTACTGTGGACTACCAGAGGTTGGCACACAGCTGGCACAGACAGGTAAGCAGCAGTTACTACCCTCCAGACTTGAGGACAGTAACACAATGCTGGTCCTCTTGGGTTATACTAGTAACCCTTACCTTCCTCAAGACCTGTTCATGACCTGACATATCAATGTCCTCTTTTTAGATGAATTTGGAGCGTTGGAGAGTGTGAAGGCAGCCAGTGAGCTGTACTCTCCTCTAACCGGAGAAGTCACAGAGGTCAACACACTCCTGGCAGACAACCCTGGCCTTGTCAACAAGTCCTGCTACAAAGATGGTGAGCACACACACACTCGCAGACATACAGTGAGCTCCAAAATTATTGGGACTGTGACACATATTTTGTTTTGGCTCTGTACTCCAGCACATTGGATTTGAAATTATACAATGACTGGTATTTTCATCCATATTAGGTGAACCATTTAGAAATTACAGCAATATTACATGATATTTGTGCGTCTGTAGCTTTCTCACTCATCATTATTCATGATTCATTCAGGATTATCTGTAATCATGGTAGCATCAACATTAATGTAGATTTGTTTAGAAACCTATTTTATTCTTATTTACAATAAAAGTGACTCCAAAATGACACAATACATTATTTACCGTCCCCCTATTGGGGGGGGGGGGGGACTGTGTACAAAAAGTGTAGTAAATTCTAAACGGTCTACTGATATGGATGACAATACCCTCAAATTAAAGCTGACAGTCTGCACTTTAACCTCATTGTCATTGTATAATTTCAAATCCATATTGCTGGAGTACAGAGCCAAAACAAAATATGTGTCACAGTCCCAATACTTTTGGAGCTTACTGTATATGCATACTATAGTCTAGCCTCACTCTTGACACGCACACAAACACACGTATCAGTGATTTATTTTAGAAATAATATTCTAACAAGGCCTGTGACTAGACTAAACTCTAACCCCTGCTGGGACAGGTTGGCTGATGAAGATGACCATTGCCAACCCTAAGGAGCTGGATGCTCTGATGGATGAGAAGGCTTATGAGAGATACATCAGATCCATAGAAGACTAGCACCGCCGAGCAGCAACCCTTAGCAACCCCCCCCCCCCCCCCCCCCCCCCCCCCGCCTGCCTATCAATCACTACTAGAGAGGAAGTGCACCAGTTGTGCTGGGAGTCAGATGTGACACTACACTGGGAAACCACCAGAAACACCAGAGGAGCAGCAGAGCTCATCTGTATTGACTTGCCAGTGTTATTATGGTCTGAATGTGAGTCTTTAGTGTACTGAAGCCACCCCTGCGTTGTACATAGTCATTACCAGTCTACTGGTAATGACTATGACCTAGTGGGGATGCTGGGGGCAAATGTCTTCTACACGTTGCATGACATGTACTGTATATGACTGATACTATACAAGTCCTGATGCAGTCTCTGGATTAATCTTAAATCTTAGCTGTGATTCCTTGTGTCCCTGCTCCGCCTCCTTAAAACATTGTTTTGAGGAGTTGAGGACACGAAGAATTGAGGAAAAGGCTTTTAAGATTCATCTTCAATCTTCCACTCCAAGCCTGCCCCAAACACAGGGGATGAGGAACTTATGCTGCATTCATAATTAAGTGGGAAGGTGTTAACTATACCCGTTGTAAAATCGTAAATACCAGTTGGATGTATTCACATGCTTTTAACTCGTTGAGAAATGCTGCTTGGCTAATGGCCAAAAAGCTGCGTCAACCATAAACTAAAAGACAAGCTATCATGCTTGTGAACAAATTAGTGAAAAAACATATTAATAAATTAGCTTTTTTATAAATGTTTTGTTACAATTAACTGCCGAAAATGCTGTTTGAGGTCATTTCCTTAGTAGGTGACTCCGGAGGTCAGCAGAAGTCGAAGCTCAGGGATGATAAGACGAGTTTCCCACTAGTAATACGAGTTATAGGGGTGTTTTTTTTCCCAGTCGTATGTGGTAAATACCACCTTCCCACTTGGTTATGAATGCATCATCAAGACTGTGAACACTACTGGTCCTCAGAATTTCACTCTATCAAATACAGCTGTCTGGATCTGTCCATGGGGAGGGGCAAGGGACTAACCATAAAGCACTTTGGATCTGGAGCAGGCTGGTTTCTACTGTATGTTGTGCCTCTGTATGCACAGCATGTACTGGCACTATAGAAATTAAACTCTTGACTTGCACTTCCTTGTGTGTGTTTACTCTTGAGTGCAAGTCCTGATACTAGTTTGGAAAGACAACACTTTACACTTAGAGCAAAATCTGTATTTTTCATTAATGTTTATTATATTTGCTTGAGTTCTTTGGTACAATGACACACCTAGTAGCAATGGTTGATCCAGCCTGCATTACTGAATGATATTATAAAGGACTAAAATGTAAACCAATTAATGTAAACGGCAGTGTGTCCTTGTTACACAGACTAACCACTGTTCCCCGGGCACCAATGACGTGGATGTCGATTAAGGCAGCCCCCCGCACCTCTGATTCAGAGGGGTTGGGTTAAATGCAGAAGACACATTTTAGTTGAATGCATTCAGTTGTACAACTGACTAGGTATCCCCCTTCCTCTCACCCTTAACCCATGATGTGGTACCCAGTTTTGTAGAGCTGACCGAAAGATGCTCATAAAGTCTAAGAACCCCAGGGTAACACCAAGGGATCTACAGGGCTCTGTTGCCGTGTCGAAGTGCATGGGTACACTGTCAGAAAGAGGGATGTCAGGAAGGAAAAAGCCTCTGCTCTCAAAAAATTATATCAAGACAAAACTTGACTTTACCTATGTGTTGTCTGGCAAAAGTCAGTTGTCTTGATATTAAGTTTCTCTCTGTTTTCTAATCATTTGCACTTGTTTTGGTACACCTAATTCTAATTTTAGCCATTTTATGTGAAGGTAATGTAACTTTTTTTTTTTTAATTGCATAACATTTTCTAAGTTTTTTTTCGTGTGTGATTTGTTAAATTAGGTAACCTTTATCTGTCAATAGTGTTGAAGTGAAGATTACATATCCATCTGTCCAAATATGTAAAAACAGGGTGTACTTACTTTTTCACATGACAGTAGTTGTTAATCTGGGTGATGTGGAGCCTGAGTCTGTCTCCTCCTGCTGCTGCGGCGTAGCTCACACCCTGGGGACGAGGGGCTGGCTGAGGCTGGCTGGAGCTACCATTATGAGATAATGATGACTTCTGGGGTCTGTAGGTTTCCATAGCCTGGGTGTCTGTTGGACCATGGGGTTTAGGGTCTGGGAAGAGAGGCTTGATATTGGTCTGATGTTGCCCTTTGACCTCTAGTAGGGACAAAGCCAGACCCATCGCCAGCTCATCATCCTCATCCTGTAGCAGACAGACAATTATGCTCATATATACAGCTTCACAATGTTAGAGATTCAAAACAGTATCGGTCTCTGCTTTACCTTCTTGACAAATACAATACATTACTACAAACACACAACTAACAAATCTAATTGTGTTGAGAGCATCTATGATACTTTTCTGAACTATCAAAACACACACACACACACACACACACACAGTCCTACCTTGGAGAACTATTCCAGATAGATGGAGGTGAGGGTGGTGTGCAGGCTGTTGCTGTGGCTAGAGGCTGGATGAGTGTCAGGAACTGTGTCCTGGTATCGGTGAGAGAGAAGAAGCCCTCGGGGTCCTCTCTCCCCACCAGCAGTGGTGGAAAAAGTACCCAATTGTAAAGATACCTTAATAGAAAATGACTGAAGTAAAAGTGAAAGTCACCCAGTGAAATACTACATGAGTAAAAGTGTAAAAGTATTTGTTTTAAATATATTTAAGTATCAAAGGAAAATATATTTGCTAAAATATAACTAAGTATCATTTGCAAAAGTAAAAGCATAAATAATTTCACATTTCTTATATTAAGCAATCCAGAAGGCACCATTTTCGTGTTTTATTAATTTGCGGATAGCCAGGGGCACACTCCAACACAGACATAATTTACAAATGTAGCATTTATGTTTAGTGAGTACGCCAGATCAGAGGCAGTAGCGGACACTGCCATAATATTGTAAATATCCAAAGTGTATATCCAGATTAAGTCATGATCATTCATAAAAATACATTATTAAATGTAGATTTCTTGGCATTTTTCTGAAGTTTTTCGATGATAAATTCTGCTGATTCTGGGAGAGAAGCGAGTAGGCTGGGTCGTCACTAGCTACCACGAACACAGTCATAAAACCCACCTATTTCTAATATGTAGTTTCTTAAAATGTGATTTTAAATCTAACCCTAACCCTAAACTTAACCAAACCGCTAACCTTATTCCTAACCCTAACCTTAAATGAAGACCAAAAAGCTATTTTTATTTTAATGAATTTTTACTATATTTACTAATTTTGACTTTGTGGCTGTTCTATCTAGTGGAACATGAACGATTTACCCAACATATGATCGCTAGTCAAACAAACACAGTCCAACACTTTTTTGTAATCTGATATGATGCAATTCAACATTTTGAACAGTAGAGGGCACACGAGTCAAAACTATGACAGCCATTAGTCATTTCTTACACTCACGGTGCTCCGGAGTACCGCTCAGCTCCCCTCTCCACACTAAAGACAAATCAAATCATCATAATTACCGTCATCATCCAGTCTAGCCATCCCACAACTTCTCCCACCAACTTTCATAACCTTAATTTACTCTCTTGATCCTCGGTAGGCCGTCATTATAAATAATAATTTGTTCTTAACTGACTTGCCTAGTTAAATAAAGGTTAAATAAAAAAATAACACTATGAGAGAGAGAGAGGAGAGAGAGAGTGAGATAGAGAGAGAGAGAGAGCGATCAATAGTGTTTAGACAGGGTATGTAGTCTCTAAGTGTGTGATCAATAGAGAACAGGGGGAGATTAGCTGGCTTCTCTCTCAGTTTCTCACTAACAGACAGATCAGTGAATGGACCAATCTGCCCTCAGGCTAAACACATTGACCTGCTGTTTCCATCTGCTGTCTTGTGCTATCAATAAAGATCTGTTTTGAATGTATACCTAAGAGATCAAAGAGAGAGACAGAGAGAGAGGTGAGAGGAGAAGAGAGGAGGTGAGCACGGGAGGTGAGAGGAGAAGAGAGGAGGTGAGGACGGGAGATGAGAAGAGAGGAGAGCAAGAGAGCGGGAAGGGAGAGAGATAGAGAGAGAGAAAGAGTAAATTAGCAGACAATAGTGTTGTGCTGTACCTCCAAGTCTTTGTCCTGCCAACAAGGCATATGTCCACAGCTCTGTCTCCTTAACACACAGGTACACAAGTATACACGTGCACGCCCCTATAAAACCATCATAACATCTCCAGGAGAATTAATGGAAAGACAGATTAAAAACTAAGTGAGGAGAAACGGGCCACTGGAATAGCTATTTGCAACTCATAAATCATTCTGACACACAGGCACGCACGATCTTGCACACACACACACACACACACACACACACACACACACACACACACACACACACACACACACACACACACACACACACACACACACACACATAGTAATTAACCACTGGCTATGTACTCTCTCTTGGTGTAAATCAGACATGCAGACACAGTTATTACATTAGGGAGGTCTGCCATGTAGAAACATGTGGGGGAGGGGACCAAACACACATACAGATACACATGATTGCATCCTCCTCCCACAGCAGGAGGAATATTTTTTATTTCTTCACTATAACCATAACCATGGTTACGGTACATAAATACATAACCTTAACCATAACGTCCCAATTCGGTACTAGGTCCATGATAGCAAAGATAGGTCCCATTCACCTATCCTCTCTCTTGTTCTCTCTCACCCTTTCTCCTCTCTTTGCTTCTCCCACTCTCTATCTCACCGTCTCTCCTCTGTTTTCCCACAGTGGTCGATAGCTTTTTAGAAGCATTGAGTGAATCAGCTGGTGGAGAGCAGGAGAATAGAGAGAGGCTGGGGTTAATGGAGGAGAGGAGAAACAGGGAGAACACAACACTTCATTGGCAGGTATCAGAGAAGAAGTCTAGCTGTGATGTGTGCTCGACAGGACCACCTAGCCCTATAGCAACCGCCATAGCAACACACTCTGCCATCTACGTGAACAGCATAATAAGATTACAGGAATACACACACACCGTTAGAAGCAGAAACATGAACATACACACACACACACCGTTAGAAGCAGAAACATTAACATACACACACAGAAACACACGCACAGTGGAGGTTGGGTAGTTAATTCAGTGTTCATATTCCAGAGCCTGATCAAACACTCAGCTGTTGGTTTTGTGGATCACTGTAGGGATGTTTATAGAGCAGAAATAGAGAGAGGAAGAGAGGAGAGAGCAAATGAAAATAGAGGAGAGGGGAACAGAGGTTTAAGATGAGAGACCATCCCCTTCTGGATGCTTTGAGAGAAGGATGGGACCTGAAGAGAAAGAGGATAGTAGAGAAAGAGAGAATGACCGTAGTCATAGCTGCAGGAGAGAGTGAACGTAGTCATAGCTGCAGGAGAGAATGACCGTAGTCATAGCTGCAGGAGAGAATGACCGTAGTCATAGCTGCAGGAGAGAATGACCGTAGTCATAGCTGCAGGAGAGAGTGAACGTAGTCATAGCTGCAGGAGAGAATGACCGTAGTCATAGCTGCAGGAGAGAGTGAACGTAGTCATAGCTGCAGGAGAGAATGACCGTAGTCATAGCTGCAGGAGAGAGTGAATGTAGTCATAGCTGCAGGAAGATTTTTAGGGGGGAGGAGTATACTGAGGAGTATTTTGTCCCCTCAAACAGGAGTAATAAAGCCCTAGTTCACACAAGACTAATCTCTTTTGTAACTGTTATTATTATTATTTTTTTTTTCAATTTATCAGCACCCCTTCTTCCCGTGGTTATGAAGATAGTATAGAGGCTTGAGAAAAGGAGAATGGGAAAGGAGACGTGTATGTTAAAATGGAGGGTAGAGAATAGATAGAATAGAAGAGAGAGAGGATGGAGGATGAAGGAAAGGAGAGAGAGAATGGAGGTGTGTAGATAGAACAGAAGATAGGAGAATTCCTCCCCCTCCAGCCTTGCATAAATTACACACTTCATTTGCATATTCACTACATTCACTACATGACTACATACATGACATTCATTAGCATAATCATAAAATATTATAGTAAGTTTTGTTTGATGATAAAGGAGAGTTTAAAGGAAAAACAATATGAGGAAGGGAACAATAGGAGAAAGAGTAGGAAGGAGAGAAGTGAACACCATTTAAAAACAAGTAAAATGACCTCTCATTAATCTCCCAGTGATCTTGTCTAGTAATGGCCAGTGTGTGTGTGTGTGTGTGTGCGCGTGTGTGTCTGTGTGTGATCTGGGATTCCTTTCCTGGATTCCTGGTGCATGTGTTTATTGTGTGCTGTGTAATATATATACCCCAGAGGGAGGGGGTAATCAACACACAGGGAACTGGGGAGAGAGAGACATAGAGACAGACAGAGAGAAAAAGGTAGACAGAGAGACAGACACAGAGAGAGATATATATATATATAGAGGGAGGGAGATATAGAGGGAGAGAGAGAGAGAGGGAGGGAGAGAGAGAGGGAGGGAGAGAGACGGGGGAAAGAGGGCGGTGGATAGAGGAGCTGCGAATGAGGTTGGCACAGTGCCATCCACTCAGGGCTGGTTCCCACACACTGGCATGGGGAGGGTGGTGGAGAGGGAGAGAGGCCAGGAACAGGAACAGAGAGAGTCTTTCACATTGCTACACCAGTGCCCACAGACAGACAAGATACTCAGATTCTAAGTCGTCATTGCAAAAAAATAGTTTTCGCAAATGACATACCTGGGTAAATAAAGGTTAAAAAAAGATAAAGAGGAGATGCAGAGGATGGAGGAAGACAGAAGGAAGAGCCCTTGAGACCCCTGGAGGGTAGCCGAAACAGGACGACTAGATCCAGGAGGATGAGGAGAGGAAGTAGAGAAATTAGGGTGAGAATGGAGGGATGAAAATGAGGAGGAGGAAGAACATGGACTCTGCTTGGCGATGTGAGAGGCACATCAATGGCAGCTGGCGTTCGGAGGACAGTCACCATACCAACAACAAAGTGTCCACTCCCTCCATCCTCCTCTCTTCCTCTGCTCCCATCGCTCTCTCCTCCCTGTGCCAGCTAATGGACGCCATTTCAGCCAGCTGCCGTGGCAAGCTCGAAAACAACGGAGCTAGCAGCAGGGAAATGTCTCGTTCGGAGAGAGGAGATTCACTAGAGAGGATTCATCGCTATTCAATGTTTGTTTGTTTGTTGGATTGTTTGGACAAATCCGGTGAGGAGTGCCAGGGCAACGGGTGGGGGGGGGGAGTAGACCAAGAGTTGGCACTACACCAGGGGAGAAAGACAGAGAGTTGGCACTGCACCAAACACAGCACAACACAACAGATGCTTACGGCTGCTAACACGCTGGTTAAATGCTAAAGAAAGAGCTTACACATGCTCATGTGACCGACGGGTTCGAACCTGGGGATCGAAACATCTTAGTCCACTAAGTAATACAACTCTTCAGCCGGGATTGAAATGTCAACAACAATCAACAACCAGTGAGTGGCGAAGGCATGGGGGCACAATAGCCTCATGAACCCAGGAGTACAGCAAGAAGGAGAGGGATGAGACTGCTACTTCCTCTGTACCAGTACCTCCCTCTCTTCTCTCAGTATCTGCACCGCTAAGCAGCAAACACTGAACCCCTGTGTTGGCAATGCCATCTCCTACACTCTTAGAAGAAAGGGTTCCAAAAGTGTTATTCTGTAGAAAGGGTTCTACATGGAACCCAAAAGGTTCTTCAAAGGGTTCTCCTATGGGGACAGCTAAAGAACCCTTTTAAGTTCTAGGTTTCCTTTTAGGTTCTAAGAGTCTATGGTCTATCAGACTGAGGGAACATTTACAACAGAATAATAATGAGACAGTCTTACATATGGGGGCCTGTTATGGATTTCAAGTTCACAGAGAAAACAACGATGGAGGAATCAATGAGAAGATGGATTTTAAACTTTTGGTATTCCCCATGTGTGTTCTTTCCCTGCCAGTCAGATTGCTGCAGTCAAAAGGCCAGACCACAGACACAAGCAGAACCAGGCAGTTAAAAGGCCAGACCACAGACACAAGCAGAACCAGTCAGTAGGCACTGCTGTCTGTGTGTCTGGTTATCTCCTTTGTTGATAATGAACAGTGACGGACTAATTTCAACAGCCAATCATAATTAGTGATTTAATCGCTCTGCAACATTTAATCGCCCACCACCCCACCCCACCTCACACCCCTAAACCGTGCCACATGGTTGGATGTGGCTGGATATGCTAATGTCCCGAGATTCTGTGTGTAGACCGAGACAATCTGCCAGGACTGAAAGGAATGTGTGACAGTGTGAGATCACGCAGCAGTAGTTCAGTTTTTTTGTTTTTAGTCACTGGTTATTTGGATTTATCATGATTGGTCGAAGACGGGCTTAAACTGCTTCGCCTCGGCTGGTTTGCGCATGTGCCCACATTGAATCGGAGGGTGGGTGGGGTGGGGGGTTTGGGGGTGCTTTGGCCGAGAGTTTCCTTGTGAGAGGGTGGAGACTTAATTTTTGCCAGAACTCCATTTCTAACATGTATGAACATAGATGTTAATCAAATTGCAGCTAACCGAATTACGCAAGATTTTATTTATGGGTGCACAGAGGTTATCTGGAGACTAGCGAGCAGTGGATCAACCTCTTCCCTCCTTCCATCCCCTCCCTCCTTCCATCCCCTCACTCTCTTCATCCCCTCCCTCCCTCCTTCCATCCCCTCCCTAACCCTCATTTTACTCCCGCCATCTCTCCCTCCCTCCAGACTCCTGTGGGATCTTAATTAATCGCAGCCTTCATTATGCAAATACAGTGCAATAAACGACAGGAGAGGAGGAGCTGGACAGTCTGTAATGAAGGGAGAGGTGGGGGAGGGAGATATGGAGACGGGATGTAAATCTGGTTTTACCTACAGTATGATCTCACCAATACCATTGAACATGTTCTGATAAAGGTTTTACCTACAATATGATCTCACCAATACCATTGAACATGTTCTGATAAAGGATTGTTACATGTTTAAGAACACAATACTTTAGTGTCATCTCTCCATCAAGCACCTGCTCTCCCCAGACTTGTGGTCTATTCTGCTTCTAGCACTCAAGGAAAATATCTAATACTTGCAGAAGCTCAGCAGCCAACGCCATCTTAGTTTAAT
Source organism: Thymallus thymallus (assembly GCA_023634145.1). Classification (NCBI taxonomy): domain Eukaryota; kingdom Metazoa; phylum Chordata; class Actinopteri; order Salmoniformes; family Salmonidae; genus Thymallus; species Thymallus thymallus. The sequence continues at coordinate 25,609,650 of CM042413.1, forward strand.
CATCACACAGGATCATAGGGTTCATGCGAATTTCATTTGCATATCATTAAACGGTGAGACTCATTTGGTGCGGCCAGCAGGAATGGGATTGGATGAATAAAAAAATGTAAAAAGCATCTCATTATTAAACAGCAATGTTTTATAGTCCGCCAGCCAATCCATTTAATTTGCCCATAGTTAAAATGTGTCAGAGACAATCAATCATTCTAACAAGGATATTACCAGTATCTCAATCTGGAAGAACACTTGATACTGAAAATGAACCTGCGTATGGATCTTAAAATTATATTCCCCCATAACACATCCATTATACTGCATGTGGCACAGGATGGTGGTGCCTTAATTGGGGAGAACATGCTTGTATTAATGACTAGAGCGGAATAGCTGGAATGGCATCAAATATATCAAACACATGGTTTCCATGGTTTCCATGTGTTTGATGCCATTCCATTTGCGCCATTCCAGCCATTATTATGAGCCATTCTTCCCTCAGCAGCCTCCTGTGGTATGTGGTTTACATTACCATTGCCTTTCCAGTTTCCCTTCTCTGAACTCTGTGTTACTGTGGAAAGAAGTGAAACACACATAAACAGTCAGATGGAGTCAGATGTCATATCTCAATGATGCTACAATTACCTTAGCACTGTGTGTGTGTGTGTGTCTGTGTGTCTGTTTTTCTGTGTGTGTGTGTGTTTGTGTGCATGCGTGCGTGAGTGTGTGTGTGTATGTTTATGCGTAAAACACTCTTTACCATAAGCAATGTAATTAGACTGCTGATCTTTTTGCATGCAGATCAGTTTGACAGCATGACAATTGCTCAAACCTGACACACACACACACCCCCATGACCCACCCCCTATCATGGGGAGCATGTGTTGTTGTCTGTGTGCAGGATGTATAAGGATTAGCATAATGCAGGGTGAGTCTGTGTAACAGCCACGGTGACGCGTGCTGAACTCACTGTCCTGCTGCTGAGCATTCAAATCTCATAATGGATGTAAAGTAGCTAGCTACGCAGGAGAAGGTATGTGTGCTGGGGGGGTGGGGCTTAAAATTTTAAAAAGGCATCGATAAATCAAATGTAGACATAAGACAAAAGTATAAAATAACAAAATTACATTTCTATTCCAGTGAACTACCCCATTTAAGATGCTCCTAAAAAGCAGACAATTCTGGCACTCTTACAATATAGAGCCTTCAGATACTGTGAAGAGAATGTGTTCCAGAACATTCGCATTGTAAATAAGACTGTTACCAGGCTATCGCTCCCATATGATTGATTAGAGCGGCCTGGCGACCATTATAAAATCATTAAGAAGATGGATAGAGAGCACATCTTGTAATAAAAACCACTCTATACCTGATGAAGCGCTGAACAAACTCTCCCTCAATGACATTCACTGATTACTGCCCTACAGTGTGTGTGTGTGTGTGTGTGGGGGGGGGGGGGGGCGGGTACTATAAATACTGTACACCATTAGTGATATGGCTACTGCAGTATAGTATTCCACCAATCAATTTACCACCAGGACTGTGTCTGTACTGGGATTTTGTAGTGGTGAATAAAAACGTGATATGTTAATAATGTGAAACACACACACACACACACACACACACACACTGAGAGAAATCATGGAAAAGCATCTGCTAGGGCAGGGGTTGAGGCTGGGGTGGGGGTGTTATCAGTGAAAACAGAGTCCTGTCTCTTTAACTGGTGGCTGAGCCTAGGGACTCATGAATAAACATGAACTGGCCTTTCTCCTCTGCTCACACAGAACCAATCTAAATCTAAATGAGCCTACATACACACCAACACCAATGACATTATAACCCTTCTGGTCTCCTTCTGGTCCCCCCCCATCCCCACAACAGCATACAATCTTTTGAGGAGCTTAAAAAATGTGTGCAAGAGTACAATAACAGTATATCCCTTACACACACATACACCCTCCCTTTCCTTCAACCCCCCTCCCCCAGCCCCACTTCCAGCGTCATCAACAGCAGCAGCAGTTTAATTCATGCGAGGTCATTAATATTCATCATATAATTTTGTCACAAAGGAAAGTAATCTGGCTGGATGTCACTGATGTAATTAATGAACTGACCTCTGGGTCCAGGGATCTACCCACACACACACACACACACACACACACACGAGACATGGGGCAAATGTGTCCACAAAACCAGACTTTATTTACCTCAGTGGCTATGGAAGGGGAGGGGGAGAAAACACATCCATACGAGAACTGGGGAGAAGGAACAAACTTAACCACTGGAGCAAGAGACTGGCACAGGTGCACAACACAGGTATCTTTTGGTTATCACTACGTCAACAGTTTCCAGGAACAACACAATATTTACATCTTACAGTTATTCAGAAAATAAGGAAAATGAATCAAACAACAATATGTACATAGCAACTGTCAAGTGGTACAGTATTTGGAATTTCAGTACAGAAGAAAGATCATTGGTATTGTGGTAAACATTGGTCAGATATAGAGCTAAAGGTAAAACAGAGTTAGTCAGCATCCTTTGGAAGGTTAGCCTGGGTTTCTGTATTCAGTATCACTGCATGGCTACATAGCTACATGGCTACAATCTGTGTGGCTACATGACTACGTGGCTACATAGGATACGTGTCTATGTCACTACATGGCTACATTGTTGCCTGGCCTACAGCAGAGACAAGCATGGCTACATAGCTACGTGGCTAAGTGGCTATAAGCAGAGACAAACATGGCTAAACAAGCCAGAGACAGAAGAGCAGAAACATACTGGTACACATACCTGTGGAAGGTTTGGGGCTAGATACAATCCAACCTGCCATAGCATAGCTATGCAGGATCTTAAGTATAGAAGTATCTTATCTTTGTAGTATCATTGTAACTTCTTTGTATCTTTGTTTAGAAACCAACCACTGTCCACATAGTAATACATTACTGAGTAAATACTGGAGCCCCAAGAATCTCTTCATAAACATCAGAATAAAAGGTCAGGTTATAAACAGCATCATGGGTGTTATAACAGTTTGTTGTTATTAAAGTATTACAAAATACATTAGCAGCCAACTGGAAGTCCTCAAAGACTGAGATGGAAGAATCTATCTGGTTATAAAGACATTGACATTGAGGAGAAAAACATTTCAACCACTCTACACACTAAAATGGCTCTGAAGTAGTTCCCTACTGAGTACTGTACACTAGGAGCTGGGGTTTAGTTCCCTACTGAGTACTGTACACTAGGAGCTGGGGTTTAGTTCCCTACTGAGTACACGCCTACTCGGGACTGGGGTTTGGTTCCCTACTGAGTGCACTAGGGCCTGGAGGGTTTGGCTTTGATAAGTGCTCCTCCATCCTAGTATAACAGTAGGTTTTGGTTTTCATGGAGGTTTCAGTATACGGTCACCATTGGTCTGGTGAATAGGCAGATACAGCAGTTCTGATACAGTCACTCTTTCTTCCCAACAATCAATGTTACATTATCAAGTAAACTTTTCAAGTTGTTTTTGTGGGATTTATGCATCGATGGTTACAGTGTTATTATGTCTTTGGGTTGTGTTTTAAAGCATTCGATATTAACCATAGTTATTACTGTTGTTGTTGTAATCATTATTACGACAGTAATATTATTACAGTTAGAGAACAAAAAGACTGTGGATAGAAGGAGGAGAGAGAGAGAGGGGGGAGAGGGAGAGGGAGAGAGATGGAGGGAAGGAGAACGAGAGAGAGAGAGAGAGAGAGAGAGAGAGAGAGAGAGAGAGAGAGTGAGAGAGAGAGAGATACGGTTAGAGTGTGTGAGAGAGAGTTAAGTGCACACAACATCAGTTATCAGTATAACTGATGTTGTGTGCACTTAACTCTCTCTCACACACAACATCAGTTATCAGTATAACGTCAGTAACTCTCAGTGAGTATGGTCCATCAGAACAGAGGCAGTCTCAGGGGAGACTGAGTCGACCATATAAAAGCTACATACTGTACATTAATTTACTCCTCACACCATTTAACATTGTAATAATGGAACTATCAATTCTTAGTCAGAAAGCTCAGATCTCTCAAATCCAGAGAGGTTTCTTTAGAACTAGCATTATAGGAACTTCGTATCAACAGTCAATATTTACATCATAAGGTTTCAAAACAGATTTTGTCTGGCATTAGGGACAGAAGGGAAACTAGTAGAATAATACGACCAAATTAAAAACAGTTCAGTTGGCCTGAGTATAGTAGACATGACATTATATTACACAACTTATTGGTATTTACTTGAATAAGAAGAAAAGGCAACATCTTACCTAAACTCCACATCATAAAGCCTACATTATGTTCTCATACACCACAAAATAACACTTGTCTTATCAAAGCATAACAACGACAATAATATTCATATTCATTAAAATGTACTAAACACAGACAATGTTGTGTAGTGTTTGGTTAAAGTTGTTGTGACATATATTGGTCGAACGTTATCAAAATAGCTTCTTATATGACCTCTCACATAAAGGACAAAGTGGACTTAGCTTAGTGCTATTTGGCCTATTATCCACATAAGGAACGTTCAGTACATGTGCAGTAGAGTCATCATTGGCTTGAGAAGGTTGAGGTCTGCTTCAGCACCACGTAGACCACAGTCTATTGATACACACCAGTCTCAGTTCTACTCTTCACTGTATGGTCTGTACTATGGTTTGGAAATGAAAACCACCATGTTGACAACACAATCCACGGACATGTAAGGTTTTGGTTACGAGCTTTGGAATCCAAGCCAGTCTTTGCAGAAGCTCTTTGTAAAGAATTTTTGTTTTCCGTAGCTGCTTTAGTTTCTTTCAGTTTTCTTATATTTTGAAAGAACGTTCTATACATTAAAACGTCTAACTTGCACTAGTAAAGTCTTTAAACAGAAGTGGGAGGGGCACATACTGTTTCCTAGTTCTACCGTTTATATTGTCAGAACAGGGACATCTGTTGGCATGGAGGGGTTAACTCCTGAGGTATCGGTTGGAGGAGAGGAGAGGAGAGAGGAACAAAGGAGTGGTGTCTTAAAGCTCTAGAGGAGGTCTGCCCTGTGATGTTTTGGGGCTGAGTAGGGGGTGAGGTACCCTGGTAGAATGCTCTTTGGCTTCTGTGGCATCCGGTTGGTTCATTGTTGTGAGTGACGTGCACTTGGTTCATGGCAGTGTGTGTTCTCTCCCGTCCTCTGCTGCCTTTACCTCTATCCTGTGGTGGGGTCGACTCTGAGGCTCCTTGCCCTCTTCTCCTTGGCCCGGCCATTCTGAAACCACACCTGCACTACCCTGCGTGGGAGCCCCAGCTGCCGTCCCAGGCCCTCACACTGCAGGGGGCTGGGGGTGGGGTGCTCCCTGTAGCAGGCTCTGAGCTTGGCCACCTGCTGGGGGGTCATCTGTGTACGCTGCCTTTGCTGCTGTCTCGGACCATGCCTATCCACACTCTCAGACAGACTTGGACTGGTGTTCTGGTCACAGTCTTGAACGTTGAAGCTTGCCATCCCATAATTGTATCCCAGAGACAACAGATTGCTATGGTTACCCTCATGAGCCTGGTCAGACGAAGGGAATATTTTTACTGACAGACCTTCTTCCTCCTCTTCCTCCTCGTCATCCATGTCCGGTTGGTTCAGGTCAAAGGTCAAATCTGTTTTCCCAGAAATGTATTTTCTCTCAGTGGGGACGACCCCAGGGCTTGGGGAGGGATGAATGGGGCTTGGGGAGGGATGGAGGGAGTGAGAGAGAGAAGGATGGAGGGAGGGAGAGAGAGAAGGATGGTGGGAGAGAGAGGGAGAATGCTGGAGGGAGAGTGAGGGACCCTCCCTGTCTCTGTAAGATCCATGGTTGTGAGAAAAGCTGAAGTCATCAGCAGAACCTATCTGATGAGACAGGCCATAGGCAGGTCTGTCAGTCTGGGACCAGTGGCGGGCCCTAACATGGGCGTCCAGGGCACTTTGAGCCTTGAACAAAGCCCTACAGAACGGACAGCGCCTGTGGTTGTCACCCAGACCCACACCTAAACCTCCTCTCCCCAGGGTCTGGAGCTGGCCCTTCCTCTGACGAGCCCTAGTGTTCTGGAACCATACCTGAGGAAGGACAGACAAACACAGCATTATTACATGTTATTATACAAAACATGAATCAGCATTTCAGAATTATAGAAATGTTACTATGAGAATGATAAAGTACCTGCACCACACGTTTCTTCAGGCCTGTGTCCCTGGTGATGCCCTCCAGTACAGAGCGGGTTGGGTTGGAGTTCAGACTGTAGCGCTGGTACAGAACCTCTAGCTGCTCTGCACTGATGGTGGTTCTCTGGCGCCTATCCCTCCTCTGCTCATCCCCCTCTCCCTCCCTCTCTCCCCCTTCCTCTCCATCACCGGCCATCACATCACTCATAGGCCTAACCTCTGTCCCTTCCTCCAGCCTACGCTTCAGAGAGGGCAGTGCTGGACGGGGAGTGGAGTGTGTGTTGGTATATGGGGGTAGGGCTGGGCTAGGAGCAGAGTGTGTGTTGGTGTATGGGGGTAGGGCTGGGCTAGGAGCAGAGTGTGTGTTGGTGTATGGGGGTAGGGCTGGGCTAGGAGCAGAGTGTGTGTTGGTGTATGGGGGTAGGGCTGGGCTAGGAGCAGAGTGTGTGTTAGTGTATGGGGGTAAGGCTGGGCTGTGTGTGGAGTGGGTGTTAGTGTATGGTGATAAGGGTGGTTGGTGGCCGGATGATAACAGGGATTGGTACTGAAGCATAGACTGGAGGGCTATGGGCTGCATTAGACCAAGGGGGAGGAGAGAGGGGTCTATGGGGAAGGGAATAGGGGGGAGGGGGCTGTTGGATAAAGGAAGAGGGGGTAGGGGGAGTTGGGGTAAGGGGAGAGGGGGTATGGAGAGTTTGGGCTGGTGTATGATAGTTTGAGAGGGGTCAGGGCAAGGGGTGGTTGTCTTTGTGGTACTGTCCTGCTCTGACAGTGGTTGTGGTTGGAGGGGGGGTGGAGGAGGAGAGTGTGTTGTTGAGGCTAGGGCTGGGACTCTGGCTTGGGCTGGGGAGAGGGAATTAACTGGGGCTTGGTCTGGAAACAGGGTTACAGATACATATGCTGGTGGTGGGGGCACAGCTGGGTCTGGGTCTATGGCTGTAAGGGTTGCAGCTGGAGTAAGGGCTGGGACTGTGGTTGGGGAGATGGATTGGGCTTGGTCGAGGGTTGAATCTGAGGCTGGTGCTGGGGGTAAAGGGGCAGGTGCTGAAGCAGAGGTTAGGGATGCAGCCGCAGTAGTCTCAGTGTCTCCCGATGTGAAGGGTGTGACGGGGTAGAGGCGGTCGTACTGCAGCCTGTAGAGTCTGGAGAACCTCTCCAACACTACAGGAGGGATCATCTGGCGGTGAACAAACTCCTGGTGGCTCTTCAGGATCAGAGAGTCAGAGAACAGCTTACCACATTCTCCACACTGCTTCTCCTCCTTCTCCAGGCATCCCTCCATCTCTCTGTTCTGCTCTCTCTGTCTGCTTTGAGTGCTTTGTAGGGCCAGCTCCCAGCCGTATCTCTCCAGCAGAACTCTGAGGGCCTTCTCTGCTCTCTCCTTTTTCTCACTCTCCTGCATCTCTCCATCTCTCTCTCCATCTCCCTCAGGAGGGGAGGATGGGTTGTACTCTATCTCTGTCTGGTGGAGGGGGGAGTCACTGTCAGTGGTCTCAGCATGGGTCTCACATTTCTGGGCCTGGGCTGGAGACTGGATGCTAGTTGTCTCTGGCTGTGGAGAGGGAGTTTCAAGCCCCTCTATCTGGGGGTGTTGGTCAGGGGTGGCCTGAGGGGAGACAGCTGAGTGGGTCTGGTTCATAAGGGTTGTGTTGGGGTTGAGATGCAGCCCTCCAGAGAGGTAGAAGGACAGGAGCATCTGCTGCTGTATAGAGAATAGGCTGTCTGCGGATAACGGGAGTGGAGGGAAGAGGTTCCCCTGTTGGAGACTCTCTGCTACTGAAGGGAGGTGCTGCTTTAGGAGGTTCTGCTGCAGTAAGGGGAGGTGTGGGAGCAGTGTTGGACTAAAGAGCTGGGGCTGGAGGAGGGCTGTGTGTTGCTGAATCTGGGCCTGGGCTAACTGCTGTTGCTGATGTAGTATCTGGGCCTGCTGTCCTGCGGATGCGATCAGGTCCTCTACTCTCCTCCTCTTAGCCTGTTGACCCTCAGCCTGCCCTGAGACACCCACACTCAGCTGCGCTTCACTCGTGGAGGAACAGGGACTTGGGGAGGCAGGGGCTGGTCTGGTGGCTGCTGGGGAGGTTCCCGTGGTAGATGCCTCTCCTCCTCCAGGCGAAGGTCTGTAGGCAGGGGTCTGGACGTGGACTAAGGATGGGACTGGGGTGTGGGGAGCCTGGGTTAAGGCTGAGGCTGGAGCTGGTGTTTGGTGGGTGTGGGGGTTCAGTGGTAGCTGGGTCCGAGATGCACGGGCTCGTGTCTGGTGCAGTACAGAACGGAGGTGGATGTCCAGGGTGGAGCTCTGGCTGTAGGCCACCCCACACATTCTGCAGCGGTAGGGCCTGGGGTCAGGGGCCAGGCTGCAGCGATAGGGGCTTGGTTCCAGGCTCTGGGGGGTGTCAGCAGGACTGGGGCTGGAGTCCTGCAGGGCCTGTCTGGCTTTGGCTCGGTGGAGGTGGGACACAGAGTTATAGTGGACCAGAAGGATGGTTCTCTGAGTGAAGGACTCACAGCAGACTGAACACTTGTAGGGCCGAGCCGGGTCCAGGAACCGCTCCAGAGTCGGGTTCGATCCCTTGATGAAGGGGCTGGGTTCTGACCCTGTCTCCTCCTCCTCCTCCTGCTGCTGCCCTGAACCCTTGTCACTATAACTAACCCCTGGATTGGGCCTCTCCTCCTCATCTGGGTCATCCTTTTCATCTTCCTCTCCTTCATTTCCTTTTCCTTGCTCTCCCTCCCCCTTCTCCTCATCTTCCTCCTCCTTATCTTCTTCACTCTCCCCCTCCTCCCCCTCCAGGCTGGTTGGTCGTTGGACGTGTGCTCCACTCTGGTCAGGGTGTGTACCCTGTAGGTGTAGGTCTTGTTGGTGTGTGTTGAGCAGGTGTCTCTGCAGGGCCTCTTGGCTGCGGCAGCGTCTGGGGCAGAGGTGGCACTCTGTCACCGCCCTCATGGCATGGTACTGCCAGTGCAGCTTCAGCTTCTCCTGCGTCCTGAATGCTAGACTGCACCTGCCACAGCGGAACCTGTAACCATGACGATCAGAGGAGGGAGGGGCATCGCTGGGAGGAGAGGGGGGTAAGGCGGATGAAGGGAGGTGGCTGAGGGAGGGAGAGGGAGGAGTAGGGGGGGAAGGGGGAGAGCTGGGGGACTCTGGGAGGTGAGAGGTGTTGTCTTCTGCTGGATGCTGGTCCTCACATGGAGGGGTGGGCAGAGCAGGGATTTCTTTGGCTGGGATCACTTCTTCTTTATTTATATGGGAGTCGTTTGTTTGAGACTCATTTTTGAGGGACTCCTTTACGTAAGAGTCATTTGTGTTGGAATCGTTTGTTTGAGATTCGTTTGTGTTGGAGTCGTTTGAATGGGACTCCATCTGCAGTGTCTCTTTCTGCAGAATCTCTGGCAGCTCCACTGCCACCTGGAAAAGAATCCAACAACAAAGGTTTTGAACATCAGTCTGAACCTATCCAGATGACTGATTGCCTTTATAGTCAGTCAAAACACTGTCTTTCCTGTTTGATAGTGCAGATGGAATAATAATAGCCCCTTTATTGTCTACATCACCTCATTCTCCCATTGCACGCTTTACTTCTAAATCAATGAATAATAATACAAGATGGAGGGAAATAGAATCAAGAGTGTTTTTAAATCAACCACACATACAGAAAGAAGACACACACTTGGCATGGCAGAGACAGAAGAGACGCATATACATATGCGGGTGCAGTAGTGAGAGAGTGAAGGTCAGGCTTAATCTTGAGAGAGTAATTGGAAAGCGAGGAACATAATGGCCATCATCACCCCAGACTGAATTAATGAACCTACACTACTATCAGAGAGAGGAGGGTTGGAGAGGGGGTGAGGGAGAGAAAGAGGAGGCGCAGAGAGAAAGATGGACAGAGAGGGGGGTGGACAGGGGCGAAGAGAGAGAGAACAAGGGGTGCAGAGAGAAAGATGGAGAAAAAGAGGAGGGTTGGAGAGAAGAAAGAGAGAAAGATAGAAGAATGAACTATATGAAAAGGGAGTGAGAGAAAAAAGGGAGAGAGTAGAGGGTAAAGAGAGATGAGAAGAGAGGGAGAGGTGAGAGACAGATGAGAGGAGAGGGAGGGGTGAGAGAGAGATGAGAGGAGAGGGAGGGTTGAGAGAGGGATGAGAGGAGAGGGAGGGGTGAGAGATGAGAGGAGAGGGAGGGGTGATAGAGGGATGAGGGGAAAAACAGGAAGACTAAAAGGAAGAAGGCAGTCAAGTGAAGTCAGAGAGGGAGACAAAGAGCACTTAGCATGCTGGGTAAAGTAATGGAGGGTGGTGATGTGGAGAGATGAGACACTAAAAGCAAAGCTCCTTCCGCTTGACTGCACTTCTGCGAATAAAAAGGTAGCTAGAACACAAACACACACACACTTACCGTGCTCATGAGCTTGTCCACACAGTCCTGGGCCACACTGTGAGTGAGTGTGAGGTGGCGTCTCAGGTGTGCGTGTACCAGTGTGTCCTGGCACAGTGGGCACTTGGCAGTAGCCTGTTGGTCAGTGGTATACTTGTCGGTTCTAGGGTGTTTGGGAGAGAGGGGGCTCTGTGTCTCCTCCAGCCCAGAGAATGATCGCTTGGCTGGAGATAAGGAATCTCTCCTCTCCCTCTCCTCACTGCTTCCATCTAGAAAGATAACACATATGTTAATACACAGCAACATACACAGCAACACAAACACACAAACACACTGATTGTATTGATTTTCTATTAAAGAGCCTCCTGGGATTCACACCAGTTCATTCAGACCGAATACCTGCTATTGACTGTTTAATACAGAGTAGCAGACAGAGTTAGACCAGAGGAAAGGAGGAGTCATTAGAACGGTACTCGGAAGTCTAGTTTCGCTGACCCTCATTAAGCCTAGTCATGGACTAAAAAGCATGCTCAATGGAGAATCTCTATTGACAGTGTCTGGGTAACTGGCCCTGAAAGTTATATTCTGGAATATTACAGACATTTTAGTAATTTAACAGATGCTCTTGTCCAGAGTGACTTACAGGAGAAATTAGGGTTATGTGCCTTGCTCAAGGGCACAACGTCAGATTTTCTTTCACCTAGTCAGTTCTGTGATTCAAACCAGCAACTTTTCAGTTACTGGTCCAAAGCACTTAACCACTAGGCTACCTGCCACCCTACAGTTCAATAGCAGTGAGTCAGTAGGTGCTCATTAGCGTTGTCGGGGTGATAGGGGACGTAACGAGTCTGTGTATCGACAAATCTATTAACCCAATTGACCCCTGACCATAATCAATCTTTCCTTCTCTCTCAATCACTCTCTCTCAATCACTCTCTCTCTATCACTCTCTCTCTATCACTCTCTCTCTATCACTCTCTCTCTATCACTCTCTCTCAATCACTCTCTCTATCACTCTCTCTCTATCACTCTCTCTCTATCACTCTGTCTATCACTCTCTCTCTATCTCTCTCTCTCTCTCTATCACTCTCTCTATATCTCTCTCTCTCTATCACTCTCTCTTCACCCTGCTCCATCTCTTCAAGTTTCTTCTAATTCTTCTCTCCGTTGACTTATCCTAGGCCTGCAGTTAATTTTCTCTATCCTATGTATACATTTGTTCTGGACTGATGTACAAAATATGGTAAAAATTCCCTCTTGCCAATGTCTATAATAATACAATATTTTTAAATTCATCAGGACTGAACAAGTGCACACTTCAGAGAGAACGGGAATTGGAAAAGACCAGCTGAGTTTCTTACCTATCTCAGGATTGGGACACTTCCTGATGCTGAAGATGGCAGCTAGGTCCTCTCCTTTATTAAGGCTCCTCCTCCTCACAAGCTGCAAGCGGTAAAGCTCCTCCCTCTTATGATGACCCGTGGAGTGGGTGTGTCTCAGTAGGTGGAGTTTAGAACAGGAGGAGTAATTACACAAGACACAGTGGAACGACCAGGAGCTTCCATTTACTGCACTGTCATACTGCTCTAAGAACTAGAGAGAGAAGGGGTGGGGTTATACAAGGTGTGATAGAAAGAAAGAAAATACATCTGGCCTCTGTGTTTTATTTGCTGTCTATATGCCAGATATTTCTAAACAATCGTATAGTCCAAGAACAGCAATTCTTGTGTTTGTACTGACCCTGTAGAGTCTGAGGCTGGCCTGGTGTTGGGAGTTGACGCTGTGTATTTTCAGTTTCTCCAAGCTGGTGGTCTGGAAGTCACACACGTTACACTTCAGCTGGACCAGGTTGCCTGTAGCAACTTCCTCCCAGTCCATGGCCTCCCCCTTCTCCCCTCTCTCCCAGAGGTGGGCAGCCAGCTGGTAGCGGGCCCTGTGTCTGTCTGTCTGGCAGTGCAAGGTGAAGTTAGCCGTGAGGGGGGTGCTGTAGCCACACAGCCTGCAATAGCAGCTTCCGGCCACCAGACAGCGCCACTCAGACTGGGGAAGGGAGCGAGGGGCGCTCAGGTGAGACCCAAGAGACTCCAGACTGTCAGAGGAGAAACTGAAACACACCAGGCACCGGAACACACCACGGGAGAGTGGAGAAGAGGGGGAGAGAGACAGGGGAGAAGGGGGAGAGGGGGATGGAGAAGGGGATGGTGAGGAGGAGGGAGGAGGAGAGGGGGAGGGGGTCAGGGTTGAATCCGGGGCAACTGGCTCCTCTGCTGTTAGTTGATGCATATCCAAAGACTGCTCCCCACCTAGAACACAGACACACACACACACACACACAGACACAAACACAGGCATACACACACAGACACACACACACAAACAGGCTGTGAGAAAACATACATATAAGCATGGATATAATAAAGTATCAACCTAACTTGATGTGCTAGTGAACAGAGCCCAACAGAACAGTTATTGTGTTTGTGTCAGTGTGTGTGTATTCTCTCACCTATGCTGTGTAGCAGTGTGAGTTGAGGGGGCAGACTCCTGCAGTGGGTCAGGTAGTAGCTTCTCTGCAGCTGCAGTACGTTGTGTGTGTGTTTCAGGCGCAGCACATTGTGTGTGTGTTTCTCGCTGGTGGTGTGTATGCGCAGGTTCCGCGCAATGCTGGTCTCATAATCACACACCTCACACCGCCACCTCTTACCCTGGGAGGTGGGCTGGCTGGGGTAGGGCGGTGTGTTTGCAGGGGGCTGCGTGACTTCAGGGTGTGTGTGTCCGTACACCTGATCGCCTGCCGTGTCTCTGACAGTGGAGTGTGTGTGCGTGCTGTGCACAGGTTGTGTTTGTCCCGCTGCCTGTACATTGCTGAGGTGTTTGTCTGACTGCATGTGTATGCTGAGGTTTCCTTTAGAGGAGGTGGCATAATCACACACACCACAGCGATAGGGCTTGTACCCACAGACATAGCTCTCCCCCCGGGACAGACGAGGATGGGCCTTCCCTGTGCTACAGTACAGACACACACCCCTTGACCCTCCACAAACACAATTCTCCCCCAAGCCCCCACACACACATGAGCCCCCAGACTCTGGGTGTTTTTCTCTGAGGTGGGCTTGCAATGTCTGCTGGGACTTGTAGTGCCAGTTACATTTGGGGCATTTAAGCGTCTTGCAGGAGTTCCGGGAGTGCATCAATGCCATGTGACTGTTCAGTGAGCCGGGAGAAGAGGGTGAGGAGGACGAGGAGGGAGAGGGGTGGAGGTATTTAGATATGATCTCTATGTTCTCATCGCCCTCTCTTTCTCGCTCTCCATCTCCCTCATCATCTCTTTCTATTTTCATCTCTCCATCTCCCTCTCTTTCTCCGTCTCTCTCTTCTGGGTTGTTGTTTGGTTTTGGAACTTTGGTGGTGTCTCCATTGGCAATAAGGGAAGTGTGAGTGGCATCTGCCCTACCATCATCCTTAGCGGGTGTGTTGGTGGACTCAGACAGGGCAGACTGCTGGGGTTTAAAGCTCAGAGGAAAACTAGGACTATTGCCCTGCACTCCTCCTGTGTCTCTCACCTCTGTCTCGTTCTGAGGATAAGGAGAGAAGGGGGGAAAGCTGGAGGGCTTTGGAGAGGTGGAAGGAGAGGTAGAGTGCTTTGGAGAATTGGAAGGTGATAATGAGAGCTTTGGACAGGTAGAAGGAGAGGTAGAGTGCTTTGGAGAAGAGGAAGGAGCGATATGGGTGTTGCTGTTCAATGTGCCACTGGCCATAACAGTGCTGGAAGCAGAGCTGTGCTGGCTCTGTCGAGGTAATAGACTACATTTGGATTTGGTTAGGCTTTGGTTTGAGATGGCCTCTTCCCTCTCCTCCTCCTCTTCCTCTTCCTTCACTTTTTCCTCTTCTCCTCTGTCTTTGCTGCTGAGGACTGGTGCAAGGTTTTCTCTCCCCACTGTTCCCTCTCTGTCATCCACTAGTAACCATCTTTCTTTCTCCTTCTTCTCCTTTAGCTTCTCTTCCTCTTCTTCCAGTGTCACTCCATCCTCCTGTGGGTATACACCCCCCTCCCTTTCTGGGGTCTCCTCTCTGCCTGCGGTCCCCTCTGCACCCCCCTGTTCTGTCTGGGTCAGGTTGGAGGGCTCTTTGGCAGGGGCCGGGGCTGAGGTACGAGAGGGCGACCCCTTACAAGGAATCACTTCCGGGGTCGGGAGAGGATGATATAATGGCTTGGTGCTGATGTCAGGTTCTCTATTCTCTCCTCCCTCTCTCCCTCCATCCCTTCCTCTCCCTCCCTCACCACTGTCCATAAAGGCTCTTACAGCAGCCATGCATCACTACCCCACCTGAGAGAGAGGAGAGAGAGGGGGAAGAGATTTTTTTTAAACAAGAATACTGTGAATAATAAAGGAAGAAATACATGCACATATTACTAAGTGTTAATTACTGCAACACAATAAACAATAGTCTTTGTCAGGTGAACTTCTATGTCTGCTAATTTATAGCTACGCCACTGGCCTTGGCACTAAAGGTTTTCATTTACACACATATCAATAACCTAGTCTATCGATAACAACTCTAAAATGATTTACACAACGATTCCCACTATCTGTATATCTAGTATGGTAAACCATTACTTAGGGGCAGTGTACGTGTGTGTGTGTGTGTGTGTGTGTGTGTGTGTGTGTGTGTGTGTGTGTGTGTGTGTGTGTGTGTGTGTGTGTGTGTGTGTGCGTGCATGCGCGCGTGTGTTTGACAGAGAGAGAGAGAGAGAGAGAGAGGTGGGGATATACTGGTTAACAGGAATTTGACTGAATGAGGCGCGCGCGAGATAATAATATCCTACCCTGATAAAAAGAAAAGAGCCTACCTCCCTTTACCATCTGAGCTGAAAATTGGAAACCGACATGAAACGTATATGAATTCGTTTGTGTGCATTGTCAGCGCGGGAAAAACTCCCAAACCGAGGAACTATCGTTGACAGTAGCCTGCAACTGCTACTATTAACAAACATAGGCTACACCAGCCGACACAGACATTATTTAACTGGAATGGTAACTATGAAGATGTTTATATTACTGTAGGGTACTTATGTCTTTGTTTAGCATACTCAAGAGAGAACAACCACAACAGCCTATAACGGCACAACGCTCTTCTTTCCATTCAACAGCACAGACAAAATAAATGTGACAGTAAATACGCGCATTGACGAAACAAACTCATTTGCTTTCAGATAAACTATTCGCTGGTCTGTAGTATAGAATACTTATGTCTAGGTTATAATTAATTAATATGAATGTCGATTTAACAGGCACCATTAGCCTACAACAACGAACCCCTGCAGCTGTCATCACCTGGGTTACATAGGCCAGTACCTCAAACCTCTCCTCGGGGACAACATTTTTGTTGCAGCCCTGAACTTGCTCATCTAATTCACTAAGTCGGGGGCTTGATGATTAGTTGACAAGTTGAATCAGGTTTGCTAGATGTGGAATAGATCCAATACATGGAACGGCTGGGGGTCCCCGAGGAGAGGTTTGAGCGATATCGTGGACTGTTAGAAACAAACGCAGACTCACATCTGTGCGGCGGTGGCGGCGGCGTCTCTGGACTCCTTGGACTGTATCTGTATCTGTAGTAATCCAGTCAAATAGCGGGTCTACTGAACATCCACATATTCCCTTTGGACCAGAGAGAGTACAGGAGAGGACAGCCGCAGAGAGAGCGGCATAGCAGAGTCCTCCTCTCTGTGTTCCTAAACTCGTTTTCTTAAAGCTATATCTACAGTAAACAGAGGGACGGAGGGGTGTGAGAGGAGGAGAGGTAGAGTGAGGTCTGAACATAGAGGAGAGAAAAACACTTAGCTCTTTATTCCTGCTAATTGGTTTCCTGCAGATGGCTGAGACTACCCCACTGCGCATGTGCGAAATTGCGCAGGCAGCATCAATGGGATACCACGGAGGAGAAAGGGAGGGGAGAGACGGGGAAAGGGGCCGAAGGGGGAGTGTGTAGGAGACTGGATAGTCGGAAAAATAGTGGAATTATCATTGCAATGTTGATATTGGAAGAAAGGGTAAGAAAGGGTTGGAACAATTGGAATAATTGTAATAATTTTGACACTAAAAAGGCTAAAGTGAAATGTAGATTTATAGGGCAAGTATAGTTTTGGATATATATATAATAGCCCTTGTATAATAGGCCTACCATCAGCCACATGCTTGAAATATGACATGTTATTAGACAAGTATTTTATTATTTCAATCCACACAAAACTAGACTACTGCTACATTATTAAATAATATTAAATAATACGTTTTATAAGTGTTAACCATGGTAGGCTATATCTGCCGTGCTTCAGAGAAATAGGCCAACACTAACATATTATGACTAAAAGGAGAAACAAAGAATTGAAAAATGTCTTCTATTTTTGGTCATAAATGTCTACACGTTCTTATGATCGTTCAGCTTTTTCTAGCTGAATCTCTCTCTCTCTTTCCTCCCATCTATTGTCATGATAATTCAATTGTGGATATCACAATCTGTCGGTCTCTCGAGGCCCAACAGACTCAACGTACAATAACCCTGCGTCTTCACGACAATATTCCATAAACGCACCGTGATTGTATAATTCAAATGTTTATTTGTTTCCACCCTTAAAAACTTAAACAAATAATTGTTTAACAGAATCTTAATTATTATTACGATATGAGTATTATAATTGTTCATAGAAATACAGACTAATATAATATGGGATAATATATTATAATACAGCCTAATACAATTAATATAATATATAATCATTTCAGAATTATTATTTTCATAAATCACGTGCTGTAATTACATATCTGATAGTATACGCAATTACAATACAGCATTCATGAACATTTGAATTTGTACTGATTTGTAATGATTATATTTTAGAGAAATGTGTAATATCTGTGTAAATAATAGGCATAATTAAAATAGGCCTATGTTGGGACTTTTTCACTTCCAGTGCATCTCTTCCTAAAACCCTGTATATTGTGCATTAAACATAGAGATTGTTATTGTGAAATAATGCATCACAATATTAAAATAAGCTTTCTTACTGTGTGATACGATGATACGAGAAGGGGCCTGCATAGAACATTCTCTAAATATTTACACCATCCTTTAGCACTCCAGAATTATAGAACATTTTAGAAAAAGAAAAAATACAACACAAAGAAAATACTTTTTTTGCTTGCTTCTTAACCACGTCTCAGGATGCTATATTATATCCATTCCACACATTATGTATTATTCAACATCATGACCTGTGTGTGTGTGTGTGTGTGTGTGTGTGTGTGTGTGTGTGTGTGTGTGTGTGTGTGTGTGTGTGTGTGTGTGTGTGTGTGTGTGTGTGTGTGTGTGTGTGTGTGTGTGTGTGTGTGTGTGTGTGTGTGTGTGTGTGTGTGTGTGTATGTGTGTGTGTGTGTGTGTGTGTGTGTGTGCGTTTCAAGATGCTTTGCTATGAATATTCTATTTTTCTTTTTTAATTAAACGAAAACGCAAAGTAGGCTATAACTTACTCATTGTAAACCAATTTAAAATCTTCAATAAAAACAGCTGTAGCCTAACCCTTTCTGACACAGAATTTAAAGGCATGTTGTACTGAGATTAAAATATTGAAATTGTCTTCTGCACCACTGTGAAAGGCTATAAGGCAATATGACCCATAGCATTTCCAGAATTAACCTATATTTGATGCATAATTAAATGTATTTTATTGGCCTATTATCATATGTATTAGTTGATGTGTTTGCTGCTGTTGATATTCTTGATATAAATTCAATATGCTGAATACATCTGATTTGCATAGCAAAAGGTGCATCAAAAGAAACCCAAAAGAGCATCCCAAATATGCGGGAACGGTTTACGAGTTCACCATTTAAATACTCTGAACATAAGATTACTTATTTTCTTTCTCTCCATCTGAAAATGTGTTGCTTATTTACATTTATTTTAATCAACTTTTGAACGTAAAGTACGGTGTATTTCTGTAGGCCTACATTACAGTATATTATGATCAACGTTTAGCTAGATGACGCTTCTGCACAGAGATCATGTATTTGAACGCATTCTGGTCTTATTAAAGTCTATGGTTACATTATTAAAACATAAATTCATCTAATTTAGATCATATTTTCACAGAGGATTTGAAAAACAAAAATGTATTGTGTTTATCTCCGATCTTATGTCAGGCGCAGCGCGTGGAGAGCTCTCAGGGGAATATGCGCGTGTCTTTAATCATTTGGCTGAGTCAGACGCAGCCATTATCATTCACACAGAGACAATCTAGTGGACGGTCAGAAGCTAAACACACGTGTGCAGACTTGATCAATAAAACAACCATCAGTGCAACCAACCCAACATTACACACACACACACACCTGGCCTGGTGCCAGTCGCCCCTCCCTTTGCCCCCCAGGCAAGATTTACCCTGTTCCTGCTAATAGGCCAGTAACCACTGGTACACTCCCTGCCCCTCCTGCCCCCTGGGCATAACAAGACCCCCAGCGCCCCCAGCCTCTTCTCATAAACACAAACCTCCACACCCGCTGTCCCCAGACCCTATATAACATTTATATGTCTTTGGGTACAGCAGGGGGAGGAGATGGGGGAGTAAATTGGGAAGGGAGACTCATCCAACACCCCTATCTTCTCTCCAACCCTACCTAAATGAGCCATTGCTATGGTAACATCCTGTCTGGTCGACATGGCAACCCCACTCAGGTCCAGCATAGATGGTGCAATGTGAGAGTGTGAGAGAGAGAGAGAAAGAGAGAGAGAGAGAGAGAGACAGACAGACAGAGAGAGTGAAAAAGAGAGAAGGAGGGGAAGCGATACATTGTAAAGGAGCAATAAAGAGAGGGCAAGTAAAAACATATATTGGCAGTAAGATTCGCAGACTGAGGAGTAAGGGGTAACGTTCCTCACCATTCATTAAACAACAGTGCTCTCTGGTGGAGAGAAACTGTTTCAGGGAACTGCACAGAATGTTTTTAAATCTGATGGTCATGTGGATAATATAGACTCCCCCTCCTGTAAACTAAAGTATCTAAGATATTTCGTTCCTCATCTGGTGTACAACTGTTGGATCACAGTGGAGGCTCTCTGTTTGTTTGTACTCCTGGGTCACACTGGGTCGATGCATCTTTAATACATTTTATTCCAGGTTTTAAAGGTTGCACATGCAAATAAGATGATCTGGAAGGCTAGCTCTGTTCTGGGGATTAACCTTGACACTCTAGAGGAGGTGGCGGAGAGACGGATCCTGGCCAAACTAATGGCCATCATGGACAACATCACCCACCCTCTGCATGCCATGTTTATGACGCAGAGGAGCACCTTCAGTCACAGACTGATCCCACCACGGTGTGCCAGAGAGCGCTACAGGAGTTCCTTCCTGCTATTAGACTATTTAATTCCTCACCGGGGTGCTGTGCTGTCGGCAACATAGACCTGGAACTGTTCGGGTGTTGGACCTAGTTTAACAATTATGCATCCATCCGTGAGTAACTCTGGTCTGTAATCACTCATTCACTCAGGACTTATTTATTCATTCAGGTCTGTGTATACATATTTATGTACAGTTGTTATATCATATCACGTGCAATATTGTAAGTCATTCTTGAAGTTAACTTACGTAGTCATTCACTCAGGACTGCATATTAGTATCCTGTCAGTTGTATCTTTTTTCATTGCTTTTAGTATATTGAATGTGCAATACGTGCATTTATCTGTAATTAAACCCTGCGCACTATCTATCTATCTATCTATCTATCTATCTATCTATCTATCTATCTATCTATCTATCTATCTATCTATCTATCTATCTATCTATCTATCTATCTATCTATCTATCTATCTATCTATCTATCTATCTATCTATCTATCTATCTATCTATCTATCTATCTATCTATCTATCTATCTATCTATCTATCTATCTATCTATCTATCTAACTATGCATCTATGTAAATGTCTTCCTGTTTGAGAGGGGAATGGCAGAGCAACAACCTACCAAGCAACTGTAGCTAATCTAGCGATCAAATTCCCATATATATTCCTCTCTTTCCTTTGAGAAACCATAATTCAGAACAATTCTCATACTGAGGAACCCATCTCAGTGAGAGAAAAAAAACATGGTACGCATTATAGCCTGTTTCTGTTTCTTGCTACAAGAAAATATAAAGTTATTGAAGGAGAAGAATAGAGCAGCTGGTGGAAAGAGGAGACTAAAGGAGTAGCATGTCAATGGATCCTTATAACTTCAGTAAAGAAGAACCCTTGTCCAGTGAACAGGGGCAATAATACTTATTTTTTTAACCACACTCTGATACAGATATCTGAGTACTCCTCAACAACAATTTACTATTTCTTTCCCGGTCAGGCTAAAGATAATCTCCTTGGTTTTTGGCAGGGTCCATCAGGAGCAATCAGTGTCTCCTGTACCCAGTTGTTTCTCTATGAAGGGTGACCGGTCTATTGGACCACCAATCAACTTTTCCAGTGAACAGGGGTAATAACACTTATTGTTTTAACCCCACACATAAACAATAACCTCAACAACATTAATTTCTATTTCTTCCTTAGCCAGACTAAAGATAATTTAACAAGCGACTAGGGTCTCCTGTAACCAGCTCCCACTAAGCATTTGATGTCTTTTTGCCAACTTTTTTGGTCTTCCATCTTTTTTTGGTGCTGTCTGGACTGGCCTTGATTCCAGTGTTCATGGACATAAACCAAATCATAGACGTCCACAGACATCCAGTCCGATCAGGCCAAATCTAGATGTTCAGATTTGGTCCATTCTGGACCGGCCTTGATTTAGCCCAAACATAGACGTCTTCAGTCCTGACCAAATTGTAACCAATTACATTTTAGTAATTTATCCAGAGTGGCTTACAGGAGCAATTTGGGTTAAGTGCCTTGCTCAAGGGCACATTGACAGATTTTTCCTAGTCAGCTCAGGGATTTGAACCAGCAACCTTTTGGTTACTGGCCCAACCTCTGGGCTACCACCCAGCCCACAATCATAGACATCAATGTTTAACAAGTTTGGACAGCACAGTACATACAGTACAGTAGAGCACAGCAGAGTACAGTACATTACAGTACACAGTACACTAAAGAAAAGTAGAGCATAATACAGTAGGGTACAGTACAATACAGTAGAGCACACTAGAGTACAGTAAGGTAAAGACAAGTAAAGTATAGTGTATTGTACCTTACTTTACTCTAATGCACTCAACTCTACTGAACTAAACTGTACTCTACTGAATTAAATTATACTATACTGTACTGTACTCTATTGAAATAAACTATACTGTACTCTACTCTACTGAATTAAACTATACTGTACTGTACTGTACTCTACTGAATTAAACTATACTGTACTGTACTCTACTCTACTGAATTAAACTATACTGTACTCTACTGAATTAAACTATACTGTACTCTACTTTACTTTACTCTACTGTACTCTACTGAATTAAACTATACTGTACTCTACTTTACTTTACTCTACTGTACTCTACTCTACTGAATTAAACTATACTGTACTCTACTTTACTGAATTAAACTATACTGTACTCTACTCTACTGAATTAAACTATACTGTACTCTACTTTACTTTACTCAACTTTACTCTACTCTAATGAATTAAACTCTATTGTACCATACTGTACTGTACTCTACTGAATTAAACTCTACTGTCCTGTACCATACCGTATTATACTGTACTCTTCTTTGTTCTAGTGTGCTCTACTGTACTAAACGGTGCCGTACTGTACTGTGATGTTCAAACTTGTGAAACATAGCCTAGACGTCAGTGTTGGGGAGTAGTGAACTACATGTAATTCAAATAGTAATGTATTTACAATTTGCCGTAGCTTGGTGGTAGTTGAACTACACTGAACAAAAATATAAACGCAACAGTGCTGGTCCCATGTTTCATGAGCTGAAATAAAAGATCCCCAAAAATGTCCATACGCACAAAAATATTATTTCCCAAATTTGTTTACATCCCTGTTAGTGAGTAGTTTATCCTTTATCAAGATAATCCATCCACCTGATATGTGTGGCATATCAAGAAGCTGATTAAACAGCATGTTCATTACACAGGTGCACCTTGTGCTGGGGACAATAAAAGGCCACTCTAAAATGTCTATTTTTGTCACAATACAATGCCACAGATGTCTCAAGTTTTGAGGGAGCGTGCAAATGGCATGTTGACTGCAGGAATGGCCACCAGAGCTGTTGCCAGAGAATTTAATGTTAATTTCTCTACTATAAGCCACCTCCAACATTGTTTTAGAGAATTTGTCAGTACGTCCAACCGGCTTCACTACACATCCAAGTATAACTGATCAAATTATGAAAGACAAGCATTGTAATTTAGAATTCCAGAAAGTGAGAGTGGAAGAGGTGAAAAAATGATTGTTGTCTATCAACAATGACAAGCCACCGGGGTCTGACAACTTGGATGGAAAATTACTGAGGATAATAGAGGACGATATTGCCACTCCTATTTGCCATATCTTCAATCTAGGCCAACTCGAAAGTGTGTGCCCTCAGTCCTGGAGGAAAGAAAAAGTAATTCCACTACCCAAGAGTAGTAAATCCCACTTTACTGGCTCAAATAGCCCACCAATCAGCCTGTTACTAACACTTGTTTGATCACATACAATGCTATTTTACTGTAAACAAACTGACAACAGACTTTCAGCACGCTTAAAGGGAAGGCCATTCAACAAGCACGGCACTTATATAAATGACTGATGATTGGCTGAGAGAAATTGATGATAAAAAGATTGTGGGAGCTGTTTTGTTAGACTTCAGTGCGGCTTTTGACATAATCAAACATAGTCTGCTTCTGGAAAAACGTATGTGTTATGGCTTTACACCCCCTGCTATATTGTGGATAAAGAGTTACCTGTCTAAAAGAACACAGAGGGTGTTCTTTAATGGAAGCCTCTCCAACATAATCCAAGTAGAATCAGGAATTCTCCAGGGCAGCTGTCTAGGCCCCTTACTTTTTTCAATCTTTACTAATGACATGCCATAGGCTTTGAGTAAAGTGTATGTATGCGGATGACTCAACACTACACTCTAGAAAAAATGGTGCTATCTAGAACCTAAAAGGGTTATTTGTCTGTCTCCATAGGAAGAACCCTTTGAATAATCCTTTTTGGTTCCAGATAAAAACCCTTTTCGTTCCAGGTAGAACTCTTTTGGGTTTCATGTAGAACCTTTTCCACAGAGGCTTCTACTTCTACTTGGAACCAGAAAGGGTTCTAACTGGAACCAAAAAGGATTCTCCTATGGAGACAGCCAAAGAACCCTTTTGAAACCCTTTTTTCTAAGAGTGTATACATGTCAGATACTACAGCGAGTGAAATCCCTGCAACACTTAACAAAGAACTGCAGTTAATTTCAGAATGTGTGGCAAGGAATAATTTAGTTCTAAATATTTCAAAACTAAAAGCATTTTATACAAATCATTCACTAAACTCTAAACCTCACCTAAATCTTGTAATGAATAATGTATAAATTTAGCAACTTGAGGTGACTAAACTGCTCGGCGTAACCCTGGATTGTAAACTGTCATGATCAAATCATGTTGATACAACAGTAGCTAAGACGGGGAGAAGTCTGTCCATAATTTATTTTTTAGTTAACCTTTATTTAACACAGGAACAGACACAAGCATACGCACACACATGCTAGCACATGCACTCTACACACGTACATTGTAATATTGTTGTATTGGGGTTATATATATATATTTGTATTGTAGATATGTAGGGGTGTAATAATGTTAATGATTATCTTTTGTTTTATGTGTGATGTAAGTGCCTTAATGTGTTTGGACCCCATGATAAATACACCAAAAACAATACATTCATCCACCGCTATCACCTCATGTTTTGGCATGATAATGGCATAAAAATATAATAATATTTTGTAAAGATCTGTACACAATTCCTGGAAGCTGAAAATGTCCCCGTTCTTCCATGGCCAGACCTGTCACCCATTGAGCATGTTTGGGATGCTCTGGATCGACGTGTACGACAGCGTGTTCCTGCCAATATCCAGCAATTGAAGAGGAGTGGGACAAAATTCCACACGCCACAATCAACAGCCTGATCAACTCTATGTGAAAGAGGTGTGTCTCGCTGCATGACGCAAATGGTGGACATACCAGATACTGAATGGTTTTCTGATCCACGCCTCTACTTTAAAAGTATCTCTGACCAACAGATGCATATCTGTATTCCCAGTCATGTGTAAGCCATAGATAAAGGCCTAATTAATTTATTTCAATTGACTGATTTCCTTATATGAACTGTAACTCAGTAAAATCTTTGAAATTGTTGCATGTTGCTTTTATGTTTTTGTTCAGTGTAGTACTTATTAATCAGGGCTGGTCCAACCTGCTCTTAAGGACCCACAGGGTGTGCATGCTTTTGTTCAAGCCCAGTTCTACCACAGGAGGTTGCTGAAGGGAGAACTTCTCATAATAATAGTTGGAATGTCTTGCCCACACTATCAACCTGATTGTAAGAGATGCTCTGAAGGTGATGAAGCCCACTGTGGACAAAGTGAAAGCAGCTGTGGAATACTTCCACAGGAGCACAGTAAGTGCTGAAAAACTAAAGTCTACACAACGCCAGATGGGGATACCTGAGCTGAAGCCTAAACAAGACTGCACTACAGGGTAGAATTCAACATTTTATATGTTGAAGCAGTTTCTTAAGTCAAAGGATGCCATCATCTCTACCCTGGCCAATGTCAATGCACCTGTTGATGCTCTGACCCAAGAGGAATGGGAGGTGGTGGAGGAGGTGTGCAGAGTCCTGGAACCCTTTGAGCAGGTCACTGTGGAGATCAGTGGAGAGAGGTACAGTAAGCAGTTATTACTACATCATTATTTAATCCAGTATTATATATGTATATTAGCAGTAGATGAGAATGTAGTATCAGTAGAAAAAACATGAACCTGAACTAATAAGTTACTGTGCTCTCTTTTCAGCTTCGTGACAGCCCAAAATGATACTCCTGTTTAAGGGTCTGCAGCGAATCACAGCCAGCCGCCAGAGAGAAGCAAATGTAACCACAGGACATGTGACAGAGTTGATGGGCACCCTATGACAGAAAGTTCCACAGAATGGAATTTAATCACATGCTATAAGAAACTGCTGCACTTGACCCCAGGTTTATGAAGTCAGCCTTCAGTGATGCCAGAGAGATTGATGAGGCTCTTCAAAGAATAACCTCAGCAGCAGGGAGGAACAGCCCCAGCAGTCAGCTGGCTCAGGCACCAGGGCAACAGGAAGAAGAGGGAGCAGATGGAGTAGAAGCACCAGCAGTAGTGCCACAAACGTCTGCTGTTTGGATGCTGTTTGACGAGAGAGTAACTGGGGATGCAGCACAAAGGAATCCGTCAGCAGATGCCATAATGGAGGTCCGATCCTATTTGGAGAAGCCCCTGGTGAAAGAACAAGGCCTCTGTCTACCCACGGCTTACTAAAGTCATGACAGGGAGACTCTGCATAGTGGCCACATCCGTTCCTTCTGAGAGGGTCTTCTCGAAAACGGGACAAATAATGAGAGAAGAAACCACATCAGCCCCTGGAAAGTGAGGCAGCTTGCATTTCTGAATGCAAATCTCTCATAAAAGCAAAATATGGGCAGCAATGCATTGCTGTGTGCTGCTGGTTATAACATGGCAATAAAGAAGAGAGAGAAAAGAGGGACCAGTTTAATGTTTTAAGTGGGATGCTGCAGTTTTGCACATTGTTATTTATTTTTCTTTTATATGGTGCAATATTCTATTATTATGTTGTTCAGATTGTATTCGTTTTGAGTTGTTACATTTATATGCACTTTGTTTATATACATTAAAAAGTTATACTTTAAATGCAAATGTTTAATAGCATTATTTTTCATAACAAACCAATGCATTTTTAAATACATTATGGTTAAGGTAGAGTATGATTTCATTTAATAATTTAATTAGAATTGTTTTAACACCAATCATAGTCAAACTATCGCAAAGTGTTTGACTTGAAAAAAGAGCCGTTTCGGAGTCAAACGAGCCGGCTCTTATTGGTGAGCTGAGCCGAACGAGCCGGCTCACTGAAAAGAGCCGGAATTCCCATTTACTGCTTGATAGGAGTACACACAAAAAAAACATTGTTGGCCATTTCGGCTTTAAAAAAAAACGAATGAATGACATATCTTATAGAATTAAGTATATTTATTAGTTGTATAATAACTAGTATGAAAGATATCAATAATCATAATTTTCGCCCTAATAATTCATTTACAAAGTCTACAGGAATTAACTCCGTGACCCGGAAGTACTTAATTATTATTGCCTGCTTTACAGCGGTGTGGATTTTTGTTTACTCTTCCTGGCAGTTTCTTATCAAGAATCGTGAATATGGAAGACGAATGGGAGGAGGAGGTAAGACCGAAGAGTAGTTGTCGCAACAGATAGTGACTTTGCTTATTCGTCTCTGGTTGTAGTGGTGATTCCCTATGAAACGCCACTGGCACAGAATGAGAGCAGTTTGTGAAGCGACCACATATAATTGGCATTCCAGAAGTAGTTATTTGGTTTGGTGATGTAAATATAAAATAACAATTAGCAATACATTTGATTTACCTAACAAATGTCCAGAGAGGTGTATTGCATGCTGATCTATGGAGAAGGTAAAAACCATATGCTCTCTCCTTCAACCTGTCAGCTAACACTTCCTGGTCACGTGGATACATGTGAGAGCCCCTATCTCCAAGGCTGCCTCTCAATAATCTATCCTACCTCCTGCAGTGAGCCGAACTAGTTCACTACTTCCCACAAATGATTCATGTTTTTTTCTTACACGCCACCTCTCCCTCTGCCTGCATGTTCCAAATGAGGCAGTCAGGCTGAACAGGGATTCAGGAAAGGGAAGATGGCGTCTCCCAAGGAGGCAATAAATATATTAGAAAAAGTTAACCCAGATGACGCTGGGCGAGTTGTGCGTCGCCTCATGGGTCTCACGGTCGCGGCCGGCTGCGACACAGCCCGGTATCGAACCAGGATCTGTAGGAGGCCCCCTTAGCCACTATATTGTGATCCCTGCATCCAATGGTGTGATCAATACATGTGGATGATCTTGTTCCTGTAGTGTTTGTCAACACCCTGGTAGGTTGATTAATAAAATGAACCAGATTACAGGCAATGGTTAGTACTTGGTGGCCTATAACAACACACCAAAATAATAGGCTTTAGGTGAGGCAGGTGAACCTGCAGCCACAGTACTTCAATAGCACTTGACATGAGATCATCTCTAAGCATTACTGGGATATGGCTCGGAATGTACAGGGCAAAGTTTCCATACCCCTTCCCTTTTTCCACATGTTACGTTACAGCCTTATTCTAAAATTGATGAGGATTTTTTTTATTTCATCCATCTACACACAATACCCCATAATGACACAGCAAAAACAGGTTTTTAGAAATGTTTGGCAATGTATTAAAAATAAAAAAACAGATATTCAGACCCTTTGCTATGAGACTCGAAATTGAGCTCAGATGCATCCTGTTTCCATTGATCATCCTTGAGATGTTTCTACAACTTGATTGGAGTCCACCTGTGGTAAATTCAATTGATTGGACATGATTTGGAAAGGCACACACCTGTCTATATAAGGTCCCACAGTTGCATGTCAGAGCAAAAAGCTCTAGAGTTCCTCTGTGATGGGAGAACCTTCCAGAAGGACAACCATCCCTGCAGCACTCCACCAATCAAGCCTTTATGGTAGAGTGGAAAGACGGAAGCCACTCCTCAGTAAAATGCACACGACAGCCCGCTTGGAGTTTGCCAAAAGGCACCTAAAGCCTCTCAGACCATGAGAAACAAGATTCAATGGTCTGATGAAACCAAGATTGAACTATTTGGCCTGAATGCCAATTGTCACGTGTGGAGGAAACCTGGCACCATCTCTACAATGAAGCATTGTGGTGGTGGCAGCATCGTGCTGTGGGGATGTTTTTCAGTGGCAAGGACTGGGAGACTAGTCAGGATTGAGGCAAAGATGAACAGAGCAAAGTACAGAGAGATCCTTGATGAAAACCTGCTCCAGAGCACCCAGAACCTCAGACTGGGGCAAAGGTTCACCTTCCAACAGGACAACAACCCTAAACACACAGCCAAGACAAGACAGGAGTGGCTTCGAGTCCGGGCTTGAACCCGATTAAACATCTCTGAAGAGACCTGAAGATGGCTGTGCAGCAACACTCCCCATCCAACAACACTCCCCATCCAACCTGACAGAGCTTGAGAGGATCTGCAGAGAAGAATGGGAGAAACTCTTCAAATACAGGTGTGCCAAGCTTGTAGTGTCATTCCCAAGAAGACTCAAGGCTGTAATCACTGCCAAAGATGCTTCAACAAAGTACTGAGTAAAGGGTCTGAATAATTATGTAAATGTCATTATGGGGTATTGTGTGTGTAGATTGATGAGGTTAAAAAAACAAACATTTTAATACATTTTAGAATAAGGCTGTAACCTAACACAATGTGGAAAAAGTCAAGGGGTCTGAATACTTTCCGAAGGCACTGTATATAGCAACACCTCCCTCTCTTCTATAGACGTTATATGCTTGTATTACTACTGCTGTATTATCAAAATAATTATCTAAGTGAGTCTCAGAAATGGCTAATATACGAATGTTATCTGATGTTAGCAAGTTATTGATTTCATTAACCTTATTTATAAGGTTGCATATATTAATATGGGCTATTTTCAGCTATTTTCTGGGTAGCTTCTCAGAGATAGACATCATATGGAAAAGATCAAACAACGCAAGAGAAAAAACTAAACATACAGTGGGGAGAACAAGTATTTGATACACTGCCGATTTTGCAGGTTTTCCTACTTACAAAGCATGTAGAGGTCTGTAATTTTTATCATAGGTACACTTCAACTGTGAGATACGGAATCCAGAAAATCACATTGTATGATTTTTAAATAATTAATTTGCATTTTATTGCATGACATAAGTATTTGATCACCTACCAACCAGTAAGAATTCCGGCTCTCACAGACCTTTTAGTTTTTCTTTAAGAAGCCCTCCTGTTCTCCACTCATTACCTGTATTAACTGCACCTGTTTGAACTCGTTACCTGTATAAAAGACACCTGTCCACACACTCAATCAAACGGACTCCACACACTCAATCAAACAGCTGTGTAAGGACATCAGGGATAAAATTGTAGACCTGCACAAGGCTGGGATGGGCTACAGGACAATAGGCAAGCAACTTGGTGAGAAGGCAAAAACTGTTGGCGCAATTATTAGAAAATGGAAGAAGTTCAAGATGACGGTCAATCTCCCTTGGTCTGGGGCACCATGCAAGATCTCACCTCGTGGGGCATCAATGATCATGAGGAAGGTGAGGGATCAGCCCAGAACTACACGGCAGGACCTGGTCAATGACCTGAAGAGAGCTGGGACCACAGTCTCAAAGAAAACCATTAGTAACGCACTGCACCGTCATGGATTAAAATCCTGCAGCGCACGCAAGGTCCCCCTGCTCAAGCCAGCGCATGTCCAGGCCCGTCTGAAGTTTGCCAATGACCATCTGGATGATCCAGAGGAGGAATGGGAGAACGTCATGTGGTCTGATGAGACAAAAATAGAGCTTTTTGGTCTAAACTCCACTCGCCGTGTTTGGAGGAAGAAGAAGGATGAGTACAACCCCAAGAACACCATCCCAACCGTGAAGCATGGAGGTGGAAACATCATTCTTTGGGGATGCTTTTCTGCAAAGGGGACAGGACGACTACACCATATTGAGGGGAGGATGGATGGGGCCATGTATCACGAGATCTTGGCCAACAACCTCCTTCCCTCAGTAAGAGCATTGAAGATGGGTCGTGGCTGGGTCTTCCAGCATGACAACGACCCGAAACACACAGCCAGGGCAACTAAGGAGTGGCTCCGTAAGAAGCATCTCAAGGTCCCGGAGTGGCCTAGCCAGTCTCCAGACCTGAACCCAATAGAAAATCTTTGGAGGGAGCTGAAAGTACGTATTGCCCAGCGACAGCCCCGAAACCTGAAGGATCTGGATGGAGGAGTGGGCCAAAATCCCTGCTGCAGTGTGTGCAAACCTGGTCAAGAACTACAGGAAACGTATGATCTCTGTAATTGCAAACAAAGGTTTCTCTACCAAATATTAAGTTCTGCTTTTCTGATGTATCAAATACTTATGTCATGCAATAAAATGCAAATTAATTACTTAAAAATCATACAATGGGATTTTCTGGATTTTTGTTTTAGATTCCGTCACTCACAGTTGAAGAGTACCTATGATAAAAATTACAGACTTCTACATGCTTTGTAAGTGGGAAAACCTGCAAAATCGGCAGTGTATCAAATACTTGTTCTCCCCACTGTACATTTAGCAGTCCATTAATCAGTTTGTGAATGTGCTGCTGGGTCAAAGCTAGGAACCCATAGACTTTGCTCTCTCATCCCTTCCAGGCTTTTGGGAGGGAGGGTGGACAATGAGCCTTTCATATCGGATGTAAGCAATGTCTCCACGCGCTCTGGCAGCCTTCATGGCGGGATAAGTTATTTTCTCTTCTGGCGCACAGCTTTAGGATAGTCCTTGTTGAGGAAGATGTATGTTCCCCCAAAGTTCTTGGCTCTTTCCAGAACCGCTACCTTGTCGTTGAACCTCAGGAACTTGACGACTCCTGGGGGGTGGTAGGTTTTCCAATCCTATGGGCGAGCTCCAACTCAATCTTCCTGTGGTCCATCTTCGGTTTCTCCGAGATCATTTCCCTCACTTTGTCCTCAGACTCCATCCAGGTCTCGTGGAGATTCTGCAATTCCGTCTACAACAATGTTGTTCTGCCTTGATTGTCCCTCAAGATAATCTGATTTTCGATGTCTAGCAGTCTGTCATTATCATGGATTCACATACAGAACTGATGTCCTCTCTCAACGACTTACAGATTGTTGTCATCTTGCCGTTTTCCTGTTCAAACTCATCGGGCTGACCCTGGAGAACTGCAAATTGTTCTTCAGGTCCTGGATATCTCTGGGCAGTTTGTTCATTGTTATATTAGTTGACTCCACCAGTATTTGGACACAACACTTGAAGCTATTTTCTTCTTGTTGCAACAACTGCTTGTAGAATAACTATTTTTGTTCGTTTAAAAGATCCTTCACCTGTGATAGACACCACTGTCCTCAAAGGTACTCCCACCAGCTTTGGTCTTTGTCATGGTAGCAATCTAGGCTATGCTGTTACTCCCCGCTATTCCAGACAGGGCAGGGAACGGGATGCCAACTGCCGTTAAACCCCACCAAAGAATAAGACTTCCCACAAATCTAAAAGCATTGGATTGGACGAGCTGGGCTAGAGGGAGTTTTCACCAAGGGAAATTAACAACTGCACACTTTGGGAGAAAGGAGAGATTATTGGGATGCACCTGTAGTGTACATATGGCCCCTACAGTAGTCTAGAGACCTCTGGTAAGACATTCTGTTTTTCATAAAATATGTTGGCTATCTAGTGTTGTTTGCTATCTAATGTTGCAGTAGACCTTCTACCATGGAAAAATGACTGAAGAGAATTTTCTTAATTTCTCTGCTTCTCCCTCCTCTCTCTTTTTAGGAGCAGTTGGTCGTGGTTGAGCTCTCTGGTATAATTAACTCAGATTTTTTGACCAAGTGTCAGGGCACCTGCAAGATACTGGTGAGTAATCTGGCTTCCCTTTCTCGCGTGCTACAGTAAATAGCAAAGAAAACATTGAATGAAACCTGCACGTTCGTCCTCTCCTGTTGATTGTCTGATTTGTTGTATTGAAGGACATTGACAGTGAGCAGCCAATGATGCAGGTGGGAAGATACGTGTTTGCAGGAGAGTATGATGGTAAGTGTATTAATTATTGGTGGATTCTATTTGCTTACGCCTTACTACAACAACAACATATTTGCTGAATTTCTAATTGACCCCTTGCCCCTGCTCCCTATGCACACTTTAGATCTGAAGGGACTGGATGATTAAAAACAACTCAACTTGTTGCATCTTGCCTACTAGATAGATAGATAGATAGATAGGTACTTTATTGATCCCCGGGGGGGAAATTTCAAGCAGCTACAACAAAACACAGGGCAGGTGCAAAATGCCACAACGAAAGTACACAAAAGACAGATACACGGTACATGATACATAGAGCGGCAGTATGAAAAAGTATAGAAATACAAGATATCTGGAGTGCAAAAAAAAGCTATAATAGGACATTGCATAGTATGGGTGGTTGGCTGAATATGTACACTATACGTTGGTGGATGTTGGATGGTTAACTATACTATACAGGTCGATGGCAGAGAAATACTTCAGTAGCTAAAAATGCGTATGATATGAGCGAGGGTAATAATAGTTTACTAATAGACAGACTGGCTAAATGAACAGGTAAGTGAAAATTTTGCATGGTTAAATTAGCTGTACAGTTAGGTATACAGTTATATTTACAGATAAGTGAATACTTGCATGTTTACACAAACTGTACAGGTAAATGACAGGAAGAGATACTTTAATAGCTAAATGTGTGTATGATATCATTTGGGGTAATAATAGTAATTCCCTTAAAAATACAGTCCTTAGTGCGCAGGGTTTAATTACAGACAACTGCACTTATTGCACATTCGATATACTAAAAGCAATGAGAAAAGGTGCAACTGGCAGGATACTAATATGCATTCCTGAGTGAATGACTACGTCCAATAATTACTTACAATATTGCATGTGATATAATATAACAACTGTACATGAGTATGTATATACAGACCTGTATGAATAAATAGGTCCTGAGTGGATGAGTGCTGACGGACCAGAGTTACTCACGGATGGATGCATAATTGTTAAACTAGGTCCTAGCACCCCAACAGTTCCAGATCTATGTTGCCGACGGCACGGCACCCCGGTGAGGCATTATACAGTCTCATAGCCGCCGGCAGGAAGGACCTCCTGTAGCGCTCTCTGGCACACCGTGGTGGGATCAGTCTGTGACTGAAAGTGCGGGTGGGTGACGTTGTCCATGATGGCCAGCAGTTTGGCCAGGATCCGTCTCTCCGCCACCTCCTCTAGAGTGTCAAGGCTCATCCCCAGGACAGAGCTAGCCTTCCTGATCAGCTTATTTACCCGAGAAGCATCACCGGCTTTGATGTTTGCTCCCCAGCACACCACTGCAAAAAAGATGGCACTGGCCACCACAGACTGGTAGAAGGTATGCAGTAGTTTACTGCACACGTTGAAGGACCTGAGCCTCCTCAGAAAGTAGAGTCGGCTCTGGCCCTTTTGGTACAGGGCCCCGGTGTTACCAGCCCATTCCAGTCTGTTGTCCATATGGACACCCAGGAACTTGTATGACTCAACCATTTCCACATCCATCCCCTTTATAGGGACTGCAGTCAGTTGTGCCTTGGTTCTCCTGAAGTCCACCACCATCTCCTTAGTTTTGCTGATGTTGAGCTGAAGGTGGTTCTGCTCACACCACAACACAAAGTCACTGATTGTGCTCCTGTACTCCTCCTCCTGCCCACCCCTGATGCACCCTACAATAGCAGAGTCATCCGAGAACTTCTGTAGGTGGCATGTTTCAGAGTTATATCTGATGTCTGAGGTGTAGAGGGTGAACAGGAAGGGGGACAGGACCGTACCCTGGGGGGCCCCTGTGTTGCTAACTGCCCGTTCTGACACACAGCTCTGATAGACTAGGTGGTAGAGTCAATATATTGCTACAGGAGTGTCTAGGGGACATGGGTCTGTTTTTAATACAACATTTGTGTTATGAATTAGTGTTATCCATTTTTGAGTAATGTAGTGTTCTTATTAGTGCCCTGTTGTTGTTTTACTGAGTGTCTGTTTAACTCTCCCCTCTCTGTCTCGCTCTTCTCTTCCCCATCTCTCCTGACAGATGCTCTGGGCACCTGTGTGCTCTTCGAGGAGGGACAGTCGAGTGGTGAGTTTATTGATGAGTGGCAAGTTTTATAGAGGTGAATTAATTTTAACTCTGTGTTAAGTTCTCTCAGTTTCTTCCTCTCTCTCTCTCTCTCAATTTAAGGGCTATATTGGCATGGGAAACATATGTTAACATTGCCAAAGCAAGTGAAGTAGATAGTAAACAATAAATATTAACAGTAAACATTACACTCAGAAGTTCCAAAAGAATAAAGTCATTTCAAATACATTTATATTTATTTAACCTTTATTTAACTAGGCAAGTCAGTTAAGAACAAATTCTTATTTACAATTACGGCCTACCATAAGGCAAAAGACCTCCTGCGGGGTCGGGGGCTGGGATTAAAAATAAAAATAAATAAAATATAAATATAGGACCAAACACACATAACGACAAGAGAAACAAAACAACACTACATAAAGAGAGACCTAAGACAACAACATAGCAAGGCAGCAACACATGACAACAAAGCATGGAAGCAACCTAGCATGGTAGCAGCACAAAACATGGTACAAACATTATTGGGCACAGACAACAGCACAAAGGGCAAGAAGGTAGAGATGACAATACATCACGCAAAGCAGCCACAACTGTCAGTAAGAGTGTCCATGATTGAGTCTTTGAATGAAGAGATGGAGATAAAACTGTCCAGTTTGAGTGTTTGCTGCTCAGGGATGTGTGTGCTTTGGGGACCTTTAACAGAATGTGACAGGCAGAATGGGTGTTGTATGTGGAGGATGAGGGCTGCAGTAGATATCTCAGATAGGGGGGAGTGAGGCCTAAGAGGGTTTTATAAATAAGCATCAACCAGTGGGTCTTGCGACGGGTATACAGAGATGACCAGTTTACAGAGGAGTATAGAGTGCAGTGATGTGTCTTATAAGGAGCATTGGTGGCAAATCTGATGGCCGAATGGTAAAGAACATCTAGCCGCTCGAGAGCACCCTTACCTGCTGATCTATAAATTATGTCTCCGTAATCTAGCATGGGTAGGATGGTCATTTGAATCAGGGTTAGTTTGGCAGCGATTACGACAGAGTAAACAAAGTCTAGATTTAACTTTAGCCTGCAGCTTTGATATGTGCTGAGAGAAGGACATTGTACCGTCTAGCCATACTCCCAAGTACTTGTATCAGGTGACTACCTCAAGCTCTAAACCCTCAGAGGTAGTAATCACACCTGTGGGGAGAGGGGCATTCTTCTTACCAAACCACATGACCTTTGTTTTGGAGGTGTTCAGAACAAGGTTAAGGGTAGAGAAAGCTTGTTGGACACTAAGAAAGCTTTGTTGTAGAGCATTTAACACAAAATCCGGGGAGGGGCCAGCTGAGTATAAGATTGTATCATCTGCATATAAATGGATGAGAGAGCTTTCTGCTGCCTGAGCTATGTTGTTGATGTAAATTGGGAAGAGGGTGGGGCCTAGGATGGAGGCGTAGGGTACTCCCTTGGTGACAGGCAGTGGTTGAGACAGCAGATGTTCTGACTTTATACACTGCACACTTTGAGAGAGGTAGTTAGCAAACCAGACCAAAGACCCCTCGGAGACACCAATACTCCTTAGCCGGCCCACAAGAATGGAATGGTCTACCGTATCAAAAGCTTTGGCCAAATCAATAAAAATAGCAGTACAACATTGCATAGAATCAAGGGCAGTGGTGACATCATTCAGGACCTTTTAAGGTTGCAGTGGCACATCCATAACCAGAGCGGAAAACCAGATTGCATACCAGAGATAATACTATAGACATCAAGAAAGCCAGTCAGTTGATTATTGACAAGTTTTTTTTTTTTTATAGACAGGGCAAATTAGAATTAGGCCTATAACAGTTAGGATCAGCTTGATCTCCCCCTTTAAATAAAGGACTAACCGTGGCTGCCTTTCTTAGCAATGGGAACCTTCCCAGAACGGAGAGACAGGTTAAAAAGGTCGGAGATAGACTTGGCGATGATACCTTAAAGAAGAAAGTGTCTAAACCATCTGACCCAGATGTTTTTTTGGGGTCAAGTTTCAGGAGCTCCTTTAGTACCTCGGACTCAGTAACTGCCTCCAGGGAAAAACTTTGTAGCGGGGCAGGGGAAAAAGAGGGAGAAGCATTGGGGATAGTTGCATTAGAAGGGTTGGCGGATGAGGAAATGTTGGACTGGCAGGGAAGCATGGCTGAGTCAAATAGGAATCCTGACTTAATGAAGTGTTTATTAAAGAGCTCAGCCATGTGCTTCTTGTCAGTAACAACCACCTCATCAACTTTAAGGGACATGGGCAGCTGTGAGGAGGAGGGTTTATTCTCAAAGGTCTTTAACCATTTTCCATAATTTCTTGGGGTTATATTTTCCTTAAAGTAACTAACTTAGGCCTTCTGGATAGCCTGAGTGCACTTATTTCTCATTTGCCTGAACGAGAGCCAGTCAGCCTGAGTAAGCGTGTGCCGGGCCTTTCACCAAATGCAATTCTTGAGGTGGAGTAACTCTGCAAAATCACGTCGGACCAGGGGCTGAACCTGTTTTTAATTCTCATTTTCTTTATACCACTGAAAATATAAAAAAATAAGGTCCAAGCGTCTACGACAGAGGGGATCAAGCTGATCCTATTCCATTTTTCAGAAGCCAGTTCATGAAGGAAGGCTTGCTCATTAAAGTTTTTTAGCAAGCGTCTATGACAAATCAAGACAGGTCGTTTCACTGAACAGCCATTACGAACACAGGCTGTAAAACAGTGATCACTAAGGTCATTACAGAAAACACCAGACTGATACCTATCAGGATTATTTGTGAGGAGTGTAATATTATGTGTGTATATATACAGTGTTGTAACAATGTGCAAATAGTTAAAGTACAAATGGGAAAATAAATAAACATAAATATGGGTTGTATTTACAATGGTGTTTGTTCTTCACTGGTTGCCCTTTTCTTGTGACAACAGGTCACAAATCTTGCAGCTGTGATGGCACACTGTGGTATGTCACCCAGTAGATATGAGAATTTATCAAAATTGGGTTTGTTTTCAAATTCTTTGTGGATCTGTGTAATCTGAGGGAAATATGTGTCTCTAATATGGTCATACATTTGGCAGGAGGTTAGGAAGTGCAACTCAGTTTCCACCTCATTTTGTGGGCAGTGTGCACATAGCCTGTCTTCTCTTGAGAGCCAGGTCTGCCTACTGGGGCCTTTCTCAATAGCAAGGCTATGCTCACTGAGTCTGTACATAGTCAAAGCTCTCCTTAATTTTGGGTCAGTCACAGTGATCAGGTATTCTGTAGTTCTCTTTTTGTTTTCTCATGATTTGGTTGGGTCTAATTGTGTTGCTGTCCTGGGGCTCTGTGGGGTCTGTTTGTGTTTGTGAACAGAGCCCCAGGACTAGCTTGCTTAGGGGACTCCAGGTGCATCTCTCTGTAGGTGATAGCTTTGTTATGGAAGGTAGTTGTAGAATTTAACGGCTCTTTTCTGGATTTTGATAATTAGCGGGTATCGGCCTAATTCTGCTCTGCGTGCATTATTTGGTGTTTTTCGTTGTACACAGGGGATATTTTTGCTGAATTCTGCATGCCGAGTCTCAATTTGGTGTTTGTCCCATTTTGTGAATTCTTGTTTGGTGAGCGGACCCCAGACTTCACAATCATAAAGGGCAATGGGTTCTATAACTGATTCAAGTATTTTTTTGCCAGATCCTAATTGATATGTTTTAATTTTATGTTCCTTTTGATGGCATAGAAGACCCTTCTTGCCTTGTCTCTCAGATCGTTCACAGAAGCACCAGATCGTCAGCGAACAGTAGACATTTGACTTCAGATTCTAGTAGGGTGAGACCGGGTGCTGCAGACTGTTCTATTTACATTTTTTTTTATTTCACCTTTATTTAACCAGTTAGGCCAGTTGAGAACAAGTTCTCATTTACAACTGCGACCTGGCCAGTTGTAAGACAAAGCAAAGCAGTGCGACAGAAAACAACACAGAGTTACACATGAGAATAAACCAAACGTACAGTCAATAACACAATAGAGAATCTATATACAGAGTGTGCAAATGTAGTGCAAAATGCAGTAAGGTTAGGAAGGTAGGAAAATAAATAGGCCATAGTGGCGAAATAAGTTACAAATTAGAAATAACACTGGAGTGACAGATGTGAAAATGATGATGTGCAAATAGAGATACTGGAGTGCAAAATGAGAAAAAAATAATAAATATGGGGATGAGGTAGTAGAGTGGGCTATTTACAGATGGGCTATATACAGGTGCAGTGATCGATAAGCAGCTCTGACAGCTGATGCTTAAAGTTAGTGAGGGAGATAGGAACCTTCTAGTGCCCTCGCCAAATCATTGATATACAGTGGGGAGAACAAGTATTTGATACACTGCCGATTTTGCAGGTTTTCCCACTTACAAAGCATGTAGAAGTCTGTAATTTTTATCATAGAAAATCACATTGTATGATTTTTAAGTAATTCCTTTGCATTTTATTGCATGACATAAGTATTTGATACATCAGAAAAGCAGAACTTAATATTTGGTAGAGAAACCTTTGTTTGCAATTACAGAGATCATACGTTTCCTGTAGTTCTTGACCAGGTTTGCACACACTGCAGCAGGGATTTTGGCCCACTCCTCCATCCAGATCCTTCAGGTTTCGGGGCTGTCGCTGGGCAATACGGACTTTCAGCTCCCTCCAAAGATTTTCTATTGGGTTCAGGTCTGGAGACTGGCTAGGCCACTCCAGGACCTTGAGATGCTTCTTACGGAGCCACTCCTTAGTTGCCCTGGCTGTGTGTTTCGGGTCGTTGTCATGCTGGAAGACCCAGCCACGACCCATCTTCAATGCTCTTACTGAGGGAAGGAGGTTGTTGGCCAAGATCTCGCGATACATGGCCTCAACCATCCTCCCCTCAATACGGTGCAGTCGTCCTGTCCCCTTTGCAGAAAAGCATCCCCAAAGAATGATGTTTCCACCTCCATGCTTCACGGTTGGGATGGTGTTCTTGGGGTTGTACTCATCCTTCTTCCTCCAAACACGGCGAGTGGAGTTTAGACCAAAAAGCTCTATTTTTGTCTCATCAGACCACATGACCTTCTCCCATTCCTCCTCTGGATCATCCAGATGGTCATTGGCAAACTTCAGACGGGCCTGAACATGCGCTGGCTTGAGCAGGGGGACCTTGCGTGCGCTGCAGGATTTTAATCCATGACGGCGCAGTGTGTTACTAATGGTTTTCTTTGAGACTGTGGTCCCAGCTCTCTTCAGGTCATTGACCAGGTCCTGCCGTGTAGTTCTGGGCTGATCCCTCACCTTCCTCATGATCATTGATGCCCCACGAGGTGAGATCTTGCATGGTGCCCCAGACCAAGGGAGATTGACCGTCATCTTGAACTTCTTCCATTTTCTAATAATTGCGCCAACAGTTGTTGCCTTCTCACCAAGCTGCTTGCCTATTGTCCTGTAGCCCATCCCAGCCTTGTGCAGGTCTACAATTTTATCCCTGATGTCCTTACACAGCTGTTTGATTGAGTGTGTGGAGTCCGTTTGATTGAGTGTGTGGACAGGTGTCTTTTATACAGGTAACGAGTTAAAACGGGTGCAGTTAATACAGGTAATGAGTGGAGAACAGGAGGGCTTCTTAAAGAAAAACTAACAGGTCTGTGAGAGCCGGAATTCTTACTGGTTGGTAGGTGATCAAATACTTATGTCATGCAATAAAATGCAAATTAATTATTTAAAAATCATACAATGTGATTTTCTGGATTTTTGTTTTAGATTCCGTCTCTCACAGTTGAAGTGTACCTATGATAAAAATTACAGACCTCTACATACTTTAAGTAGGAAAACCTGCAAAATCGGCAGTGTATCAAATACTTGTTCTCCCCACTGTATATGTTGAAGAGGTTGGGGCTTAAACTGTCTCTTTCTTTCTTTTGTGTGTGTGTGTGTTTAGGGGCAGACCCTGAAGCCAGTCCAGAGCTGAGCTATAAGTGCCACACAGTTAAGAGACTGATGATGCAGAGAACCTTCCTTGCTGAGAAAAAGGAAGGAGACAACAGCTCAGGTTACACTCACACAGAGCACTTTCTCACACTCACAAACACAGTGAGCCCTCAATCTCACATACCAACACACACAATGTTGTGCTGCGCTCTCTATTTTGGATCAATACTGTGGTCCTCAGTTGGTAGAGCATGGCGCTTGCAACGACTGTATAGTGGGTTTGATTCCTGGGACCACCCATACTTAAAAATGTATGCATACATGACTAAGTCGCTTTAGATAAAAGCTTCTGCTAAATGGCATAGTTATTGATTATTATAATTAAATGTGGCAGGGTTGTACCTTTGCTTCTAGTGACTCCATTCAATTCAATTGTAGCCATAGTCAAACATTGAGATGCTTGAATTTAGCTCAGTTTTTTTATGCAACATGAAGATGCTTGAATGTGGCTGTTTGTGTTTGTTGCTTTTGCAGGAGACTTTCAGTTTCGGCCACTGAGTGACGGATTGTCCCCAGCCAGACTCGACTCACTCTCTCACTTCATCCAGAACCCAAAGAGGACCTCCAAGCCAGCAGGGGAAGGGGGAGCAGACACGATGGGTCACAAGACCGAGTAGAGGGGTCAGGCAGGACACTGGCAGCAACTTCATTAATTAGGTTTTACCGCTGATTTGTATTGGATTTTTGTATTTATTATTTTTGAAATAAATATGACGCTTTCTAGCCAGGTGTTGTGCTTGATTACCATATTCTAGTACTTCATAGATGGGATATTTCCTGATTTAGCCTGGAATTGAGAAAATCTCTATCATAGTCTCTCTATTTAATCACTATCACCTCATTCTTTCATTTTAGAATATCCCCACACAGTCGAAATGTCAATGATTGATGATTAAATGAGCATGCAGTTTGAGATGGGATGCACTCATGCAGATCCTACTAATAAACTTGGTTGTGTGATGCAGTTTAAAAAAATGTCACAACAAGAAATAAGTCAGTGTTAGAAAGTTGTTGTTAAATCTTCGAATTCCTGCTGTTTTTTGTGAATGGGGGGGAAAACATTTTTTACACGCTATTTGCGTGAGGACGTGGCGGTTATTAACCAATCAAAGGCCGAAGCTGTCCTGAAGTGGACCAATGGGCAAGCGGTATGGTACAAGTTTATTTTAGTACAGGAAACGACTTTACTACGGCGTCGGCGATGGGTGTGTATCCGCAGTAGATTAAGTTTACGGTCAAAATCGGAAAACGGGTGAGTAAAATATTACGTTTATGCCTACGTACACTGTGCATCGGTTTCTGCCCTGCTCATTTGTTGTAACATTAACGTTACACAAACTGAAATTAGCAGTGCTTGCTTGCTAACTGTCTGCACAGCAGGGTACGAGGGCTCACATAAAGCTAGCTAGCTATCCCTGTTATCTAAAAAAACGTAGCAAACAGTTAGTTTAGCCAGAAATGGTGGAACCACAGATTAAAAGGGAAAGTGGGGGATACTAGTCAGTTGTACAACTGAATGCATTCAACTGAAATGTGTCTTCCAAAGTTAACCCGAACCCTCCGAATCAAAGAGATGGGGAAACTGAGTTTGTTATAAATATATTTGGTGGAACTAGCTAGATATCTACCTCCTCTTATATCACACACTGATCACGTTGATATCAGGCTAGATGTCTAGCTTGCTAAACCAAGACTAAATACACT
The DNA here is from genome assembly GCA_023634145.1 of Thymallus thymallus. Lineage (NCBI taxonomy): Eukaryota > Metazoa > Chordata > Actinopteri > Salmoniformes > Salmonidae > Thymallus > Thymallus thymallus. The sequence continues at coordinate 25,651,926 of CM042413.1, forward strand.
GACACAAGCATACTGTTGTAAGCATCTATCTGCTCTCTCTCTGTCGTGTGTGTGTGTCAGTCAGAGTATGGCGCTGCGGCCGTTGGTCATGTGCTTTGCGCTGTGCGTGGTCTATGCATCCAGTAAACCCACCATCGAGAAGAAGGACCGTGTCCACCATGACGACATGCTTAGCAACCGCAACCATGATGACGCAGATAACTTTGATTATGACCACGAAGCTTTTCTTGGACAGGATGAGGCAAAGACTTTCGATCAGCTCACACCTGAAGAGAGCAAGGAAAGACTGGGGTAACACAGTCGCACACAGAAACACACTTAACTGCTGCATCTTGTTTAGAAGTGAGAGAAATAGATTTGTATAGAAGAGATTAAAAGATGGCTTAACACCCTTCATCTCTCTCTCCCTACAGTATGTTGGTAGAGCGTATAGATGAGGACAGGAATGGGTATGTGTCAGTAGAGGAGATGAAGAAATGGATCAAACACAGTCAGAAGAGGTGGATCTATGATGATGTGGACCGCCAGTGGAAAGGTCACGACCTTAACGGAGATGGGCTGGTGTCCTGGGAGGAGTACAAGAATGCTACATACGGATACATACTGGGTACGGACACACACACTCTGAAAGGAGTATAAGAATGCAACCTACGACACCTGACAAGTGCCTTTTTACTGGAAGGTCTGACTTAAACTTTTCTAATTGGTGTGTGCGCCCCTAAGATGATCCAGACCCAGAAGATGGCTTCAGCTACAGACAGATGATGTCACGCGATGAGAGGAGATTCAAAATGGCCGACCTGGACGCGGACCTGAAGGCCAATAAAGAGGAGTTTACAGCCTTCCTCCATCCTGAGGAGTACGACCATATGAAGGATATAGTTGTACTGGTGGGTCACACACACACACAGTATATATTTTGTAATACACAAACAATTTTTTTATTGTCTAAGGTAGCCAGCCAATAGTAACATATTTTTGCCAATACCATCTCCTGTAGGAGACAATGGAGGACATTGATAAAAACGGAGACGGCTTCATAGATCTGGATGAGTACATAGGTGAGTTCAGTACCTGTAATAATAATTTAGCGCGGCAGGTAGCCTAGCGGTTAGAGTGTTGGGCCAGTAACCGAAAGGTCGCTGGTTCGAATACCCCAGCCGACAAGGTGGGGTATTTAATTTGCTCCAGGGGCTGACCCTGTAGGTAGGCCGTCATTGTAAATAAGAATTTGTTCATAACTGACTTGCCTAGTTAAATATAGGTAAAAAAAATAATACCTGGATCAGTACATGGGGGACACGGGTAGTTATAACATGTTATCAGCATCTCTCTTTTCAATCCCGCTCTCCTCCCCCTCTCTAGGTGACATGTATAACCAGGAGGGTGATCCTTCAGAACCAGAGTGGGTGAAGACAGAGAGGGAACAGTTTACTGAGTTCAGAGACAAAAACAAAGATGGCCGTATGGACAAGGAGGAGACCAGAGACTGGATCCTCCCTTCAGACTACGACCATGCCGAGGCAGAAGCCAAACACCTGGTCTACGAGTCAGATAATGACAAGGTGTGTGTGTGCGCGTGCGCAGGCGGGCGGGCAGGCACCGAAACAGAGCGCATCTAACCAAAGATTGTTTTCTCTCCCTCTCTCTCTCTCTGTAGGACGGCCGTCTGACCAAGGCAGAGATCGTAGAGAAGTATGACCTCTTCGTTGGCAGCCAGGCTACTGACTTTGGAGAAGCTTTGGCAAGACACGATGAATTCTAACCCTCTACTTCCAACACAGGGTTGGGCTCAATTCCAGGTCAATTCAGTCATGGAGTTGAAATCACAATTCAAAAGAAGTGCACTATATGGAGAATAGGGTGACGTTTGAGACGAGCGTTTCACTACGATGCTTAGGACAATAATTATTTGATTTCCTGGCATATTATACACACTAGTGAATACGTCACTTTGCACTAAGTAGTACACAAGTTTGGACATCAAGACACACCTCCTGGTTTGGCTCCACCTCCACCACCCTCTCGGACAATAAGCATATACAGTATTTCCTTTGTCTTCGTTTGCAGATCAACTTTCTTTTTGTAAAAAAAAAGTGATACAATACAGATGATAGTGTTTGTTTGTTTTGGTAGCCTTGTTTGAACAATGTATCAGGTGTGCAATGAAGTGCATGTTGGGGTCAATTCAATTGTTGGGGTCAGTTTTCAATTCAGGAAGTGAATTAAAATTCAATAGAAAACAAACTGAATTGAGCCCAACCCTGGTGTGTGATCTGCTATGCACTGGACTATGAAGGGGAGATGTAACACGGTCCACTCTATAAGCTACTACCACAAACTACTCTTTGATTTGATTGGCTAGCAGTGCCTTCATATGTGGCCAATCCTCCCAGGGTTAGGATTTGGTTTAGTGGTAGTAGCTAAGGGATCATCCACTAGATTCAGCTGTGGGCCGATGTATTATTTTTTAATTATTATTTTCTTGAGTGGATGGTCTGGGGCCAGAACAAAATTAAGCAGTAAGGCCCGAGGGGGTGTGGTATATGGGTGGCAGGTAGCCTAGCGGTTAGAGCGTTGGGCCAGTTTCGAATTCCCAAGCCGATAAGGTGAGAGAACCTTTCGATGTGTCCTTGAGCTTGGCACTTAACCCTCATTTGCTCCAGCGGCTGACCCTGTAGGTAGGCCATCTTTGTAAGTAAGAATTTGTTCTTAACTGACTTGCCTAGTTAAATAAAGGATAAATAAAAAAAATATGGCCAATATACCACGGTTAAGGGCTGTTCTTATGCACGACGCAACGCAGAGTGCCTGGATACAGCCCTTAGCCATTGTATATTGGCCATATACCATAATCCCCCTGAGGTGCCTTATTGCTATTATAAACTGGTTACCAATGTAATTACAGCAGTGAAAATACATGTTGTGTCATACCCGTGGTATACGGTCTGATATACCACAGTAGTCAGTTAATCAGCATTCAGGGCTTGAACCACCCAGTTTATAATTACAAATCATTTGTAGACTGCAAGAAGCCCAAACTGATGTTTGACTAAAACATAATACACCTTGCTTACATTTGTATACGATCACCTGTCTCTATTATGCGTGGGAATACTTGGGAACAGATTTCTGAAATCAAAATCACTTGGAGATCATTTCCTGCTGTTTTTACAGTCATTTATGTCCAACAATGAACATTTTAAAAATTATATATAATTGTTGCCAGTTGGGGGAACCCTGCTGTGGCACATGGAGTGGGCCTCATGAAGACTGTTTGGATGCGTGCAATACAACACCACCACAGGGACTGGGCTGTGTGTCGGCTAATAGCGGTCCCCTGTGTGTGCAGGTTTTAGTTCCTACATGTGTGTAGGAGCTTGGCTCAATTAGGGTTTGGATCAGTGTTGTTTTTTTAAACTTCAGTCTGGGCACCCCCTGGGTCGTACATTTCTGATCTAGTCCCTGTACTAGTACAACATATTTATAGCCCTGTGCTAGTACAGTGCTGGAACAAAAGTGTGAAACCCTGGTGTTGAGAAACACTGGATGGGAAACAGGGATACTGTAGGACTCCTCACCTCTTTAATCCTCTCTGTGTGTCCCTCCACTGAGTGACTCTTTTTGTTTTATTTTGGAATCTGCTGAATCCTCTTCTGTGCCACACACACTACACACACATTTGGAGGCTTATTAAAGTAAGATTTCCCCTACTCAGGCTTCTTCCTTAGTTATAGTTGTCAGTAACTCTTAACACCACATACTTACTGTATGACCTCTATAACCACTGTTATTGATCTGGTTCAACTTCCCTTAAATCCTCTGCCATCAGGGCTACATAATAATTACATAACCGATGTCATGAACAGTCATAACTGATGGTGTAAAGTCATTTTTGATAAACTGAAACCAATAGTAGGGCTGTTTATGACATGCCATGTTTTCAACAGTGTTATGTAGCACTTATGACGGAGGGTTCTAGTAAAGTATTTCGATTGTCTTCTAAAATATAATATGATGTTATGATAATGTATATGATAGCTGTTTTTTACAGTGCAGGGCCATGCCTATCAGTAGTGACTACCCTGTACATACGTTGTCACCTGTTGCCTTGTTGACAATGTGTTCTGTTCTCAATCAGGTGGAGAAGTGTTTTTCTGATTAAAAGGATGTGGTGGAGTATTGATGTGGTGTGGTGGTTTTATAGAAGCATAATTAATCATTCTAATTCTAAGGGTGCTATGTTACCCTTAACAGATAGTTTTAGACAAATCTGAATCAAATCTATTTTACCACGTGACAACAAAGACATTTGATTGAATTGCCATTCAGTTTCTTTTCAAAATGAACTGGGAATAGAATGCGGTTGGGGAACCTTAGAACGGATTATCTAAACTAATGACCCTCATAGCACCTCCAATCACTTAATATCTTCACCTAGGACACATTCATCAACACAGATCAATACAACGGCTATGTCCACAGAATATTCAGCAAGGTGAACAACAGGGTTGAAGTCATGCTGCTTCGCAGTGGTCTGAGCTCTGCGTATGTGTGTGTTAATGTATGGTGTGAATTGGTGCATCTCTATGTCTGGTCAAGGTGAACTGGGTGGGGCCGGAACTTGATACCAGTGTTGACGCAAAAAAACGCATCCTACAGTTCTAATTCAGGCAGCAGCATCTACACATAGAGTTTCGACCGCTGGAAGCACACACACAATGCATACCAGTTTGCAGTATATACATGTGCAATCACACATACAAGCAGTAATGCATATGTAGTATATGCATGCACAATCATACACAGGCATACCAGTCATCCAGTTGGAATGTAGATGCTGTCTCCTGCTGTCTCAGTATGCTAACGAGCTTATAAAAAGCCCTGTCACCAAGCCATGAATATTCATCCATGTCCCAGTGAAGGTGACCTGTAAGGGTGCAGCAGAGGTCAAAAGGGACAGGGCTTAGATCAGAGGGGCTCAACCCCCTGGGACCCACCCCATTGGACAGAGCATACATATCCCCATACTAATACACACACATTCACACAGCCAACCAGAGATGCCCTCTCTCTCATGCCCCTTTCTCTCTCTCCTTTCTCTCTCTCTCTCTCTCTCTCTCTCTCTCTCTCTCTCTCTCTCTCTCTCTCTCTCATTCCCTCTTTCCTGTCATACCTGTGCTCCTTGTCTCATAGACTCCGCTGAATGAACAGAAGGTTAAAACAAACAACAAGAAGCTGCCACCCCTCCTCACCTCCCCTCCTCTTTCCTTCTCTCCTCATCCTGTCATATCCTCCCCTCTCCTCCATCCCTCTCTCACTTTCTTTTTGTGTGTGTGTACCTGAGAGTCATACCTCTCTCCACCCTGCAGCCAGACAGAACCAAGGCCAGGACACACACACAAACACAAAGGTAAGACTCTCGCCTCTCTCTTTCTATCTCGCTCTTTCTCTCCCAGGGTGTGGTCAGTGATGGTGGTTAAGGTGACGGGTGTGATTGGGTTAGGGTTATAATGTTGGGTTACTGTTAGATGACAGTCGGTCAGGGTTACAATGTTGGTTTAGGGATAGATATATGTTAGGGTTACAATGTTGGTTTAGGGATAGATATATGTTAGGGTTACAATGTTGGTTTAGGGATAGATATATCTTAGGGTTACAGTGTTGGGTTAGGGTTAGATATATGTTAGGGTTACAATGTTGGGTTAGGGTTAGATATTTGACTGTGGATCAGGGTTAATATCATTTCCCATTTTGGTTGTAAATAGGGGGATATCAGAACCATATACAGTATGTTATCTTTAGCTTAACTCTTTATTTAATCAGGCAGTTCTAACTTCTTATTTACATTGAGGACCTAAGAGAGTGGGTTAGAGTGAGTGACAGAGTTTAGCCATGATGAAACAAACTAGTTCTAAGACAATACACTGTGGAAGTGACTTGTCATGCACTTGGAGTATGTACAGTGCCTGTAAAGTATTCAGACCCCATGACTTCTTCAACATTTTGTTAGGTTACAGCCTTATTCTAAAATTGATTAAAGAGTTTTTTACCCTCATCAATCTACACACAATACCCCATAAAGACAAAGCAAAAACTGCTTTGTAGACATTTTTGCTAATTTATAAATGAATACAAAACTGAAACATCACATTTACATAAGTATGCAGGCCCTTTACTCAGTATTTTGTTGGAGCACATTTGGCAGCGATTACAACCTTGAGTCTTCTTGGGTATGACTACAAGATTTGCAAACCTGTATTTTGGGAGTTTCTCCCATTCTTCTCTGCAGATCCTCTCAAGCTCTGTCAGGTTGGATGGGGAGCGTTGCTGCACAGCTATTTTCAGGTCTCTCCAGATATTTTATATTGGGTTAAATTCCGGGCTCTGCCTGGGCCACTCAAGGACATTCAGAGACTTGTCCTGAAGCCACTGCGTTTTCTTGGCTGTGTGCATAAGGCTGTTGTTGCTGAAAAACATCCCCACAGCATGATGCTGCCACCACCATGCTTCACCGTAGGAATGGTGCCAGGTTTCCTCCAGATGTGGCACTTGGCATTCAGGCCAAAGAGTTGAATCTTGGTTTCATTAGACCTAGATGAGAGTCTTTAGGTGCCTTTTGGCAAACTCCAAGCAGGCTGTCATGTGCTTTTTACTGAGGAGTGGTTTCCGTCTGGCCACTCTACCATAACGTCCTGATTGGTGGAGTGGTGCAGAGATTGTTGTCTTTCTGGAAGGTTCAACCAACTCTAGAGATCTGCAACCAAGACCCCCCCCCCCCCCGATTGTGGCCAGCTCTTGGTGGTTCCAAACTTCTTCCATTTAAGAATGATTGAGACCACTGTGTTCTTGGGGACCTTCAATGCTGCAGGAATGTTTTGGTACCCTTCCCCAGATCTGTGCCTCGACACAATCCTGTCTCTGAGCACTACGGACAATTCCTTCAACCTCATGGCTTGGTTTTTGCTCTGACATGCACTGTCAACTGTGGGACATTATATAGACAGGTGTGTGCCTTTCCAAATCATATCCAATCAATTGAATTTACCACAGGTGGACTCCAATCAAGTTGTAGAAACATCTCAAGGATGATTAATGGAAACATGATGCACCTGAGCTCAATTTCTATTTATTTATAAATTTGCTAAAATAATCTAAAAACCTGTTTTCACTTTGTCATCATGGGGTATTGTGTGTAGATTGCTGAGGAAATTGTTTAATTTACACATTTTAGAACAAGGCTGTAACGTAATAAAATGTGTGGGTCTGAATACTTTCCGAAGGCACTGTACCTATTAGTAGCATAGCGTGCTGAAGACAAGCAAAACATTCAAAATAAATGAAAAGTGATTAGAAACAGTAATTTGTGTAGTTGTGTCTCTAGTGATGACATGATGATATCAATGTCATTGCGTATTACATTTTTATAACATACCGGATAGGTGTTGTGAAATGTGTTGTTTTACACTAGTTGTAGAATGCTAGACTGTCTTCA